>OZ014452.1:7198794-7798794 GCA_963966035.1 Acleris laterana
GACGTAAGTTTATTTTTTCAAAGTGAACGTACCATCCGTTAATTTTGGATTAAGCATTATTGTATCAGACACGAAAATCATGACAAATAAAAGTTGCGATGCAGCTGTGAAAAGACTTAATTAAGGACTTTGTACAAAATTCGTCAAATCTCGAATATAAAATACCGTAAGCAGGGATTACGTAACGGCTTTTATTTTTTACTGTAATTGCGTCATAACCAATTTATTTAGGACTTCAATTGTATTCAATAATCCGTAGATTGGCAAAAAAAAAATATTTACGAAGAATCATCATGACGTAATTTTCGCCAAGTTAATACGCCCAGTGTAATCATTCCATTGGCCTACAATCTTCTTTATGAACCACATTCCTGTTTTTTTACTTAAACATTTTAATTTCCTTGATCATGTAATTGATATATCGTTGAGAATATATTTATCTTGTTTTATATGCCATAAATTTGTTGGTTAAACTCGTTTGTAGATTAATACAGTAAGAGTTGAGTGAGATTAGTGATCAGTGATCACGTTCTGTCAACTTCTGTCACTTTAATTTGACACATTCCCAAAATACCAGAAATTTTTAATTTTCTATGTACTGGCATCCCAAAACTTATAATTCTTTTGAATTTAAGATATCGTTAATTGTTATTAATATTTTGAATGTGATGTTTCGGGAATTAGTATTATGGGATTTCTGATATTTTGTGAATTTCATTCGTTCTATTGACGAGGTGTTCTCTCGACTTTTATGTAGTCAAGTGTGGCAACACGACCTATGAACTGTATTTATTATGTGGTTCGAAATGATATTATTTAATTGATAAATTATTGATGTCTTCTGCCGATGCATTTGATATTGCACTTGAATTAGCGAATCCGGAGCAATTGTGTGGTTTTGCATTCAAATGGCATTTAGCAATAAGTGTTGCCATAGTAAAAGGGTCCTGTACATATTTTTGAGACCTTGTGGTGTATACATATTGGTGCCCTTAACTGTACAGTCAGCAGCAGAAGAGGTCAAAATGATCTGCACTCGACTCTATAGTCAAGAGAATACGTCGTGTCTAGATCATTTTGAGTTAATTCAAATTCAAATTCAAAACAATGTAGATGTTGATTTTTAACCAGTGTATACAAAATAATTTATTCTCAACCCCGCATGTGTTGGGTACACATTCAAAAAGAAGGGCTTAGGCCTGAAATATGCGTTTACCTAAAGTTAATTTTTCCCAAAATGTCGGCTTTCCATAATGTCAGGCACGTCTTTTGCATAATGTCAGCTTGTTATAATGTCTGTCTCCAAGAATCTCAGTTTTCATATAATGTTCGCTTTTCAGAAAGTGCTTATTCTCTCTGCAACCTCAAAATGGTACAGGCTTGAAATATGCGTTTTCCTAAAATGAATTTACAGCTATTTATCAAAGAGTTAGTACTTATGCCAAGAAATTAACCCTTTCCATTTAGAACATTGATTTAAAATAATGCAGACATTATAGGAAATCAAACATTATAAGACGATAGCCTATATACCAAAAGTGAACATAACACAAAAGCAAAAATGGTAATGCTAATATTATAGGAATGTAAACATTATGAATAGACGGCTTCCTGAGACTGTACACATTTAAAAAACCAATCACTTTGAGAAAGCTGACAAAATAGAAGTGCTAACATTATGAGAATGCAGACGTTTTGACAATTGTACATTTTAGGAAGGCACGTATTTATTTATTTATTTTATTTATTTATTTATTTATATTTCAGGCCTGAGCCAAACGAATCAGTTCGTAAGGTATAATTGCCACAATCGGCTACGGCTGCATACCTTATGCACTTTTAATTTTAAGTTATGACGATTGAAGAAGTTTATTTTAATACTTAAGTATACCTTCTTTTCATAGTTCAAATTGCGACTGTGGTTTTTACAAATTTGCCAGTGTTGGCAGTCAAAAGGATAATCAGTATTATTGAATAGCAAAGAGGAGTTTGCTCGTGTACTTAACAAACTAAATTAAATCGATATTAGTGGATATTATTCGTAATTGTAAGTTAACAAAATCATCGAGTAATCTTTAATTCTACATTCCGGAACGAATATTTAAAATTATATTTTACTATTTTTGTATGAAACTTTATACTTTGTATTTAATATATTATAAATGAAATTTAAGAATAAAATGTCAGAAATCGATTTTGTGATTCCATCTAAATTTCTAAAATTGCTTTTAAGCAAATAGTAGTTTGTTTGTCGGTTTTTATGCTTCCAGGCTTTAATTATAAGTACCTATCCAATGTTTTTATAACTGCACGCATTTTTAGCAAAATCGAATACTATTTACATATTTATAAGATATTAGCGACCTGTCTTCGCTTCAGTTCGGTTTAAGAAAAAAAAAACCTGTAATTAGTCAAGGATTCATATAAGAAATCATTTTTTTAATCCGTTAAGTAGTTCCAGAGATTATCACCATCATAAAAACAAACAAACACAATTTTACCTCTCTAACATTAGGGGAGAAGATATATCTTTAGACTTTTGAATAGTTCCCTATAGAAACATGTCAAATTAATTATATGCGG
Source organism: Acleris laterana (assembly GCA_963966035.1). Taxonomy (NCBI): domain Eukaryota; kingdom Metazoa; phylum Arthropoda; class Insecta; order Lepidoptera; family Tortricidae; genus Acleris; species Acleris laterana. The sequence goes on from OZ014452.1 coordinate 7,201,378, forward strand.
ATGAAGCAGGGGACAAAATAAGGAAGTAAAAAAGTTCTAAAACCCGTATTTATAGTCAAGAAAAGTAATTACTTGAGTAAAAGTAATGACTAAAGTAACGATTTTTATATGTCTTTTGACACTACTAATACTCACGTAATTACTATTCTTGACTATAAATACGGGTGTAAGAAGCCTGTCTCAGAATTACATGACATAAAAAAAATGACCTCAGTGATATTGTGAGAATAAACCAAGAAGTGACTTTCTACCTTTAAGACAAATTATTTTAAAAACAACTGACATATCTTACATTAGGGGTTACATATCGCTATCCGAGAAAGAATCTGTTTAGATAAGTATAAACAGTATAGAACTGGTCATAAAATAGGCTGTCACAAAAACTTTCTTTCCATTCCGTATCATAAGTATTCTTCTAAGGTAGCTATTTATTAATCGATTTGGCCTTAAACCTGTGATGTCTTTGAACCTGTTAATTATAGTATCAAGTTGTTGCCTGCCTACTGTAAAAATAAGTGTGCTGCTCTGCCGCGGCGCCACCATAATGAAAATCAATTAATTATATGGTGAAATGAGCGTATGGCTGTACGTGTACGAGGGAAAGAAATAATGGACATTGACTGTGGCGCCAAAGTGGATACTCTGTAGCGACGCCAGTTAGAACTCGTAGATAGAAATGATATTAGCTATTTTTTTCTTATAGAAATTGATGTACGAATGCTGTTTACTGTGTACGTATTGAAAATTATGTGCGGCAGAGCAGCACACTAAACATATTCTGTATTATAAACCTTGCCAGAACTTAATTGGTCCTACATCTTCAAGTACGAACGAGTAGAGATACATATACACCATGCAATTTTGGCCAATCCTTAGCGAGTAAAATTACTAACACTAATATACGAGTTAGGCAGCTAGAGTGGACTTTCGGTCGTTTTCAATAATTAATCCACATTTTGTTATAGCGTAACTTGCCGTGTATATTTTCGATAGAACATTCTGATCAGTGAGGGTAAACAAGTTCCTTAACGCCAAAGTAAATGTTTTTCGAAAACTGATAACATGCATGGAATTGACGTCGGCGCTCGACACGACCGTCTGACCGATTACGTCAATCCTATACATTTTGGATAACGAAAACATATAAACCGAAAATGCATCTTGTCTTGGACCTCAGGAGTCAGAGGAGCTGTTAGGTTAGACGGTCGCGCGGGGATCGCATACGGCAATGTCAGTTTTCCAAAATCGTTTACGATAATGTTAAGCATCTTGTCTAGCGTTACTGACGTGTGTTTTTTGAGACGGCTTTAATGATAGATCAAGTTTTCTATACTCAGGAGGACACTAAAAGCGGTAGATTAAATATTGAATGCGGCCAAATGTATGTTAAAAATGTGGGAATACGTAGGCAGCTAGTGACGACAGAGCCTAGAGCCTTACATAGACTTAGTGCCTTAACACAGCCTTAGATTGTTGTAAGCACGTTGCACCTGATGTTTGTTATTTACTGCTTGTATTTTACAATAAGACGTTGAAATATATTTACTGCATCACAAATCATTTTCATTATCTTCTAGTGACGTGATGTCATTGTCAGAATGTAATTTATTGTATCAATTTCAATTTTATGTAAGGTATATGCCAAATATTTTGTAAAATTATGATATCACATTGTTATAAGATTGTTATGAAATATAGATTTTGAAAGAAAGTCTTCTTTTATTTTAAGAGTGTGCTGTAAGGTACTTTTACTGTTTTCTTAAACCATGTGATAAACTGCATCAACCTTCAACACATTGATGCATCAAAGCTCGACAAAACAGATTTGTTTGACTTTTTAACAGGACCACGTACGGGTCTTTTGGTTTGTTTACATTTCGTAACCTAAACAAATCAACTAAGTATAAAATAAGTATACCAGTTTTAGTTTTAGTACTTTATTCACTTTAGGTTAACATAATCAGACAAAATACGATATACAATTATTTGTAGAATTCATATTCACTCTCATCCTTCTTTATATTGTTCTTGTATCCTTTTTCGAAGTCTTTGGGCAGAACAATATACCTGAAACGGGAACAATAAGTTAGTTGAGCAGGAGGATTGTCAAGTGGATATATAATTAAACCCTTCCATTTTTCGACAGTCTACTTATGATGTCTCCAATTTCGACGTACAAATTGCTTAAGCCCAGTAATTCTACTCCAATAGGTGTTCTTCCACTCCGATCAACTAAACTGACCAACTGAAAGAGGTCAACTATTTTTCTTTCACAATGACTCAACTTTAACAGAGTTGAAGGAGCTCCTATTTCTGTTTGTTTCGGCCCTTCGGGCCAGTTGAACTGGCGTAAGTTAATCTACCTCATATTTACTTAATGAGTTCCATTCTGTACAATTGGTTGGTCCGTTAAGTTTTTCGGAATGGAAGAACCGTCTAATAGTTGTAGATCTAGACTAGAGATGGCGGTAGGTACCTGTTCTCGCGCACGGCGTGCATGCCGGCCTCCTGGCAGATGGCGTTAATGTCTGCGCCGGAGACGCGGTCGGGGCGCGCCACGAACTCCTCCAGGTCCACTTCATCCGACAGGTTCATCTTCGCCGTGATGGTCGAGAAGATCAGGCGCTTTTGGCGTCTGTACATAGACAATACTTTTTAATAAATTTTAGAAAAGAGGTTGGAGACAATACAATTTTTACTCAAATACTGCTTAGTTTTGTCATAGGTCTGATACGGTCATGAATCAACTGTGATCAAATTTGGAAATAAAATTAAATTTGGCAGACAGTTGGATGGCGTTAGCATGAGACGGGTCAAAGTGGCGTGAAAATCAAGAGGTGGATGTGGGCTGAAATTACGATGATTACATACGGAAGTAAGTATTGGATGTGCAAAGTTTTTCTATGCTATGCAAGGACTGGGTTCAGAAGTCACTGGATGTGGAATTGTGGAAAGGCCTGAGGGTTTTTGCCCAGTAGCGGGACAGAAATACCGAGATAAGATAAGATATGAAGATATGTACATATACATATTAATATTGGGTCCTTACCTATGAAATTGGCGTTTTTTTACGTATTTTATTTCGTACAGAATTTATTCATTTAAATTTTAACTTTCAAATTCCTTTTAAATTTCATTTATACACTGTGTTACAAAGGTTTAAGATACATCTAACATGGTTAAATTTCTTACTTAATGTAGTGTGAACTCAACTCCTTTCATGTGCTGCGAGTTCAAGTGTTTCAATTACGCAGTATTATTAAGCTAACTATTTTTAAGTAATTAAGATATGGATGATATAGCTTAGTAGTGTCCAATATTCATGACAGAATTTGGTTTGGTTTGCATTTGACGTTACTAAATAATCCGCAAAATTAAATGTATGAAAACCACCGTTTTCATAAAATTGTCCATATAAAACGTCAATTTCATAGGTAAAGACCTAATATAATGATTAATCCATACTAAGGTAGAGTATATTTGGAAAGAGTTGTCTGTTCTTCTTTTACCCTTGTCAATATGGTATAATGATTTAGTTATTTGAGTTTTTGACTGGTTTTATCTTGCAATTACGATATTTTTCAGCAGCACTTTGTGGGACAGTTATTTTTTTAAAGCAACTTTACCATCTTTTTTATTTAATAAGCAAGTACATTGCTTGCTTTTATTGAAAACAGTTTTTGAATTAGTTAAGCAGCTTACCTGTCAGGAAGAGGGAATTCAATTTTCCTGTCCAGACGGCCCGGTCTGAGAAGAGCAGGGTCCAATGTGTCAGCTCGATTTGTGGCCATGATAACCTGAAACATAATGTACATTCATTTCACGATTTATTGTATGAATACAGTTTTTTTAGCACAATTAAATGGAATAATTATTCTTCAGGTAATGATGTTGGCAGTATTTTTAGTACATACTGTGCATGTGTACTGAAGGAATAAACAAAATACCTTAACATTAGTGGTTTGGTCAAATCCGTCCATCTGGTTGAGTAGCTCGAGAAGAATACGCTGCACTTCTCTGTCGGCGCCTGTTTGCGCGTCAAACCTATAACAATAATCATATTTATAAAATGGCCAAGTGTGAGACTGACTCGCCTCGTACACTAAAGGTTGCGTACCAACACGTACAATATTAAGGTTGAGCAAAAAGCGACGCAAAAACGTTTCTTGTAAGTGTTAAAAATTACAAGTCTCTAAACTCGAAAATCTAATTCAAGACCAAAATCTTAAGCTTAAGCATTTTGCTGTAAGTATAGGTATTATTACAAATAAAACTTCCCTAATATTACCGGTTAATAAAATAAAAATAATGTTAAAATAACGAAATTATCAAGATGAGAACTATCAGATTTTGTTGTTGAATTCGATTTTTGAGTATAGCTATTTGGGTTCAATAGATACAACCCAGTGAGAGACGGACGCACAGCAGAACCTGGGTAATAGGATTCTGCAGGGACCCTTGGGTAGGGAACCCTAACAAGAGAAATAATCTCACATCAAAGGTTAAAGAGAACTCAGTCAGAGTTTGGAGATGTTTTACATATTTCCCATGGTCTTTCTCCCATTGATTACAATCTAAATGTTGGTTCTTAAACCTCAAGTTGTATTTAACTTGTATAATGCATAAATTTTTCATTTCACTTTTATTCGGGACCTGTCAGAATCCTCCAAGTATGGATAGTATAGTGATTTTCGAGAAATGGGCTGCTAGAGATAAAAGCTGGTTACCGCTTGGTGGCAATGGCGTCGATCTCATCAATGAAGATGATGGCGGGGCTGTTCTCCTTGGCGAGGCGGAACACGTCGCGCACCATGCGCGGGCCCTCGCCCAGGTACTTCTGCACGAACTCTGAACCTACCACGCGAATGAACGCCGCTGCCAACAACAGAACAGTGTTAGGGGCGCGTTTCCGTATAGGAACCGAGAGGAGCGGAGGACAGAGACAAGTAGAGAAATCAGACTGTAGAGGTTTTTACTTCAAAGAATCTGATTGATCATTTGTAATTTTTTTTAAAGCTGTGTACGTGCTGTGTAGGCTATAGTACAGGAACGCTGGAGAATGTATTCTGAACTAAGCATAATGTGAAGCTCATTCTATGGATTTAAATTATGTAACCTAAACACGCTATTTTAACAAAAAATCACGCGGCATCTACTAAGATCACCTAAGTCTCTGGGGGATTCTACTGGATATATATCTGTCCACTAAACTCACCGAGGGGATCCTCCTGGACATAGCATCCAGATGAATCACCTGGGGGATCTTATAGGGCAAATTCGTCCAATATAATCACCTGGTTGATCCACTCAGGTGATCTTAGTGGATGCCTAATGTATTAAAACAAATTTCTCATTTTTAAAAACAGTTAAACACTATTTTTAAACAGAACAAGAACAAGACCATGTTTACCTGTAGTATGATGCGCCACAGCTTTAGCCAACATAGTCTTCCCGCATCCAGGGGGCCCATACATGAGCACACCACGTGGTGGCTCAATACCAATCTGTCTGTACAGCTCTACGTGAGTCAGAGGCAGCTCTACTGCCTCTCTGATCTCCTGCTTCTGGGTGTCCATGCCACCAATGTCGGAGTATTGGACATCAGGTTTCTCATCTGGTGACACATCGAAAAGGTGAGATATACAGGTCTATAATCATAAGAATACTAGTTTTTATGTTTGCAATGTTGGATGGGGCTCATTATTTAATCAAGATCTTAGCAAGTTTAAGTAGTAATCTAGAACATAATTAGTAACTATTAAAGATCAAAAAACTCTAAAAATAGAATAAATGAATTGAATGCAATTATTTTCTGAAGTTTAATATGTGCTGCAGAGTAACCCGATATAAGTCATTCAATAATTACCTGCTTGCAGCATAGAAATAGAGCTATCTGCTTCCGGAGGCAGTACATCAACTAGGGCATTTGAGTGCTTATGAAGTGCTACTGATGCTGAAGGTTTCAGGAGCTCGCGGTCTATGGTGGACAGGATACGCACATAATAGTTGGACCCTGTTGTGCTGCCAACTGGAATATAATAACGATCACTTTAAATTTATTAAGAACCTTTGTGAAAAACAGACAGCATTAATAATAAATAATATTGTGGTTGCAGTTTTTTTACTGTAATTGTAGTTTGTTTTGTAGACCTTTGTCCAAGGAGATGGCAGGACCAGTTCTGTAAGGACTAGGCTCAGGAGTCACTAGATAGGGAATTGTGGAGAGGCCTGAGGGGGGCTTTTGCTGAGCAGTGGGACAAAAACAGCTAAATACGTGATTAATTGTATTATACTGTAGATATCATGCATCCTAGTAGATACAATAAGCAAAGTGCAATGGGTAAATTTATGGCTTCAGACTTTATTTGGGCCTTTCACCAGTATATCAATCACCAGCATTGGACTCAACTTTGGAGATCAACTTAGTCAGCTCTTTAACCTAGAAGATACACACATTGTATTGTTCCTTTGTGATGAATCATCACAATGCAAAAAAAAAGAGAACACAATAGTTTATAATCACCAATGCCAGTGTTCTGATCCACCGCTTCAAGGAACTGCCCAATGACCAGAGGAACAGACTGAATGCGCTTCACTTCTTCCTGTGCATGCAAATATTCCTTCTTCAGGTTCCTTTGTTCATCCTTTATGTACTCTTCTTGAACTTCCAAGAACTCTAACATGCGCTGCAGTTTCTGGGAAGATAAACATTGATCTAGTTTATTAAAAAAAAGACAACATATGCAATGGAATTTTGCGAAAATCTCGGTTTCATATTAGAAATAAAGACTAGTTTTTCATGTTGGATTGAGTTCTACAACTAAACAGGACACTAGTCAAAGGAGAAACCTGTGAATACTGTTCTACTAAAGAAGGTAAGAAAATAAAGCTCATAGTGGAATGGAGTAGTCATGTCAATATTAAGGCGTACCTTATATTTAGTGTACAAATCTTCACTTTCCACATCGTCAACCGTTTGGGCCCCTGGAAACGCCAATCCCTTGGCATCGGTAGTTTGATCGTCCTACAAAGGCAAATATTTTTAACCAACAAACAAAGGCAGCTGATGCTATAATAAAATACTGTAATTCAACTTGATTTACCTTCTCGGGCAGTATTATACCGATTTCTTCCATATTATTTTCCTTTAATTTAACTATTTATTACAGAAAATACTAAAACACTGCCAACAAAATCAGATCGTGAATATGAATATGTCAAGTTAAACGTCAAACTTACGCATTGTCACGGCTATTTCGTTTTACGCAGAAGTTGTAATATACCTATTGTCTTTTTTTATTTAATTTGACTTTATCTTTAGTGACGGTTGACGGTGACGGAAGATTTTCTTTAATACCTTTTAAAAAATATTTGGTCATTTACATTATTTTATATCCCAATTTTTGTAGCGCCTGAGCAAATGTATGACGCAACAAGACGTGAATACTTGATATCATCGCATAGATATACAGGTGGCTCATTTCGATCGGTCAGTGTGGGAAAGTCTGAAACTATAAGACATACGAAGGTCTGTTCTAAGGAACCATGTCATCGATTTTAATAACAAGACTGCATTCATACATTTAAAAAACCGGTACTCAACTCGGGAATCGAACCCGGAGGTTATTAACCTTTTCCACGCCATTGACGGATATATCCGCACCACTGGTTCAACGCCAACGACGGAAATATCCGTCATGGTTGACAGCGCAAAATATACTGGAATGTCAATGAGGTAAGGTTGATGTTAGCTCTGGTGTTTAGCTGTCATTGGCGTGTGAGTTTAGACTTTATATCTGACATAGCGTCGAAAAGGTTAAAAATAAAACTATCACTATTTCCATTTAGCTATCGATTGTGTAGGTACTAAGCAGTAAATGTCACTATGAAACATGATGTCTAAAATTAATAAAAATTGTGCCGAACGGTTAAAAGGGGGTTTTGTTGGATTTGGTGGGTTCCTGTCCTGATGAACTGCTTTAGCGAAAACGCCCATTACCAGCTTTAGCTTTTCGGCTTTCGTACAAATTTTAAGCTATTAAGTAGAAATAAAACTGCTTGAAACGGACGAAGTAAGTATATACAGCCATTTATTTTGGTAAAAGCAAGCCGGGTCAACATAAAGAAGAAAGTCAAACGTGATGTTTGATGAAATCCATGAAGGCCGTGACTCTCGTGAAAACTGCCGGCATTCCTGATTGGCAACCATTTACGTGTACGAAAGACGTAATACCGATCTGAAAAATCAAGAACACAATATTAAATTACCTAATAAAATAATAAATTATTAATTGCAGTGCCGTGCGCAGGCAGTTGACTTAGCTTCGCTAAAAGATCCTTTTTACCTTTTGAACGCCTTATTAGCTGTGGCCTTAGGTCGAATACAAAATCTCACAAGCCAAACTTGTTTGCTAATGCTATACAAATTACAAATTAATTGATACGGAACTAAATCTCTTTTAATATTACATTTTTGTCATATAGTAGCTGTCGTTGCAACAGTGCTAGCAGTTGATGGCCAAAGCCGTCTGAGGCGTACAAAGGTACAAATGATAACATTGTGCCTGAGACATAAGAATCGGGTTGTGCTTTAAAGTTGCGATGACATTTGCGTAAGCTGTTTTTTTACCACATAGTAATTATATTTTATAATTTATGCTTGAATTTTGAAAACACTGCAACCTGCCTTGTATAAAGTAAAAACCAAGTTTTATTGTTAAATCCATCAGATAGTTACATACCAAAACAGGCGTGTTGTTCCTAGTGACGGCAAGTGGGCCACCGGAGTCGCCACTGCAGGCACTGTAGCCCCCAAAGCCGCTAGTGCACACGTGACTGGTCTGGATGAGGAAGGGAAAGCTGAAGGAGCACATTCTGTTCGTGATTACTTGCAGGCTGACGTGACTGAGGGACTGCCCGTTGGTCAGGCTACTATCTGAAAAAAAGGTTGAATGATTTCTCAGACGTGTGTATAGTATAGCTTTCCCTGAACAATTTTATTAAACTCTTGTGAGACATACTGACTAGGTAGGTATTATTTATATGACGCCATGGTCCTGACAAATCTCATCCCTATCTTTCGATGACTCCGGAACTTGTCGACTTCTTCAAGATTATAGATTATTAATTAGAGTATGTCTATTTATCAATAAAATGTATCTTAATGTCTAATGGTTAGAGGTCGAAATAAGTAGTACTTATTGACGTAAACTTGACGCATGTTCATTCATTCGTGAGTGAGATCGGAATAAGTTATTGAATGAACATGCACCAAGTTTAGGTAAATACGCACTGCCTTTTCCGACCTTTGCTGATGGTCCTTACCATCACTGGTTAAACCGAAACCTGTTGCGATTGCCCTTTGTCCCGCGAAGTTGTCGTCTAGGTCGGATCCACTTGGCAAAGCGATAGGTGCAATATTAGCTGAAGAAAAGACAAATAACAGAAAAATGTTTAGAACTAAATTGGATTTTACTCCATCTCAGTCGGTTGAAAATTTAGTCTAATGCAAAAAAAACCCAGACCCAGCTTTCGCGTGTATAATCTAACTACTAGCGACCCGCCTTCGCTTCGCTTCAGTTTATGTGAATTTCTGTAAGAACCGTATATAATCCATAGCTCACTATAGGTACATAAAAACCTTCCTCTTGAATCACTCTTTCGATTGCTGAAAACTGCATTGAAATCCGTTGCGCATTTTAAAAATCTAAGCGTACAGACAACGGGAGCGAGCTTTGTTTCATACTATGTATGTAAAGAAGAAGATAAAGAAGATGTAAGGATCACTCTGTATTTACCTGACGTAGCAACTGAAGAAGTAAGATAGATAGCGGCAATATCATTTCGAGCGAGAAGAGGGAACCACCGTGGGTGTGTTATGACAGCGCTGGTCTGGGGTCTGGTGCCGCCTGAGAACAGAGTGACGGAGCCGAGGGCTACGGTGAGCCGCCAGGCTTGGTGCTGCCCGTCGAACCAGCAGTGGGCGGCAGTCAGCAGCCGTTGGTCGCTGACCAGAACTGCGCCGCACACTGCCTGGCCACTGAAGCCTGCTAAATCTATCAGGAGGCCGGCCTGGAAAACGTGTACTCATCTCAAAGTTTGATGTCTTAAAAATACCTACAGACTAAAAGATAGTTAAGTATCTACATATTTTCCGGAAAAACAATGAACTGGGAATTTGAATCAAATTTTGTCTGATCAAAATCTTATCAGATCTTATTGTACTAAAAAAAAGTGAAATTAAATTGGTTTTTCATTAACAACAGATAAACATTATAAAAATACTAGGAAAACATCAATCTTATATTTCAGTTTGCTATTTTAAGATTTTTGAATTCATAATATCCAACATAAGGACGTTGTTTGATTGTGACGTCACAAGATAGTAATCCCTAGAAAATCCATAGTAACGGAGCGTTTTTGATGTTTCATAAAAAGAAGCTGATTTGACCTTTGTCAAATACCGTTTTTTTTTTATGGCATAGAGAAGACAAACGAGCACACAGGCCACCTGATGCCAAGTGGAAACCGCGACCCATAGACATTCGCAATCACAAGACTGCAATGCTATCCTAAGACTGCAAATGCGTTGCCAACCCTGAGGCTAAGATGGAATGCCTCTATGCTAGTCATTTCACCGGCTGTCTTATCCCCAAACCGGAACACAGCAATGCGAACACTGCTGTTTGGCGGTAGGTTAATGGATAAGATGGTGGTAGCGATCCGGACGGACCCTGCACAAGGTCCTACCACCCGCAAAATTATTGTATTCCTGCTAATGGAACAGAAAACTTTAAATAACCTTTTACCTGATAAGGATATTGTCCAAGTGCAGCGTACACTCCACCTACAATCTTGCTCTCTTGGGCCTCTTCGGCCGCCCTGATCTTTTGAGCTTCAGGTATTCCATACTTCGTCAGATACCCATAGGCTGCTGGGTTAAAGTTAGCATTACCAGTTGCAGCCAGCGCTAAAACGATGACAGTTACTGCCTTCATGATGTCGGGTTATGAGGCGACTAGCCGAAACTTGAATTATTGTTAGTTCTTATCGGTTCAGAATATAATCAAGATTCATAATAGTTTCGTAATATGGTTGGTAAATTGTTTACTATTATCTTTTCTATCAGCTCTCATTGATTTCATGCGTAACCCTGAGCTTATTTTATATCATAAATTACCTACTTGTATGTGTTAATTTGATTAATAGATGTGTTGAAAGTTAGCCTAAGGGCCTGTTGTTTGATCAGTAGTTAAACTAAATAAGGAAGTTAAAATTTGAAAAAGGAATCGAAAATTTGAAGGAATCTCAAGGAAATGCGTAAAATTTTCAATTCCTTTTTCAATTTTTACCAATTAGTTTGTTTAACTACTGATCAAACAACACGCCCTGTGTGCAAAATGTGGTTACAGAATTATCAACAAGTTTTTAGAGTGGTTGGCAATTCTGTAGCTCTGCCTACCCTAATTTGGGAATAAAGGCGTGAGTTTATGTATGTATGTATCTATGTAAAAGTTAAGTTAAAAGCTAAATGTTTGGATAAAGTTCGTATATATTTATTTAACAAAAACCATGTCTTTGGGTCCTGAGCTAGAATTTCCTGTTTTGAGTACCTAGTGAGGCAACAACATAAGTTTGATACTCTGCCTTTGTACAGAGTAAGAATCAACCTGTGTAAAAGTGTGTGTATGTGTGTGTGTGTTAAGGTTATGTTCATTTAAATAATAAAAAATTGGGTTGGGGATAAAATAGAATGACTCATTGCTCAAAATTTTAAATTTTCTAATACGAGTATGTATGATACACGCTAGGTAAAAAAAGTCAAAAAGGTAAACGGTAAAAAGGTTCGTAAATTTTCGACTCTATTTCAACGCTTTTAAGGTCCAAAATAAAATATTTTAAATAAATAAATAAATATTAGGGGACAATGTCACACCAATTGACCTAGTCCCAAACTAAGCTCTAGGCTTGGACTATGGGTACTAGACAACGATATAAATACTTATATAGAGAAATATATACTTAAATACATAGAAAACATCCATGACTCAGGAATAAATATTCGCGCTCCTCACACAAATATCTGCCCTTACCGGGATTTGAACCCAGGACCGCTAGCTTCGTAGGCAGGGTCACTACCAACTAGGCCAGCGCGTCGTCAAAAGTGACGAACCTTTGCTTACTATGACTATACTTGCTCTTACAATTTGTGATACAAACTGCAAGGATGACCTAACGAATGTGACATGTGACCACGTCAGTCAGGAAGACGTCACGGGCAAAAGATAGGAATCAAATCGTTTCATTTTTGAAGGATTAATAAGACAAGTGAATCACGATTGTCATGTATTAAAATTGATGATAAGATTAATAAGGGATAATCGAATAGTAATCAATCAACGTGTTTTGCAAGTGTTGTGCCATTTTGTTTGTCATCAGTGATTATGAAATTATTTGTTGCAGGTTTACCTTGTTCATATTTTTGCCCGAAACCGTTTATTGTTATGACTTATGACTTATCTATGTTCTGATCAGACAAATTTGAATTAAAGTAAGTAGGTACCTAATATCGAGGGCACTGATTTTAAGTCAAGTTTTTTAGCCAACGGTAAGCTGTAGGTATATTATGTTGGCCAATAGGTATAAACGTTATGATGATACTAAACTTATGATACATTTGTCAGAATATGGAAAAGGGTATTTGAAAAGAGTGAAATTAAATTGGTTTTTCATTAACAACAGAGAAACATTATAAAAATACTAGGAAAACATAAATATTTTATTTATGTTTGCTATTTTAAGATTTTTAAATTCATAAAGTCCAAATAAGGACGTTGTTTGATTATGACGTCACAAGATAGTAATCCCTATAAATTCCATAGTAACGGAGCGTTTTTGATGTTTCATAAAAAGAAGCTGATTTGACTTTTGTCAAATACCGTATTAATGCAACGTGTTTTCTTTTTAGTAAGTACTGTACTTGTGTGTGTGTGTGTGTGTGTGTGTGTGTGTGTGTGTGTGTGTGTGTGTGTGTGTGTGTGTGTGTGTGTGTGTGTGTGTGTGTGTGTGTGTGTGTGTGTGTGTGTGTGTGTGTGTGTGTGTGTGTGTGTGCGTGTGTGTGTGTGTGTGTGTGTGTGTGATTTTAGTTTAGTTTCCCTGAGTTTAGACATTTGTTTATTCTATTATATGTAAGAAGATATATGTAAAGCCGATATATTTGGCTGTAGTAGTATCCAATCCATGTTATTTGATACTTAGATATTTTTTAGTTTTTTCTCATTTTCCTCACACACTACAACCTACCCAACTCACCACAAACATAACACCTACTTTTTATATTTATGGTCTAAATCACTCCGCATGCTCTTTATTCTCAAAGTTACTTTTCAAAATGTTTTATAGCCAATCTATTTACACTCCGTACAATTTTAATATTTATAGTACTATTCGATTTTGTTAGTGATTTAAGTAATAATGTTGATGATTTGAGTGTTGCGAAATGTCTCAGATGTGCACCGGAAGATTATGATACCATGGTTTCTAATGGTAACCATAAACTAAAAATACTGACCCAAAATATTCGTAGTATATCGGCAAATATGTCTAGTATGCTGGGGCTACTTTTCAGCCTAAATTTAAGCCAAGATGTTATAGTACTCACGGAATGTTGGTTATATTGCAACCCCTACATACCGGTAATGAATGGGTATAACTACTACTCTACGAAAAATAGAATTAATAAAAATGATGGAATAGTTGTATACATAAAAAACTCTATTTTGAATGTTTCAGTTACAGAACCAGAATTTCCAGATGCGAATTGTATTTTAGTAAAGATTGGTAATGACACGTGTATAATAGCTTTATATAGGTCTCCTTCGATAAGAAACACGGATACCTTTCTAAAATCTCTTGACCACATTTTAAGTAGTTGCTCTGGATGCTGCAATTTAATAATAATAGGAGACATCAATATTGATATAACACCCGACAACAGCGATAATAATTCCATTGAATATCTTAATCTCACTGCTAGTCACGGTCTTCTGCCAGCACACACTCTCATAACTCACGGTAAATCGTCCATAGACCATGTCATATTAAAAACCAAACTTAATGCTACGACTATAATTGTTGACTCCACTGTCACTGATCATAACGCTGTCGGCCTAATTCTAAGTAAAAATGTATCGTCCAGTACGTACACCACAAAAACTAAAATTGATCACACTACTCTAAAAAAGGATCTAATTAACATAGATTTCTCTTACATCTACTCCTGCACAGAGGCAAATGAAGGATTTAATTTTTTTGTAAATTTGCTTTATAAAACTTTGCAATCAAACTCTAAAAGTTATGTGGTGCCCCATCGCCTTCGAATCTTTAAACCTTGGATCACCCCAGGTATATTACGATGCATGAAGAATAGGGACAGAATGTATAAGAAACTTAAATGTACACCTAATAATGAAACTCTCACTATAACTTACAAAAGGTATCGAAACTTCTGTAACAATTTGTTAAAAAAACTTAAAAGACAGTACGAAAGGAGCGAGCTAAACAAAGCGAAAACTAACCCAAAAAAACTGTGGAGCGCTATAAAAGAAATTACCCATACAACAAAAATAAACTCCTCAGCTGATGAATTACTGAAAATTAGGACAACTACGAATGATTCCATCAATGAGATCAACAACTTCTTTGTCAATGTAGGCAAGAAGCTGACAGACAAACTGGCGTTCCCATGTGTAAGTAACAACACCATAGAAATAGAAATAGATACACCAACTTCTCCTTTTTGTAAATCTTTTGTTTTCTTAGGAACTGATGAGACGGAAGTGGAACAATTGATTAACTCATTGCGCACAGACTGTGCTACTGGAGTTGATGGCATATCATCTAGTTTTCTTAAAATGTACAAATCGATCATAGTCCCTCCCTTGACATATTTAATTAATATTGCTATTTCTTCAGGCACATTTCCTGATATACTGAAAAAAGCCTTGATACATCCGATACATAAATCTGGGGATAAAAGTTGCGTCAATAATTACCGACCTATATCAATTCTTCCTGCCCTCTCTAAGGTTTTAGAGAAAATCATGAACAATAGACTTAAACAATACCTTGAAAGCAACAATATGATTTCAAAAGGGCAGTACGGTTTCCGCAATAATAAGTCTACAAGCGATGCTGTTTATGATCTCACAAATCATATTGTTGAATCCTTGGACAAAGGACAAAAGTGTGTTGCGATTTTTATTGACCTGGCCAAGGCTTTTGACACGGTTTCCATTCCCAGGCTTATTTCTAAAATGGAAAGATTAGGTATCCGAGATCTCCAGCTTGAACTTTTTAAAAGCTACCTAACTAATCGCACCCAATGTGTAAAGATTGGGAATTATCTTAGTGAAGACCTTCTAGTTGAGCATGGCGTTCCCCAAGGAAGTATAATCGGCCCCACTCTTTTCTTAGTCTATGTGAACGATTTGTGCAATTTAGAACTAAGTAATGGTAAATTAGTCGCATTTGCAGATGACACTGCTTTAATTTTTACCGCCGACTCTTGGGACAATACTTTTAATGCCGCTCAGCTAGGATTTAATAAAGTTACAAACTGGCTATTAAATAATAAGTTATCACTAAATGTAGATAAAACAAAATTCATAAACTACTTCATTAAAAAGCCATTACAGGATATCAATCAACTTCATATTACAGCACATAATCATCGGACGGATGGAATCTCGAACTGTGATTGCCCAAAGCTATCAAATGTACCATACATCAAATATTTAGGAGTGACAGTTGACGAAAAGCTCTCCTTTGTGCCTCACATTAACATACTTACAGGGCGAGTTCGCAAACTAATATATGTGTTTAAGCATTTAAGGCACGTGGCAGATGCTGAAATCCTTAAACATGTATATTATGCATTAACCCAATCCCTTTTGGTATATTGCATCCTGTCCTGGGGAGGAGCGTCAAAGAGCCACCTGATTAAGTTAGAGCGAGCCCAAAGAGCCATTCTTAAGGTGATGACATTCAAGCCCTTTATATTCTCAACTAAGACCTTATATGAGAACTGTAAAGTGTTGACGGTACGCCAACTTTTTATTCTTCAGGTAATCTTAAAGCAACATACTATTTGCACTGTCGGGACCAGTTCCCACATTCAATCTCCCAGACGCAGACTTACAGTCCCACGGACTGTTGTTTGTACTACTTCCTTTGGTCAAAAATTTTACATATTTTTGGGACATTTCATTTACAATCAAATAGTAAATAGACTGGCTATACATTTAACAAATAAATTCAATTGCAAAAGAATTGTGACCGACTGGCTAATAAAACTTACCTATGAGGAGACGGAGATTATTCTTCATCCCATTAAATGAGTTAAATAAGAAAAATACAGAGCACATACACACACACACACATATACACAAACACACACACACACACACACACACACACACACACACACACACACACACACACACACACACACACACACACACACACACCCACACATATGAAAGCCCTTTTTATGGGTTATTAATTTCTTTTAAACAATTGTTATACTATTATGTTAATCTAATTTTAGAGTTTTAATTTTTTCAATTTTACTTGTGGTATCCTCTACCAAACACTCACCAAATACTATGTCACTGGAAGAGTGCTGGTTCTTATGGCACAGGGTAATCCTAATTTAAGATCCAGCTGCATCAATACTATTGTTGTTTTATTTTTCTATGTACAAACTTTTTTGTGATACTTAAGTATGATTTTGTAACTGTCTTATTCAATAAATTTTATTATTATTATTATTATTATTATGTATTAAATGTATGTAAGACGATGATTTTTTGTGCTGTTGTTTAGAAAATATACAGTTTTTGTAGCTTAAGGGAGGGATGACAGATAATTCATTTTTCTGGTAAGGTTTGAGGGGTCATATTGTAGGTGTTTAGGTGTGCGTAAAGTTATATTTAGTACCTATATAATGTTTCCTTACTGTAAGTAATTCACACAGCAAATAAAGATCGTAAGATGAGAATCTGTAAGGTATCATGTAAATAACTTTCAACAAATAGAATTGGGCAAAAAGTGCAAAATGCAAATGTGTGTTAAGTGTGCAAAATGTGGTTACAGAATTATCAAAAAGTTTTTATAGTTGTTCGTAATTCTGTAGCTCTGCCTACCCCACTCTGGGAATAAAGGCGTGAGTTTATGTATGTATTGTATGTATGTAACATTCAACAAATAGAATTGGGCTCGTTGAACCTCTATAAACTTGGTTTTAGAAGGTCCTTCCCATGTATGCAGTATATCATAAGATTCATAAGTAATAGACTCATCCAGGGCACCGTACATTTTATTTAATGCTCCTGAAAATCCACGCGTGTTTTCTGGTTCGGCTTGCAACTAGTAAGTTCGATGTGATAGGCATCTTGAGAGCGTCGGTGGCCTAGTGGCTTAGGAGGTTGACTCATGATCGTAAAGTATCAAGTTCGAACCCCGTAGTCACCAATGAGTTTTTCTAACCTAAGTGCATTATTTCAGGTTCAGACACTTTTTCCCTTGTTATCATTAAATACTAAGGCTTTATCATTAGCACAAGAGAATACCTGCCCTTTCCATAGAGTAAGGATACAAAGGCGGTTTATATAGACTAGGAACAAGGTCGGGCCAAGAACGCTGCCCTGGGGGACTACATACGTTATTTTTGCATCGTTACTTATACACTGGTCTATTTTTAATTTGATTTTCCTGTCAATAGAGTAACTCTTCAATAGGTATAGGAAGTGCCCCTTATGCCAATAGGTACGTTCCAACATGCACATAAAAATAGACGAGGAGACTGATAGAAGAGAACTAGACCTACTTATTACTGATTTTAACAAGCGCTCTTAATAGAGTCTTCTTAGCTATACAATCGTGCCTAAATATTTTATTGTTCTATTCGTTTTTTTTCTGTATATTATCCATCATTGGGTTCAAAAATAACTTTATTACAACCGTTACAAGAGCATGTCAGACATTTTTGAGCGCAATTCGTTGCGACTGTAGGTACGTGTACACATTTATCCACGACTGTAATATTTACCCTTAAAGAAATACATTGTTGCGGTCAGAACAGTGATATTTACCAAATTTATAGCTTTCAACAAGTATAGCTCATTGACACGTTATCTCCAAAACCTGAAAACTAAAGGTGTGGCTACCAAAATTTACGAATTAACTATCCATAGAACGTGAAATATAGTACATGAAATACACCGATACTGCAGTAACTAAATACTATGAAACGATACTTACGAGTATATTATAACAACGCCAGGGTAAAGATTTTTTCACAATGCAACTGATTTAAGATGGACATCCGAAAATCCAAGTACTGCGGAAAGTGGTACAAGTACTTATAACAGCTGCAGGAATGTAGTTGAAAATAAACAAAACCAATTATAGTATTTGTTACCATTTTAATTGAAAAATTTAAACGTGTTGGTTGATGAAGTCGGTGAAAGAAGAAACCCTGGCGTAGACCGCGGGGAAGACGCTCTCGCAGCCTTGAGCTGAACCGAAGGAGGTAAGACCAATCTAAGGAAAAATAAAGTGTTTCATGAATTAAAACATGATTTTCATTATGCTATCAAAATGTTTGCGAATTCACTTTAAGTAATGTAATATAAATTATTTTCTACCCAAATTGATTAAAGTCTACATTACAGGTAAATCGAAACAATTACTTTCATCATGGAGAAGGCAAACGAGCTGACAGGCCATAAAGATTTTGTTATATGGACAGACCAGACCAGACTAAAATGAACTTGCTCAGTACTCGTCATTTCACTGGCTTTCTGTACCTAGCACTAAAAAACTTAATAACAACTTAAAACTTAATACAGTTAAACATTTGGCTGCAGACAAAATCATACCAAAATCCTTTCTCCACCCCTGGTGATGGCCAAAGGTCCACCAGAGTCTCCATTGCAGGTGCCCGTCCCGCTCAATCCACTGGTGCAGATGTTGGATGGTTGTATGAATAACGGGAAGCCCACGGTGCACAGGGTGTTCGAGATAACACTCAGGTTCACGAAGCTGAGGTATTGGTTCACGGTGAGAGAACCACCTGTATAATTTTTTTTATTGTTTACTTCCTTTTGTTCTATCCACTTGACAGTTAGTTTATCTAGTTTCTCGCAAATGGTGTAGAAGTGTTAGGAATTGTAGGTATTTAACGACCGCACTCAGAGTCAGTTTAATGACGATTAAGACCTTCGTTAGTGACGATTTTTCGACACAAGTTTTAAAAAGGAATCAGTTAATTGTCCATAAGATTAAGGTAATTTTGATACAAGTCTTAATAATACTGTTTCAAGGGTTTACAATCAGCCTACTGGCGACATAAGAACCATCACTGACAGAACATTCGATAAGAAAGTTAAAGGTAAGTATTCTATTAGATTTAAAGAATATCATGCAAAGATTTTTGACCAATGTATTTGAAATTAATAATAAATTGTCTGCAATAGTATACAAATGCCATGATTGATTCATGTCATTCACTATCTACTTAGATATACTATAAACAATGCCTATTGTTTATCAAAGGAAAGATATGATATTCTTTGCATGTTTTTTTACCAAAACGAATATAAACGATTAATTCATTGATACTGTTGTTATTTTACCTACTGAATCTTTGGTATCCGAGTGGTTATGTGGAATTTTGAAAACTAAAACGGCTGCTTACCGTCTGAGGTCAGCCCGTAGCCGGAAGCAACTGCCACCTCATTCGAGAAGTCTTCATATATCTGCGATCCCGTTGGTCGTTTGATGGGAGCAATACTTGCTGCAACAAAAACAAACGGGAACTTCAAACAGGCTCAATTTATTGTTGTAAAAAACAGTTAGTTATTTACTCACCTGAGATGGGGACTTCAGAAGGTAGATAGATGACAGCAATGTCGTTACGAACGAGAAGAGGGAACCATGAGTTGTGGGGAACAACGACGCTGGTTTGGACCCTAGTTCCGCCGAAGAAGAGCTGCACGCTTCCGAGGACTACTTCGAATCTCCAGGCCTGGTTCACGCCGTCGAACCAGCAGTGTGCAGCAGTCAAGAGTCTGTCTTTACTGACCAGCACTGCGCCGCAAACGGCCTGACCGGAAAGTTCGACAATGTTGATGATAAGACCAGCCTGAAAGGAAATACATTCTAAACGGCACGTTCTTAATTTCATGTTTTTTTTAGGAGCCTATTAGCTATGACTTGATGGACTTTGTCATTGTACTCAACGAGGCCAAATCTCTGCTTTCGGTGTCCAGATCTCATATTATAGTAGAAAATAATAGAATAGAATGTAAATGTTTCCAACCCTTACAACAACAACAAATTACAAGTAAAAACAACACATTAAACATGGCGTTGAAAAGGGCCATAGTGCCGCAACACGCCGCATCGCTGGTTTTCAGAGGGACCCTGAATAACAAAAAGCAAGCTTTATAAAACCCGACTCTTGCTAACCAACTTTAAATCGTTATAAATCCTAAACGATCATTCAAAATTAAAAATGTTGAAAGAAACCTGAAAAAATGATTTCTAATCTAAATACCTATTGAACAATAGGTAGGTACTCCACTTGTCGTCAACTTCAGTTGTCAACTCTTTTTTACAATACAGCGCCTGGTGGCCGCCATATTGAATTTTGATTACTGTCATATTTTTAATGACATTTATAAGATTAAAACAAATCGGTTGACATAAGAATCACCAAAATCGGTCGTAGCATTTAGGCTGATATAAACATTACTCTCTTTTGCGCCGCGCAGTCGGGTAAAAAGTGTTAAAACCTGCTTTGTTCAGGCAGGTACGAACCTAGCAGGTTTTGACTCTATGTAATCGCTGTTGTTTACATCTATATATTTTTAACCTAAGTGTAAGTGTGTAGTATGGAGGCTGAATGGTTAACCCGATTTCAACTTACAAGGTCTCGTTAAAGTCATCTTAATACCACCGCGAGTGCCACAGATGAAAAAAATGCTTAAATGGCATACATTTTATAGACGACCATAATCAAAACATGGACTCATGCTAAAACTTGCTTTTTGTTACACTTGTTTTGTATTTTATCACAGAGTGTTTGTTATTTATTTATTTAAGGAAACCTAACCGCTAACACAAATACATTACCAACGGAAGAGGCCTTTGCCCGACGGTTGGAATCCCATATAGGCTAGAAAAAAGGAACAGACTATAGTGTACGAACTTGGTACGGGAACTGGTTTAGCGCCGCGGGGTGGCCTCCGACGATCCTGGACTCAGGGTTTTTGTGGTAGGCCTCCTCGGCCTCGCGGACCCTCTCGGCCTGCGGGATCCCGTACTTCTCCAGGTACCCAAACGCGGGGTTCTCAGCCGCGCAGGCGGCAGCGACCAGCAGTGTCACCAGAAACAGTTTCATGCTGCCTTTTAGAGAGGACTTCTTCATATAAAATCAATGCGTGGTCTTTATAATATATAAGCTTAAATTGATCTGATAACGTCAAGATTTCATTAATTAATTATTTGGGTGTCTACCTAATCATGTCACGCTTATACGGCAAGTTTACGGTTTCATCATTACATAGTATAAAACAAAGTCGCTTCCCGCTGTCTGTCTGTCCCTAACTCCCTATGTATGCTAAGATCTGTAAAAGTATCCAACGGATTTTGATGCGTTGTTTTTAGTAGATAGAGTGGTTCAAGAGGAAGGTTTTTGTGTATAATAAATTGTGTTTTATGTACGGGTGTTACAGAAAATTCACATAAACCGAAGCGAAGCGAGGGCGGGTCGCTAGTATATTATGAATGTAAAAGTGTTAAGAATGTTCGTTGATTTATTATGTGTGTCAGTTACATAATAAAAAACCGGCCAAGTGCGAGTCGGACTTGCGCACGAAGGGTTCCGTACCATTATCAATAATATATATCTTAAATAATTATTTTATTTTAATTGTATAATCGAGCAAAAAACGCCAAAAAATCACATTTGCTGTTATACAAATACATCATCTGTGAAAATTTCAACTGTCTGGCTATCACGGTTCATGAGATACAGCCTGGTGACGGACAGGCGGACGGACAGTGGAGTCTTCGTAATAGGGTCCCGTTTTTATCCTTTGGGTAGGGAACCCTAAAAACTATATACTGGTTTAGTTCATAGACACCTTTGTTATCTAATCATAATAACTTGTTATGTAGTCCCACTTCTTATTATTATGAATATTTCAGACATTTCAAGGTCCCTGCGAGCAACGCTGCGGGAAAGTTCTAGTCTTATTTAAAAAAAATAATGATCTTCGTTATAGTTACAACTATCTAAATCGAGATTTTTTATCGCCACCCTTGAAATAGGTACCATGAGGAGCTCCGGTGGCCATCTGTGGTCTTCGTCATCAGTTCCACTTCACCAAATGATACTTTTGAATGCATATGCTGGATTTGTTACTAAAAATACTAAAATCGCTATACAAATGCGTAAAATATTTGAGGAGTTCCCTCAATTCCTCACGCATCCTCTCAGCAGATTCAAATTTAGTGACAATGCGACGACCTCGGCAGTATACTCTATCAAACCAAAAATGATTTTTTAAAATAGGTCCACAATTTGACGGTGAAATCGGTGAACATACATATACATAAAAATAAATACATACTTACAGTGGAATATAGATCCTCTTCTTTTTTATGAAGTCGGTTAAAAACAGACTTCAGTTGGACCTATTACCTACAATAATTGTAAAATAACTTATTTTTCGCGTTTTTGTAGGCGGTTTTTTTTTGTTTTTTAAAACACTAGTTTTTTGTTAATGTCGTTAAAAGTTTTATAGAAGTATAAAAATATATTGGCTTAAATATATCGATCATCATTGGAAGGATCATTAATTAATAATTAATAAAAAACATTATGATAAATAGGTAAGTAAGTTAATAATTTTATTGGTACTGCTATGCTAAAGGTACTTTTCAATTCTATTCTGATCGAGACCGGATTACCCTAGCCATAGTACAAGCCTAGAGCTTAGTTTAGGACTATTTAGGTCAATTGGAACTGTCCCATGATATATTTATTTATTGATTTATCGATCCTTTAACAATTATTCACAAAAAATTGTATAAAGACATTTCAAAACTAAAGTAATAAATTATACCCTGGAATTAATTAATTTAGTTTAATACACTGACTATTGGCTTTATATCTGTTTGTTCCGCGATGTTTCTCTAATGTATCAACTGACATCCGCACAGGGGACTGTCAGTCAACCACTAGCCTGGAACAACCCAATGCCATTAGATGTCCAATTTTTGAAGACCCCTGCATACGTTGTTATAACCCTTCACATTCCCCTAAATGCCTGTGAGCGCGGTGCAGAGTAGGTCTAAGTAAATTGGCCCCTATGCCTACGGTCTGGACGGGAGGCCCCGACAAGCTCTTTAGTTATGCCGACAATGTATTCAGATTCAATTCGCGTGCTATACAGCGTGAGTTTATCTCTCACTTTTGGATTTGACGTTAAAACAAAGTGTCTGAAAATAAACTTATTGCTCATTTTGTTAAATTGTTGATGAGAGTTTTCCAAATACGTCGTCGATTGTATAAAGCCTGAAGAATCAGTGGATTTTCCTTCCCTTGCAACTGAATGAAATTGCCAAGTTTGCACAATGGCAATGTTTGTCGTGTTGTGATGGCCGAATTGGCCGATGTTGAACAGTGCTTCGCAGAAGCGAATTGTTGGGAACAAAGAGGTTTGATTGGCTGTCTCCGGGCAGTACAAGGCCGTCTCTGGGCTTGTTAGCTGGCTAACCAAACACGGCCGGGCCGAATATAGACCAACAACCATTGTTGTACTGCCAGTCGTTGCCAATTAAGTACAGTCTATGGTATTCTACAAAATCCCAAAAGTTCTGCTGTGACCATGTGAGACCTATGCATTTCTATATTAAATGAGTCACGCAAACAATAGCGGTCAAATTCGAAATTCCAGATAAATAGATGTTCATTTTAACGAAAGCATTCATACCTACAATATCCATAGACGTAAGACCTCTGTAGAAATTTGCCTTTAATGCAACATTTAGCTTAATTCTCAAGCGCTGAATGAAGAGATTCAATTCGTAAATGAAATTCTAACAACGTTAAAAAGGATAGCACTGACAGAATCACAGGTAAATCTCTAGATTAACTCTTTAGTTTCGTCCGTTCCATTCGTAGCAATTCTTGTGAATCGACCTTCGAATTCTTCGAACTTTTACAATGTGATGACAATTTAAAACGGGCCGGTCGGTATTATATGTGCGGTATCCCATCACTCATCAAATTTCTCTTCATCAATGTATAATTTCATCAAACACTATCTTCTGCTGAAACCATTATATTTTCAGGATATCATTAACATTAATTACTTACATTACCCACGTTGGGTTACACTTGTGAATACCAAAATAAAAAAACTTGAACGTGTAATGTTTTTCGATTCAATGAAAATTCTGCGTAATAATACGTTTGTTAAAAGTTATTTCGATGAAATATTAAGGTACCCTATAAGTGCCGTAGATGTAGATGCCAGACTGGCAAATGCCACATTTAGTGGTCTTTTTTTCAAAATAAAACGGCAGGGCCTGAGTCGCAAGAGGCCAAAACGACATGACGCACGGCAAGTGCAATCTCGTGTCGCGATGATTTTTTAAACAGACTGCGTTGGTCGCCGATGTATCTTCATACTTACCCTATGGCAATGCGGATTTGCCGTTAGTCGATATACTTTTTTCCAATTATTAATTCAAGATAGCAAATGAAAATGGCGGCTCGTAAAAAGTTAAATTCGTAAATATCTAAATGCATGCATACAGGACGCTGTTACGCAAAAATATGTCATCCCACAATTATTTGCGTAACAGCGTCCTAGTATTCACCTTTGGACTACCTAGTTGGTTAGATAACATTAAATACTTAAGAAAATACTACTTACAGAATTATTGTTTTACTAACTTTATGTTTATTTTATTTTCATTTCGATTAATCTAGAGAGTCATTGGCTCTAATCTAAGTATAGAGCTATATATTTATTTATTTAACCTGAGTTGCACAAAAAAAATTACAAATACCAAACTGAATGCCAAAAAATTTGCATAATTAGCATAAATTCCGCTTATATTCATAAAATAGTTAACATACGATAAAGTTTTATCTTATCTTATCTTATGTATCGAAGTGAAAATTAAAAGATAATTTATTGAGATGTTGCTGAAAAGTTGAACGATAAATTTTAATAACCTACTCATCACATAAAATGGCCGTGTATAAAGAGCTTTCGTCGGAGCGAGGCAACAAGGAATTATAGCATCTGACAAAGAAATTTATGAGATAAATACAAGCCAAAGGAGCTTTGTGTCAAAAACTGAAAATTAGTAGCAGCTACGGAGGTGCGCAAAAGCAGGTGCATTATTAAACGACTTTTGAACAAGATATTCAATCTCAAACTTTTTAAATTAGGAGATTACGAGCTTAGGAGCTAAAGCGGCATTTATCCGTGTCCATTTCTCGCCCAAGTTAATTGCAAATTGCAACATACCTAATACTTACCTGTATTTTTTTTGTCAAATCGAATAATTGTTAATGGTTGTTGAATTATTGTTGGTAGTAAAGATCGATACTTAATATTAAACAATATGAAAGCTACTTCTTCGGCATTCGTTTTTTTTTTAAATTATTTATGTTAAGCCACTATGTCTGACTCGATGTATGAGTGTGGAAGAGGCGAAAGAAATTTGTCAGGATCGTAGCAAGTAGAAAGAAGTGGTCTCTCCTAGCCATCTGGGAAACAGGCGTGATTTAATGTAAGTATGTAAGCCACTATACCTCTAGAACTCTGTCGCAAAAATCTAAAATGTCGATATTTCGCTGTTGTGACTTATTGATAGAGTTCCATGACGACCCAACAATAAGTAATTAAACTACAGTCATACGAGTGAATGATACTTTTTAGCTACTTTTTAATTCGACCGTATATATCTTAAGACCAAATAATATAGGTAGGTATCTCATTTCTTTAAAAAAAAACAGTTTTTGTTGTACTTCGTCGTTTTAATATAGGTACTTAATCATTGTGCTGTCGTAAAAAAATGGCAATCAAAAGCGGCTATGAAGTGGCTAGGAAAAACCGTTTACAGTAAAACACATCGGATATGGCTTACCGATGTACCTGCGTAGATGACGCTTTTTCGTAGCGCAGGAACCAATCAGCATGATCCACGCGTTGCGTGGTTGTGTTCTGTAGTATTATTGGTTATTAGTGACGCCATGTTGACGCGCGTCCGCGTGTCATTCAGTCAGCCGTCAAACTGCGTGAGTGAGATGATAAAATGATGATAGATGCAATTTCATTTGCACCTTACAACTATTACGTACAAGTCTGATCTTGGGGTTTAATTGTATTTTGGAAATCGTTGGAATCGTTGTCCGTGTCTGCGCGAACGAAGATACACGACACGCCATATAAGTTATGTTTTACTGTAGGTACGTGATACTTCATTTTGCGTGAAATACTTAAAGTTCAGCGCCTCTAGGCAGTAAAAGCCAAATAGTATTGGACCTGTTATGGTATTGGTTTTTACTCGGCCGCCATCACTGTCAAGTAAATAAGAGCTATCAAAACGTTGACGATACATATCAGCACAGCGGGCGTAATATGGCTGCGTATATCGCGTTACAAAATGTACATAAAACATCCGTCACATTTTGACACGTATACAGAGTGTTTTTTTTAAATGGGACAGTATGGGGAAATCCGAATCTAAAGGAGATAGAGGAAAAGTGTCAAAGGAGACATTAGGTGTTTTTTTATGTAAACAAATTTGGCTCATTAAAATTTTTGGTCAAGCGTGAGTTGTTCTTAAAAAATTATAAAGTTGGTAAATTTTTTTTTTGACGCGGGTCGACTCTGTTTCATGTAAGGATTATTTCATTGTATGGAAAGAAAAAAATCTGAACAGCAGAAGTTGGTCAAATTTAATGAAAACTAATCTTCATACAGTTGGTTTATTACTTGAGTAAATGTTCGATGTGGCCGCCGTCTTGTCTTATGCAGGTACGAGCACGCTTCAAGACACTTCTAGTTGCATTTAACAGAGACTTATGGTGAATTGTGTTTAAAGTGTTAAACTATCAAATATCTTGCGATTCGGTACTACACGGTCAGGATAGCGTTCTTGATACCACTTAAGTGCATTATCTCTACTGCGATAATTAAGAAAATACGCCTCAATCAAATCAACTTTATGTGAATTAGTTAACGCCATGATGAATAAAATTACAAGCATGAACTGATTGGAAACAAAATCACAGCTGCAGAAATAACTTACGTTCCAAATTTGAATTCTTTGCTGCAGAAATAACTTACGTTCCAAATTTGAGTTCTTTTTTTTATAATTTCAAGACTATCGCGTGCCATGATGTTTACGAAGATTAAAAAAAATGTTCTTCTTTTGAATCATCTGGAGCTCTTATCGATCATCGAAATTTAAAAATGGAATTATTTTAAATATTTTTTTACACGCCTAGGCACTTGTAACAATATTAAAAGGCGAATACTGCAATTGTATGCAGATTAGTTTTCATTAAATTTGACCAACTTCTGCTGTTCAGATTTTTTTCTTTCCATACAATGAAATAATCCTTACATGAAACAGAGTCAACCCGCGTCAAAAAAAAATTGACCAACTTTATAATTTTTTAAGAACAACTCACGCTTGACCAAAAATTTTAATGAGCCAAATTTGTTTACATAAAAAAACACCTAATGTCTCCTTTGACACTTTTCCTCTATCTCCTTTAGATTCGGATTTCCCCATACTGTCCCATTTAAAAAAAACACTCTGTATATGTACGAGAGTGACGGATGGTTTATTGACATTTTGACACTCGATAAACGCAACCATACGAGGCCCGCAGGACGCTTGCGCTGCCAACACTAACGACAGCTATTCTGCATATTTTTACGTTTGCCACTTACATTAACATTTGCCAGTGACAAACAATCATCAAAACTACATCGTCACGGTACAAAGTTTTAATTTAAACAAGTATTTGTCCAGATAGTATGGGTTCAAAAATAGGATGTTTTAATCAGCTGTGGTTTAATAAATGTGAATTAGACAAAAACCAAACAATTTAAGATAGTTATACTTTAAAAAAATATATATCCTCTTGATACCTATTTGTTACGATTATGACTTTTTGATTGCAAATTATCAAAACAATTCCAATTATTGTTGATTTAGCTCAATTATCCCATGTAAATACATTAATCGTAATGAATTCGTTATCGCATGTTTAATCGTAATCGCTAATAATAGTGTTAAATACGATTCAGTCGTAATTCCTATTTGTGCCTATCGTAATAGTAATATCGGTGCACCAGTACGTCAAAATCCGTAGTACAATTTACAGGAACGGGATAATGTTTGATATTTCTTTCTTCTGGTTTGGTTTGGTAGGTCAGAAGCTTACCCTTGCTGATCCTTGTCGTTAAAATAGGGTTTGCATACGTTTGCATTTTATCGATATACTCAAAGATATAATTTGTAGGTAGATATTTTTAAATTATCAATACAAATCTCACTGTTAAAATGTGTGATTTTTCAGAGTTTCTCAAATATGTGGGCCATTTAATAAGTGCGATATTAGGCTTGGAATGAAGGTCTCTCACTCACACTCGGGGGCTGCATATTGTTTCGTCTCTGTCGCGAGCCGCGTGTTACTGACGTTTAATAAACTCTCCAGGATTATAGAGTTAACGGTGATACGTTTTTGAAAACGCTAACTAACACGTCGTGATACTTGTGCGAGATTATTTATTTTTCTTCACGAGTGCCTGTATTGCCTGCTCTTGTGTCACTCACGTACCCGTTCCCGAGTTTCCGAAAGAAATTATTGAAATCATATCGAGAACCATGTGGTAGAAAACGCATGTCTCACAGCCCATGTGCAGCGCATGTGTGTGTACCTACGCTGGTAGAGACTTTGTTTTTAATTTAATATTTAGGGATAAAGATTGGAAAGGAATTTAAAAGGTGTAATTAAATGATTGCTAAATGATAAATATAATTACTTCCTTAGCTGCTACACTAAACTATCTTATCACCCGATTTTTGTGCAATATCAGCATAGCTAAGTAGTAGAAGATTAATATGGACAGGGTATTAACGACAATTACCTAAGCCAATAAATGCAATTAGTTTCAACAATTACTTCGTAATGTCTTTATTGCACATACAAAAGTTGAAATTAAACCGTAACATAATTTGAAATAACGGCAATATCCAATGGAAACAGTAAATGCTACATGTGATTAGTAGGAAGGATAAGTTATCTTTGATGCCCCCTATCTTGAGCAGCTGTCTCATGACGCGTGTATACTGTATAGCCCTCACGTCTACTTAGCATTGTTATGATCCTCTGTCGCATCCACACAGAGCACAAGTTCATCGACGTACAAGTCAAGTATCAACCGCGTCAACAGCGATGGCCGACCGCAGGGGTGTTATTCTCTCAAAAAAACAACGGACGGGCGGACGAACGAGCGAAATTCGACGAGTTTCGGTAGTCCCGGCAGGGCGAACAAAACACATTTTAGCGCGTGTATTTCCAATTAAGCAGCCTTATACGTTCGATCCATCGGCAGAAAATTGAAAATTCACGCGCTAAAATATGTTTTGTTCGCATTGACGGGACTACTTAAACTCGCCGCTTGGACATTCACTCGTCCGTTCGTCCGACCGTCGTTGTTCAGAGAATCACTACCCTGCAGACTCACACGACGCGTTTAGTCTATTGAGTACTGCTACCAGTCTCTATCGCAACCACACCAAGTACCGTAAGTTCGTCGACATACGAGTCAAGTATCAACCACGCTGGTAGCGTAACTAACGCTGATACTACTAAAGTAGACGGTAGGTTCACGGCCGCGAGCGAAGCACTCACGTCTACCCGCAGTAGTGTTATTCTCTATTGTCCGTTCCTAATATTCAAACCATGGATAGATTAGGTTATTTAGAGTTAAAATTTCACTTAGAAAATGTGTGAAATTTTAAAGTATCAAAGTTATCCGTGGTTTGAAAATTGGGGACGGACATAAAGCGACTGCGATAGTCTACGTCTAGTTATTTTCTTTTGTTGGTACGAACTTACATTAATTCGAATGAATATCGTATTCAATTAACTGTTAAAAAAATCGGCAGTCACAAAATATAATATTGTCAAACTTACCTGGAACTGTTAAGACTACGCCGACCGTCCAGTGGCGCCCTCATAACTATTATTGTGTTTTCTGATACTAAAGTATTATCCTGAAATCTAAGGACTTTTTTTGTTGTACAAATTAATACACAATTGAAAGGGTATATGACATAATTTAATAACAATTCTTCTATACGGATGCGAGTCCTGGACTATAAAAGAAGACCTCAGGAAACGTATAGAGGCATTCGAAATGTGGTGCTATAGACGGATGCTAAGGATCAGTTGGACACAGAAGGTGACGAATCAGGAAGTCCTGCTACGTGTCAACAAGAAGCGATGTCTTTGGGATAACATCCGCCAAAGAAAGGTTGCATATCTTGGCCACGTACTACGACATGACAGATACCACCTCTTACAACTGATAATGATGGGAAAGGTCGCTGGCAAAAGACATGTAGGCCGCCGGAAGAAATCATGGCTGAGGAATCTCCGGGAGTGGACTGGTGTCACGAGTGCTGCCCATCTGTTTCGCCTCGCGAGAGACAGAGAAAAGTTTTCGCAGCTGACTGCCAACCTTCGCTAGTCGGAGAGGCACATGAAGAAGAAGAAGAAATAACAATTGAACTATGAGTGAGTAACTTGACGGAAAAAAGTGCCCACCTTTTTCCGTTAAGTTGGTTGGTGGGTGGTTTAAGGTTATTAAACATACATTGTGTATTCATTTGTGCAACAAAAAACCATCCTTCGATATAACTAAAAAAACATTATAAGTACTTTGTTTTATTTGAAAACACCAAAGTAGTAATGAAGGCGCCACTGGACGCTCGGCGTAGTCTTAAACAAGCCAACATTTTTTTTTTTAAGTTACTACACGTGTGAGGGTCAACATATAATGGTTCGATGGTTACCTCAACGTCGAGCTCAATTCTAGGTTACAGAATACTATAGCTGTGCCGCGCGACGTTCCTAATTAAATGGAAACAACGTTTATTTGGATTTTGACAGAGATATGCCGCGCACAGGGCTCTAACCTGGCTTAGAGATACGATACGTGGAAAACTGGGAAGGTGTCTGTGTGTTCTGTGCTTATGATTCGTATATTCGACACAATTATTACCGTTATTTTAAATTAGTTTAGTCATAAACAAAGTTATCTTCCATTGTCTACCACATGAATATAAATATTTCATAACTATTTATTTTTGTAGAGGAAAGAGTACGTGTGTATTAGACTGTCATTATTGCAATTAGCGGCAACAAAAATAAATACGATTTGAATTACCCACAACGGAGTGAATTGTCTGACTTAAATAATGAATTTGCTAAGATTTCTAACTATAATCAAAAACGATTTTTGCCGCTACTAGCAAATAATACCCAATAATAATCAATCAATCCCAAACTTCAATTTGTAACTTACGAAAATAATTTATCGTTGGTGATTGATACGTGTTAGACATCCCTAGCCAATTGTGCGTTTTTACAAATATTTAACAATAGTAGGTATAGTTGTATACCAAATAACACATTTATTTTGTCAAGAAGCGGGTGAAATAGGGAAATCACAAGCGAAAACTGCCGTACGGAACCATCGGCACTCAACTATCCTACTCGAATTTGATTTGATGTCACAGTTTGACGTTCCAACGTTCCAACGTTATGGGTAAAAAACACGTTGCTGAAAAATTAAATCGGGGACAAAAATATTCATTAAGTGATGGTACCAGTGCTTTACAGTGCTTAATTCAAAGATCAAACGGTATGGCCGTTGATTGTTGCAAAACAAAAGAAAAACAGAAAATAATTGTACAAAATAAGAATCAAGTGTTGATTAAGTATTGGTCCTTGTTCGTTACTGGTTCCATCCACTTAACTCGGAAACGTATCAATTATTTCCATTGTTAAGTTTGTACTTTCCCAGCCCTAATCAGCTAATTTGCCACAGTTTCAGTAATCTACAACGTGCCTTTAATCTCGAACCGGCGTTTAGGTCGCGTGATGAACTGAAGGGCCCAACGACAAGGGTTTTTCACGCGGACGGCATTAACGATACGCGGCAATTATCGCCGTAATTAAATTTACCCGCGTTATGACTAATTTATCCGATAACCAACCACGCTCCTTACCCCGCCACTACAGCTGAGCGCCAGTGGGACAAACGTGCAGACCTGATTTTTATAAAATCTACGCTAATATTATGAAATTAAGACGAGCGATTAAAGCGGCTACTAGCGGCCTCATTAGTATCATTACTATTATTGTGTTTTCTAATAAACTAAAGTATAGTCTTTAAATCGAAGGGAGGTGTTTCGTTGTAAGTACAAAAAAACAGAAAAAATAGTTGTATTTGACATAACTTAATAACAATCGAAGTATGAGTGAGTAACTTAATGGTGAAGTCGCCATTTCATTCCGTTAACTTGACTACGCGAAGGTAACAGAATGGTTAACTATGTATGTGGGGTTGAAAGCACAATTTTTTTTTTACACTGAACGGTCAAAAGTAAAATTACCTATATTTTGTATCGGTGTAATAAACAAAGTCAAACCAAATTATCAGTCTTTACCTTCGACGGGAATCGGACCTATGTATGACTTGGCTTCACATTGAAAACGGGTAACCATTGTATTACGAGAAATAGACGAACAATTCAAATTATTTCCTAGTGCAGGGGTTTAAAAGGTTTTACAAGGGTTTGGACACGAGTGCTTTTGCAAGAGATCGACGTTTTGGAAAACCTGCACTTAGCATAATTCTTTATGTATGTAAATAATCCAAGTCCCTAAAGGGTGGTTCGCATATCGTATGTTAATCCGTTTAGAATATAACATTCGGCGTACCTCAGCCAGCCCCCTCTGGGAGCAAAGTAGTGGGTTATATATTAACATACGGAGCACGAGCTCCAACAAAAATGACGCACGATGCGTACTTGTTGCACCAATTTAGTCTTAATTGCCATTACAATGGGGATCAACCACTTTTTTTTTGTTTTCGATATGGAGAAGGCAAACGAGAAGACAGGCCACTTGGTGGTGAGTAAGAGCCCCATGGACATAATATACAATCTCTAGAATGCATGCGTTGACAACCCTAAATACTTACTAACAAAAGAAAATAATCGTATAAAGAAGACAGGTAGGTTCTCTTCTCTTTCCACTAGCTCTTGAACTCGTCGCACCAATTATTAAGCGGCGACTTGAGATTACCCCGTCAGACTGTAAAAAGTGAAGAAACCACAAGGGCGTGCATTCTCAGCTTACCCGCTTTACCCGTCGAGTGAGCGCGCTCGTATGATTTCCCCCACTCAGTTCGACAGAGAGCTGTTTTTAAGAAAATAACTAAACGACAAAAGGAGAAAAATAAAGAAGGTACGTTAAGTAAAACATTACTTCCCCAAAATCTATTTATTTTTACCTGCCCTGCCCTATGTTATCGTTCCAAGCTCTATAGGTAGGTGTCATGCTGAGTAATAGGATCAGTGACACATCCAGTGCCCTATTTCCTGATATATATTGTTATTAGACCCGATGTAGAGTTATTGGTAGGGAACGAAAATGGATAGGCGTTGCGCGACCAGGATACTCCTAAAGCCAAACTTTGAAGTTGCGTTAAGGCTGTCCCTTTTTCTCAGTGGCGTAATAGTCGACGGGTGAACGGGAAAGGGATTTGGAAGGTTTAAATTTTGTGGTTCGTTATTAACCCTCCCGGTTTCTAATTGGGCCCGGTGTTCGTCCGCGTCGGGCCGTGCCGTGCGCCCGCGCGGACCGCTGCCTCCTCTAGCGCTTCACCATACCGTAGTTTTACACCAATTTATTTTATTAAAAGCATGAGATTTTGATGGTGATTTAAAGCGGTGTTTTTTATCCTAATCCTGACTAATTAGGACGTTCTTTGTTTACTATTCTTAACTTCAGTTAAAAAGCGGGGTGTTATGAGTTTATCGTGTGTATATGTCTCTGTATGTCTGGGTATCTATGTTTCTGTAACACCCAAACGCTTTGATTTGGACGCGGTTTTTATTCAAATGAAAGTTAGTTTCTTCGGGATGGTTCTTCCTTGAGAATTGGTTCGGC
This sequence comes from Acleris laterana, assembly GCA_963966035.1. NCBI lineage: Eukaryota > Metazoa > Arthropoda > Insecta > Lepidoptera > Tortricidae > Acleris > Acleris laterana. Next base: position 7,235,735 of record OZ014452.1, read on the forward strand.
CACATTATACCGGACGTGTTTTTTATTTAATAGTTATAACGTCAAAACATAGTTGTAACAGCTGCGGAACAACAATTAGAGGTATAATTTCTTAGGGATAGTTAAAGGTTCAAGATTCAAGAATTTATTGATGAATTACACTAATATCCGTAAAACAATGAATTATTGAAATATAATTTTGTTGCTGAATTCGATATCAATTATTAAATTAAATAGTATTAATTGTAATTATAATTAGTGTTTGTAATTTGTATTTTTAGGTTTTTGTTTAAACTTGGGTCTACGACTCGTCGCTTTCAAAAAATTCGTCAATTGAGTAACACGCCATGGAAACCGGGGACCGGAGAATGAACAATGTAAAGGCTAATTTTACTGTCTAAAAAAAGGCCATAATAATTCACGCGAATGGAAGCTAGCCAGTAATAAAATATTCGGGTCTCTATTGACTGCCATAATTATTTTAAGTCATAATGTGTTTTAAGTCATAATTTTCGCAAGTCATAATGCATTTTTCTCAGGACATGGTTATTTTTTAAGGATTTTTATAGAACTAACCGAACCTAACCTAACTAATCTACACGATAAACGTTTATTAAAAACTGTAACTTCAGCCTGAAAGAAGTTATGACAAAAAAAAGGATGACTAACAAAACATTATGACCAACGATATGTATGGCAGTCAAAGGGATCCGAAAATATTCATAAGTTGTTCAAGCGCAAACGACTTCAAATACACCACTCCATTTTAAAATTGGTAAGACATGTCGATCTGAGTTTCGATTAGTCGCAGTTAACTCGAGTCGAGTTCGAACTGCCAGCTCAAGCATTAATCGAATCTCGGCGCCAGCGGGCGGACGATCAAGTATGCGTTAGTTCACATTACCAGCCCACTTGAACCTAACTCGATACTTGTTCCCGATCACTCGATACCCGATGTCGATGCTCGAGATCTCTGCTAAGAGTGATATCGGGATGTCGAGGGTCGGAAACGGAACATAGAATACCCTGTGCGATGCAACATGGTTGATGCACTCACTTCAATCCGAACACATATGTCCATCAGTTGACCGGGTTCGATTGATAGATACTTGTACTTGTAGAATCTAACTATTCGCTGTTTCCGTACGTCGCCATATATTCGCTTCCAATATCAATGCTGTGTTTATCTTGCCTCAGCAGCCGCTTGGAGGCTCCGAGTGGATTTGGCTGTTGCGAATATGTTAGAAATTCTGACGTCGACTCAAATACGCCGTCTTCTCTGCTATATCTTCACATTAAGCAATACGCAATAATTAAAAAACTTCAACACATGTGAATTCATATCGTCTTAATTTAGCAGATTATTGTGATAGCAGAAGTAAAAGTATTTTATCAATGGAATTATAAAACTGCTGTCCCTTTGTATCATAAAGATAACCGTTAATACTTAAACTGTAAGATCTACTCGATAAGAAGTAAATCTTGACATATTACACAACCGTGAAGTTTCTGGATATTGATTATGTTGATAGCAACAATGACGTTGCGTTGTTAGGTACTCTTCATTCACACGCATCAAATAAGTTTGGCATTGTTTTACTACTGTCAACCATATAAAAAAAAAACTTCATGACTGTACAATGTGTCTGTTGATTTCTGATCTACTTTAGCGATAATTACGTGAGAATTATATTAATTATGCGTAAAGAAAAAAATAATCTTGATTCTAACTCCTCAACTTTTACGAAAAACAAGTCGTAACGTATTATTTTCAATCAAACGATAATTTTTGTAAACGGTATTTTAAGACTGTGTTTTACGTTGTTATAATTTTGTTGACGATGGTAGCTTTTATCGGTATGGATTAAATGGTACGATGGCGATTTTGGAGTACGATGGACTCAACCAAACTGTAATAGTTAGAGCCTCTGGATATAATAGATCGTTAGAAAATAAACGATGGTTTAAGCTTTTACTTACTTTTGTTGGTAGCTAAAATCAAAAGGGTTTAAAACTAGAATAAAAACCAGATGTTGCTAATGCAACAGAGTAGGATTACAAGTCCCTGCCGATCGACCCTGCGGGCGGAGGACAGGATAAGCCACATTTCTGTGGTCCTAGTGAAAAAGGGTATAAGTTGTCTTAACTCGTACTAAAAAAGGGGTACATAAGCGTAGTATACGAAGACTTAAACCCTTTTTCACTTGATCTTCAGGAGAGTTATACCCTTTTTGACTACGACCCCAGATTTTGCATCACCGCCGCCGCACCCTCACCGTCACTTTAGATGAATTTTAAAACCTATTAATGTGTTAAAAGGATGTCCATTAGGACGGTAAATTCTTTCACCTCGGCCATTACACGAGCTGTCGCGGTGTTGAAGCTCTCCAAATCGACCCCGACGACGTCGTTAGCTTTGACTAAGTAGTTGATAATCGTTCGCGACTTAATTGTGTTCAAGCCGTTAAAATTCGATGCCGTTTTAAAGATGTAACAGACGATAGGACTTGGTCCTGGCCGGACAGCGGTTTTGGTTCGCTCCGAACCATATCTGTCTGTCTGTAGAGTCTCGTGACCATAATTATTAAATAAAAAAAAAATACAGCCAGTAAAGACAGATTTTCTCCTAATTGACAAAAATGAATACAATAATTATATCAAACATAGCTGTAAGTAACAAAAGCATTTCTTTTGTTATTCAACTAACATCTTAGTTGATGTATCTATTATTATTATTATTAAATGATGTATCTAACGTCTTGATCCATCTATAGTCTCGTCAGGCTCGTATGGACTCAAAACGTTTATGCACGACCACCACAATCTTTTTAGAAGCAACCAATTATTTTTTTCAGTGTACCTGTATAGAGCAACTAGCGGACCGAGGCGGGCTCAATTAATAATTATTATGGTCACAAGACTACTTTACAGACGGACAGATATGGTACAGAGCAAACCAAAACCACTGTCCAGCCCGCACCAAGTTCTACCGTCTGTTACGGCTATTACACTGGCATTCATTTCACAAATCGTTGGTGGTGGCGTTACATGTATAAAGTCCTTAATTAATTTCGCCAGGTGAAGGGTTGATCGCAAATCGACTTACGGACTTAGGATCGTTCGGCGGTTAATATCAGTAATTAACATTTAAACGAATTTGTGTACTTGTGTGTGCGTGCCTGTGTTGTCGCGACGAAGATTACCGTTCGAGCCGGCTTTAGGTAGTTTACACATGACGCGGAGCTGCGTGATTGGTGGAGGCTGTCTGTTGGTGCAGCTGGTTAGGGTGCGATTGATTTTAGATTAACATTTTCGGAAAATCGAGTGATAATTAGGATTAAGGGAAGTTCTAAGGTTCGGGTTTTATTGTGCAGTTTCGTTTGTTAACTGTTGGTGGTTTGGTTTTAAGTATACCGATTTGTTTAGACTGGTTTATAATGAAATTGTTGACCACTTTAGTGAATTAATTTTCCTGAATATGAAAAGTCAAGCATGACGATGACAATCATAATGACAAGGTTAAAAAAATGCTCATAATTTTTATTGGTTATTTGTACAATTAGTTTATCGTAGTCTTGCGCAGATAAATTAACTACTTCCTTGACTTTACGCTTAAAGTTTGATTTCATCTCATACGCACACATTACCTTAATTTTACCTTTAAATTTAAAGCTAATGAACTAAATTGAAAATACGCCCGACTTTAATAAAAAACTTTAAACGTATCTTTTGCATGGTGTGACAAGCATCAAATTTGGCCTATCACAACAGATTGTTAAGGTGCAAACAGATAAACAACTACCTAAACTATGCAGTGTAAAGCGATCGGCCACAATCGATGCCGCTGGCCATTCCGACAGTAATGAATCGGGCGATATGCATTACGCCTCCCGCCGTTTGTCAACACGCGGCGTGTTGCGCGCCCCATGCACCGCCCTAATGTTGACTATCTGTTCCGGTACATGGACTAGGTTGATTTACGCAAACTATCGGTTAGATTACTTTGAGTATTTAAAAATATGGGTACAGAATATCAGTAGAATTCGTTTTCCATTTCGATAGGTATTGCAGTGCATTGGTTGGACAACGTTTAGACACGGCCATATTTTTGAGGTAGAGGCTACAACCAAGGGCCATTGTAGAAGTAAAAGTTTTTAAGGGGCTAACGTTATATATGTTGCAGAAATGCCAACATTATTTATCCAACGGTAGGCGTAGTCACATTGGCCCAAAGATGGTAAATGATTGGGTGTTATAATAGAATTTTATTGGACCAGTATGGCCACTGTCAGTTTTATGCGGGAAAACTAACTAAATATATGCTTACAGATTCCCTATTGTTGGCTAATTGAGTTCAACGGAAAATAGTTTTAGGGTCAATGAATGGTCCCTACTTACCAGCACTTGTCACAATAGTAATGCAGTTAGTTTATAACGATGAAGTCGTTTCTTACGTTTTCGCCCAAGTGCTACGAGAGCCTGGTTAGCAGATATAAAATTCAAAATCAATTCGTACAATGCAATCGCTTATGTAATCTGTAAAGTTAATAACGGGTTACACAAAACACAAACACAAAACGCCATGCAACACAGCTTGCGCAACCCCTCGTTTTGTTTACGTTAAAATTTGAATACGTGACAAATTAACGTATCCAAAAGGTCCGCTGATTGAGTTAAGAACAAAATGTGAATTTCAAAAATAGAACAAGAGCGTAGATTGAAAAATAAATATAATTAAATGCAAGGAGTGTCGCGAACGTGACAGCGGCGGGACGTTAATGCCCGGGGACTAAATAACGTTAGAGCACCCTTGTTACTGCAATTACGCCGGTCGCAGGCCGGCCAGCGGTGCTACTCTTACAGTACTGCGAAGGAGAGTTTGACCGAACTGGGTTGACTTGAGCTCTACGTGCGCTAGGATTGTGTGCGCTTCAATCAGTCTAAAAATACTTTGAAACTACCTACGAAATTAATAATAAACGTCCAGCATAAAAACATTATATCAGATAACTATATTTGGTACCTATAACACAACCGAAGAGTAATTATTAAAAAAAACATTTGTTATAACGACCCGGTGTTATAAATGTTATAACACTCATTTTACTTATTTTGTATCAAAATGATAACTACGATGATGTGATGATTTTAATTTTAAAAATAAGCAAATTTGCTAAATTAGTTCAATCATTAGTAACTGAGGTTAATTTATGCAACCCCTAAATATTGTCCTATTACCTTGAAAGTAGACATTTACATTTTTACATTAGAAAGAGTTAGGGCGAAAGCGAAGTCTGCAACAAAATATGTCTTTTATTTCCCATACAAATGTGAATCAGTCCAAGTTTAACTATTGTGCAGAACAAATAAATAAACGAGTGACCTATCCTTGCTGTAACAGAATAACACCCGAACGGTATATTTGAGCGTTTTAAAGTTTTCATCCGGATTTAGCTGCATCGCGACATCAATCAAACCCCCAAACACTTTAGGCAACGCTTTTCGACGGTGTCCGGTGCGATTTATGTAACGCGGCGAGTCGGTACCTATTCGATTTATCCTTTGAGTATTATTGCCTTTTTATGTTGTTTTTTGGAGGGTTTTTGTTAAATGGTCGCTGTTTTACAACGGTACCTTTCATTTATGCCGTAATAATCTCAACGGCGCCCAAAAAATTAGTAAATATCACGTGTTGGTTATTATAATATTTTTGTTATGAAGAATTCAAGAAATGTAGGGTGAGTGAAGGGTCCACCCTTCATTTGTTTCGCAACAATCAATTTAGGATCGTATGAAATTTGAATTATGAGTTAAGTGTCCATTACGGGTGCCTGTCAGCTAAAAGTGTCCATCATTGGTGCCGTCAACCCATACACATACTTCAAAGCCTGGGACTTGTTTTGGGACTAGGTAATTTTTTTCTTTATTAACGAAAACAGCAGAAGTTAGTTATTCATAAGCCGTAAAACTTTTCACGAATGTAAATTAACACTTTGGAATTAACTACACAAAGTAAGCAATATTCTATTACTATACGAATTTGGAATGAGCTTCCTGCTGAGACTTTCCCAACGCGCTACAATATGGGGCTTTTTAAAAGGGGTATCATTAAATTTCTTCGAGACCGGCAACGCATTGGTGACGCCTCTGGTGTTGCAAATGTCCATAGGCGGCGGTGACCACTTCCCATCAGGTGGGCTGTCTGCATGTTTGCCCGTCGACGAATAAAAAAAAAACAAAAAAAAAACATGCACTTAAACATAAAGAATTTGAGATACTATATTTAATATTTATTTATTTATACTATGTAACTGTTTATTATTGTCGTTGTTTGTCGCCATTTTGTCCGAGCGAAATTAGTGGAAGAATTATCTTAATGCTCATCTTTTAGTAGGGTGTCAAGCTGTTTACTTAATTAGCTGTCAATCATCGATATCCGCTAGGAAATTAGCCGCGAAACCAGCAGACACCGATCCGCTTTCATACTTTATTATTATTATTATTAATATGATGTTTATGCCTTGCGATACAAACTTTATTGTAGTTTTATTTGTATCCCAAACTAGTTTTTTCCGAGAATTTTCTGCGAAGAATCTCTAATCGTATTCCTCTCGGGAACTAACTATCAAAAATAAATTTTCTGAGAAAATTGGAGTTACCGTACCTACCTACCCCGGGAAAAACTATTTTCATACATGACCTTAGCAATGAAGACTGAACGCGTTCATAACATTAGTAGGGATTGTAAAAAAACTAAAATCAACGTTGCTAATAAAACGCCAAAGCGTTAAAGTAACGAACGTTTAGTTCAGATTGGTTTTCTTGAAATGAAAAACTGGCCAAGTGCGAGTCGCACTTACGCACGAAGGGTTCCGTACCATTATCTATAAAAAATCACGTTTGTTGTATGGGAGCCCCCCCTAAATGTTCATTTACTTTTAAAGTAATTATTTTTTTCAAGCGTCTACTTGTTGCCGTTATTAATATCGAGCAAAAAAAGGAAAAAAAACGTTTGTTGTATGGGAATATTAATTTTATTCTCGTTTTAGTATTTGTTTTTGTAGTGGCAACAGAAATACATAATTTGTAAAAATTTAAACTATCTATCTGTCACGCTTCATGAGATACAGCCTCCTGACAGACAGACGGACAGACGGACGGACGGACGGATGGACGGACGGACGGACAGTGGACTCTTTGTAGTCCTGTTTTTACCCTTTGGGTACGGAACCTTACAAATTGTCATAATTTTTTTTTGCAAAATAACTGCATACAAACGAAAACTTTTACATAATTGTATTCGTATTCACCGCGATTTGTGCTGTTTAATGAAGATTAATAGGTGATCATCCGGATAAGCACCCGTACGCAATGAGTTATAATTACCGTACTCGTTAGTGAGTCGAATGGTCTGTAGTAGATAGTAAGTACCGTTTGTTGCCACTGTACCCTTTTCGGCCAATTAATGTTGAAATGAGTATCAAAAATACTATAAAATTAAAAATAATATTCATTAATAGTTACAGATAAAATATAAAAACATTTTTGCAATTTCATAATGCTTTACATAATATTAAGTAGCTAAAATTTTTACTGGCCTTAAAGGGTGTCAAGTCAAGGTGGCCAAAACCTTATAGAGTGCGAGGGACAGAGCATTCGACTACGTACTAACATTCGAGTACGGTAATTGTAACTCATGGTAAGGGTTCTGAACCGTATCGGCGGCGAAGCGCGCTGATTGTAACGTTTTCAGCAAACTGGTGAGCGTCATTGCTGCCCGAACACGCTCATCAACTGGCTCCATTACTAAATTAACTTATTCATATTCGTTTACATAATTAAATACCTGATCAACAAAGTCAATTTATGATATTAATTTCAAAGTAAAATGAAACTTTAACACAGCTTCAATGTAAAACCACTAATCATTATCAATCACTTCGTTTACGCATTTCAACATGGATTTTGTTTTCTTAAAAACGAATACTCTGGGGCGAAGAATTTCAAGTTTTTGCATGCCAATTCAACCGAAAACGTTTCAAGCCTTTGACAGTTTACTGTTTGCGACTTGTTCAAACACCTTTTATCCATTTGACAAAGGTAACAAAAAGCTTTTTAAACTTCGTTTAGTACGGTCGAACTTTTTCATTGGAACAAATTTGTAAGCCCTTCATTGTTTAAAACGAAGTTGCATCTTAAAGAATTAATGTGCCGTTCGTTGTTAGATAGGCTGCAAATAAAATATTTTAAATATTTATCAGGGAAATCTGTCACAAATTGACCTACTTAGTCTTAAGCTCTAGGCTTGTCGTATATAGACAATAAATAAATAAATATAAATATAAGGGGACAATCTCACACCAATTGACCTAGTCCCAAACTAAGCTCTAGGCTTGTACTACGAGTATTAGTACTAGACAACGATATAAATACTTGTATAGAGAAACATATACTTAAATACATTAGAAAACATCCATGACTCAGGAACAAATATTCGCGTTCATCGCACAAATATCTGCCCTTACCGGGATTCGAACCCAGGACCGCTAGCTTCGTAGGCAGGGTCACTACCCACTAGGCCAGCGCGTCGTCAATGATAACATATAAATGTATACATCCTTAAATGTATATGTGGATGTAATGTATACTTCCTTATTTCACAGTGATCCTAATCATGCAAGAAAACACTGAAAAAAAAAAGGTATAAATACATGAATAAAGGGGTTTCTCGTATCACTGACTTAAGGCAAAATGACAAAAAATCCGATTAAAACGATCAATATCTCGGAAACTAATTACAATTGCTGAACATATATGGGGGTTAAATCGATAGTTTATGAGCTGCTCTATCAGCCCTAGGCGGGTTGACGTCGGTTTCTGGGACACCCTGTATAAATGTGAAAGTTGGTAAGAGTGTTTGGGTGTTGATTTTTTATTCACGCCTAAACTGCTGAACGGAGTTGAATGAAATTTGGCACAAGGATAGTTTATTTTCTGGATTAACACATAGGATACTTTTAGTCCAGGAAATTAAATAATTCCCGATGGAAAAACGATTAACGAGTACAACGCGCATGGCGTCTCAGGCCAATTTAATATTGCACGAACTAATTATCATTTGCTTTATGTGAGGAGTCCTGGGACACTTAGGTACCTGCACTTTGTGGTGTTATTCTCTATTTTAAACATGAAATCGACGTTGAATTCTTCGTCGAACCATTCTACTGACCCCTAGCCCTGAAGCAACTGTTTAAAATGGAAGATCAACATTAGAGCCTTTATTCTAGGCGGTAAAAACCATATTATCGTCTTTAACCAGTTACATTATTGTTTTTAAAAGGAATTTTATAAAAGGAATCAAAACATTGACAATACGATAACAGATCAAAGATGACATGGTTTCTTCGCCTAGAATCTCGGCCCAGTTATCACCAAATAAGCCAGCTCAATTCCTCCCAGATATCACTCAATCGCCACCGACTCAGAGGTAGAGCATTAATGGTTTATGGACTTGAAACTGGGCTATAGAATAGGTCCTCTAGCCGGGGTCCCCTTGTCCCGGCAACTTAGTTCCGACTTCCTGCGCCGAGGCAACTGAATTAAACAGCCCCTTCAGAACTGGGTCGCCGTAAACAATTGGACACTTGAACACGTAAATTTGCTACCTATTTTGAAAATTTGTGCAAGTTTGTTGATCAGTACGTAATGACTTTTAGTTGTAAAATAGGTTAAATGCCCAATAATTGGTCGCCTTCCAGTTACTGGCCACTTAGTAATATTTCGAAAACGGTATTCTGATGATGATGACAAAATGAAAACATACATATAAAATCAGATATTAATTTTTGTTTGATAAAAAAGGTTCATTTACACTTAACAGGCATGGTCCCTGTGAAATTGGGTGCATTACCTCTCTGGATAGTTAGCCCAACCCTTTGGGAGAGGTAAGCACATACTTGTTATACCTACTTACAGGAATATACCTGGTCTACCTGTAGGCCTAAGGCTTAAGTAAATATCAGGGGACAATCTCACACAAGTTGACGTATTTAGTCCCAAACTAAGCTCAAGGCTTGTACTAGGAGTACTAGAAAACGATATAAATATTTATTAAGAGAAATAAATACCCTCGCATCGTGAATATAAATAAATCTCGTAAATATAATTACCTATGTATAAGTTACTTAAACTGTGATTGTTTTGTGCATCACAAACAGCCTAAATACACCATATATCTGCGACGTTACCCAAAAGAATTACACCCTGTCACAATGTTTCAAGACAACAATTTGCTACCATTAGCGGAACCCGCATAGTTTCGACAGATCGGTATTCCCGTGGGATCCCTAAATATCTGGCATCTTCTGCGGTGTCCGAACCATTAGCCGAGTTTACCTAACCCTTAAAGTTATTTTGTACTTATAGTAGGTACCTAATACAAGGTATTTGTTTCTATTGTTGATTAAATAAAATTGAGCAAATAGGAAAACAAAAACAAATGGTTCTTTTTTTGAATTTACCCTTTAAGAAAAGTTTTAGACATGAATATAGTTATAAATATAGATTATTCATAATAATTCATATTACATGTCACAAACAAATATAATCACTTAGAAAATGACAAGAAGAAGGGATTGCAAATACTACTAAATACAGTAAAAAACATTAAAGGTATAAAATAATATGATAAGATTACTTGCAGGTTGGTCTATCCAGTCTAATATCACAATATTTCTAAGTGGCAACACAACTCAAGCGGTACCGGAAGAACTTGGATATTGTTGCCATTACACAAATAAAAGCATTTTTTTTTCCATTCGCCTAAGATTTGTTGTTGAAGGCTGTTTATGGCGTCAGCTGAATGGATGGTCCGATTTCGACTTAGCTGATAGTGTTTAAATTCAACTTCTCGTTGTGAGTATCCTTGTATACTATAAACTATAACGTAAAACAACTCAAAAACCTAATAAATAGGTATCTAAAAAACGACTATCATTACATTTTGGTATGATTTACTCTTGTATTTATAACATACGTAGAAATATAATGTAAACTCTTTATTGCCCATAAACATTTACAAGATATGTTTGCATCAATCTAGAACAGTCAATAGGTACATTTAACAAATTCTTATTAATGTCAAATCGAGGCAAAGGGCTTTGGTACTATTTTATCAAATGCACCAATTATTATTTTTTATTAATTGTCAACTTCGACTTTTAAATCAATAAAACAAAGAACTCAAGCGTAGATTAATAAATTTCCTCCCCCAAAACCCCTTGTGTTCAAACTCTAATATAAACAGAGTATTAATCTTTGTACCGGCTTAGATATTAACTGTCATAAACCCTAAGTCATGTTCAAGAGTAAACCTCATCACTAGCGATAGCGGTATCGACCCTCCCATCCCTTAAACTTAACCCTTCACTAATCTGGCCGCAAGAGACCGCACATGCGTACTCCAGGGGTAATGAATGATGATAAATAGTTTTGTATTACCACCGTTTTGCGGGTCTTTAGCACTCGAGTGGTTTAGTGTTAGTGCTACGGGCGGAAAATACTTAATTAATATCGAATCAATCATGAAAGTAGTGCTGGACTTCCCGATCCAAATACCAAGTGGAGGCGATTTTTCGGTATTGAATGTGTTTAAGGTATGGTTACTTGGTTACAATTTGATATTACCCACTTCTAAAATGTATGTTGTTTTTCGAGGTTGGAGTAACTACGTATTTGTTCAATGAATGGACATTCAAAACTCATTTCGCGAAATAGGCTTATCAGTTGTAACGTCAAGTTATTTATATTTTCATCTTGAACAATTATTTTATGTATAGTTTTTCTCAATGTGTCCGAATCTTGTAAAATATGAATTGAAAAGTAAGAAATAGAGTTGATTGCAAAGTCATTTTTAAAACATTTTTCTAAAAATTGCCTATTCTAAATAAATAATATTGAAGGTCACTAGCCCACGATGGAACTATGTCAGAGTGGCCTAGGATCTTAATTGTTTGACTGTAGCTATATTTCAATTATATTTATATTTGTATGAGTATTTGGTTACCCCTCCGTTTAAGTGTACTATTTATATTGCAGGAAATTAATACTTTATTAAAATGGAATGAACTTGTTGTAGGGTCGACGATGGCTTAATGTATTCTTTAGTTTGGGGTAGTATAAGCATGAAACAATTTCCAGCATTTTTTTGTATTTAAAATACATTGTGTAACAACTAATGACACTTAAAAAAAAGGCCTCTTTGTAAAAAAAATACATGACATGAACATAACTCAAAGTTCCACCGCAACTCTTATCAGGGCCGACACGCAGCATTCGATTTATGCAACAGCCTTGTAAGTATAATAAAATCAAATGTGTCTTGTAAGAATCTACCAAAAAATACGACTACTTTACCATCACTTTTCCCCTCAGCTTTTTTACGTACACCTAAAATGCAAATTGCACCGGAACCTTCCCCACGAACGTGCTCCAAAAGAACCTATAATCCCAATTTCAAAATTCAACAATAAATCTCGTCCAGGAAAACGCAATTGGGTACACGTAAATCTCATGGACGCATGGCTGCCGATACTCGAAACACCACTTAGCCGGTATAATTTCAATGAGTAATGGCGAGGAAGCAAGAACCGACCTGGGTCAATGCATTACTGCCCGGAGAGCCGTTTCCGTATGCACCACGGGGCTAAGAAGAACAGGGGGGTTATTATGACATGGCTATGCAGTTCATTTTACGATGAGCGTAAAGGACTGAGCTATCGCAGTTACATAACTCTGTCCTTTTCTCTCAGCGTAAAATGAATTGCACAGATACGTTATAATAACCCCACTGAGGTGACTTTTGCAATAGGTAGTATAATAGTACACTTCTTGGCTTTGAAAACATGTGAAAGTCAACACATTTTTTTACAAACAATGCATCGCAAAATAATGGCGGTCAAAATAAAAGTAATATTTAAAGACTATACATTTTGGAAGTCAGAGGAGTTTTACATTTACACATAATAACGATACATTAAGAAGAGCTAATTATATAGCACTAATAATATTATAAATGCGAAACTTTGTAAGTGTGTGTTAGTTTGTTACTCCTTCACGCTGGACGGATTTAGACAAAATTTAGAAAGGCGATAACCTATAATCTGGCTTAACGCATACTACGTAGGCTACTATTCATCCCGGTTTTTTTAAAGTTCCCGGGTGAATAATGATAAATGACTTCTATGCGGATGAAGTCGCGGGCAGACACTAGTGTTAAATAAATCGGTAGCTTTATCTTGTTTCCATGAAAATTAATGATTGTTTTTCATTCTCAGCTCTATTGGCTTTCCTTGTCAATCCGTCGAGAATCATGCAGAAACTTAAATATACTTTGATTAGCGCATCTTTATCTACAATAGCGATTTTCATACATTTACTTGATTAGTAATATTTCAAGACGGTATAATAACAAATTATATTAAGCCACTTTTCAAGATTTAAAAGATTAACAGTTGCTTACATCCTCCATCCCATCAACCCGTAGTCATAAGAAAATATTCCAAACTTTCATTCGTCTTCTCCGCCGCCTTCCTTCCCCTAGCACTTCCTGAATAAGGGGCATCCCGAGATTGACCACGCTTATCTCCCACTGTAAACATTGCGCGATGACGGCCTGTCAAGGCGATAGGGGGCTACGGGGGGTAAAGGGAGGGGTGGGACCAGGGGCTGATAGCACCAGTCATCAGGCGAGGCTGGAAACGAGAGTAATGTCCGGCGGAACATTGTTATAAGCGAACGTTATTAATTCAAGACGTTCTAGGGAGATGACATAACAAGTATTTTGTTGTTATATCACTACATAGTATAAAACAAAGTCGCTTCCCGCTGTCTGTCCCTATGTATGCTTAGATCTTTAAAACTACGCAACGGATTTTGAAGCGGTTTTTTTTGATAGATAGAGTGATTCAAGAGGAAGGTTTTAATGTATAATAAACTCTGTTTTATGTTACGGGTGTTCAAGAAAACTCACATAAACCGAAGCGAAGCGAGGGCGGGTCGCTAGTAATAATTAATAATCAAAATCCCTCGTGTGCGAGTTTGCACTATGATACGTTGAATACCCGACGATATCCGAAGAATTAAATTGTAGGCGCCCTCTTGATTTTGAAATTTGTTTTTTTTTTATTACTTGTTACTATATCCGGTATAACACATTTTGGTTAATTTTTGTCCGTTATTACCTATTGCGATACAAAAGATGTAGGACGGACGCATGGCCGGATACCGTTAACTAATTTATTCTTATCAGGATGATAAAAGTATAGGTCCCGTTGACACCCTTTTGTAACGATATGGAACCCATTGCTGCAAATTGAGCTAAGTATTAAGTGCCTATAAATACTATCTTATCTAACGGACGTAAGCTGTAAGTATACATATAACATAAGCACTACGGAAAAGTATTAAATACCCAAACAAAACATACTTCAAATGCTTTAAGTAGTTATCTGAAAAACAAGAGAATTAACTTCAAAAGCTGTGGTACAGTAAAAGCTAAGACACGTTTTCCGACAACTCGCAATATTCGCTGAAAGAATTGAAATAAAACAATACGTTGTCTTTAAATGCAGGTGTATAAAGGAAGTTAATGGACAAAGCTGAGGTAGAAAGCTGGGCTCATGTTGGATTACTACTGCTCTACTCTACTGCTTTTGGCGCTGGTTCCCGGGAGAGGAGACCGCGTTTTACTTCAAAACTAATTTTAAAATAAATGTTGAGAGTATCGGTTTGTCATTTCAGAAATATAAGTAATACCTACACGTACTTTTACTGTCTACGTTATACAGGGCGTCCCATACTTATGGGACATGAAGGGGAAGTACCTTAAATATCGTAGATCGTGAATTTTGCTCAAAGAAGACTTTATGTTATTTTTGAAAGTTAGTAATTCTGCATTCATAGATTTTCTAAAAATTACTTGCTTCGTCTGGGAATCGAACCGACTTAAATGTCAAAAAAAATCACCCTACTTTTATGATGCCAATCGAAAGAATAGCTAAAAAATAATAACTCTGCTTAAGTAACATAGTATTTTAAAAGAAAGGAACAACGTAAAATTAATCATTTTAATCAAATTAAAAACATACATGAAACTGCCGTAGTCAATTAAGTAGGTATTTTTTTGTAAATTAATTAATTAAATGCTCAAAATGTGATCCCTCTTGTCTTACGCAAATCGCCAATCTTTTAATGATCCCGCTGCCTGTTGATTTTCTTATCATTTTGTGGTGAACACTCGATGTGATATGGCACAATTCTGTTTGCAACTCGCCCACGTTCTCGTATCCCTTTTTGTATAGCATCGACAATAAATAACTTTCTTGAAATTTGACTCAATCATTTTACGTTGTTCCTTTCTTTTAAAGTACTATGCTACTTAAGCAGAGTTATTATTTTTTAGCTATTCTTTTGATTGGCATCATAAAAGTAGGGTGTTTTTTTTTGACATTAAAGTCGGTTCAATTCCCAGACGAAGCAAGTAATTTTTAGAAAATCTATGAATGCAGAATTACTAACTTTTAAAAATAACATAAAGTCTTCTTTGAGCAAAATTCACTATCTACGATATTTAAGGTACTTCCCCTTCATGTCCCATAAGTTTGGGACGCCCTGTATAGATGTGAAACCTTAAAAAAGTATTTCGTTTGTCTCCGCTGCGTACACGCCAATCGGCGCAAATATTTTAATTCAACATAAAAATAGTACAATGCCATTATAAATGGATTGACCCTGGTGAAAATGAAATTGACATTTGATAGATCTTAGTATTGATAATTTTTATTCTAGTTCGTAAGGGAATCCCCTTAAAAACAAGATAATTATTTTTCCCAAAGCTACGTTTTGCTGGACTTATTTTTTATCAATATCAATGGATATATAACTTTATGTTACGAGTATCTATACTTACGAGTAGGTTAAGCTAAATCATCTTTAAGGTTTCATTTTCAACTAAGAACCATAGCAATATGAAAAAATATAGTCTGCGACCGAAAAGTTACAAGGATTTGATTATTGTGTAGTGTACTCGTTTGTGTCTAAGCCCTACTAATGATCACAGATGTACTAACTGCGTCTAATAAACAACGTTGCCGTTAATACATTGCGCCGCTAGTGGCTCGTCGCTCGTGGCGCGGCCCTCCGGCCCCGTAATGCACAACACACAGCACTCATGCGCCGCGATTGTTCTTTTCTGCCGGGAATTAGCAAACATTTCGGGATACTCTTAATGCCGCGGGCAGAATGCGGTATTTAGCTTTATTTATAAGCACTACATTCATTTGCGCTAGGATATTTTTAGCTTAACAGACAAAATTACTTTC
Organism: Acleris laterana; assembly: GCA_963966035.1. NCBI lineage: Eukaryota > Metazoa > Arthropoda > Insecta > Lepidoptera > Tortricidae > Acleris > Acleris laterana. The sequence goes on from OZ014452.1 coordinate 7,252,093, forward strand.
AATTATGTAAAATGGCGGTTTTGGGTTAAAAAGGAATGTTCATTATGTTTACTTAAAGTCGGGTGGAACTATTTTGACTTCGGGTTAATTCTAGTTACCCTTTTGCAGGCATAGTATATTTCATCGACCACATTCATGTCGCTCAAAATTGAACTTAACCTACATTTATGACTCAAATTTAATTTAACTTTCCTGAAATATGACTTCATGGATCAGTATCCTTCAGGAAGTTACGAATTCGTGGCTCTATTCTAATTCTTGCTTGTATCCTTACTTTAGCAAGGGTTAATACCAATTTCAAAAGTAGAATTAAGGTCAAGTATTATTATTTATTAGTTAGAATTAATAATTTTTAACTATTGTTTACAGTCTAACCTATAAACATCTGAAATTTATTAGTCATGTTAGTTGACTTGATGATAAGTGAAGCAGTTACCTATTCCACGTATACTTAAAGTTGAATATTACTTACGGGAGTAGTTAGTGTCGAGTCGCAAAACATTCCCAGAACCGATGACGTGGCTATGGTTGCGGGAAACCGATGGATGCAAGCCACGTAGTCCCTGTGGCACACCTTGGGAAGCCTATGTCCAGACGTTGACGTCTTTCATATAGAATGATGATGACTGCTGCAGTCCAATAACAAATATAATACAGCAGGCGACTCCAGCACGGACAGACTGCGTGCGGTCCTAGCTTTACCTGATTTAGCTATCAATTCACTTACATTATAACTGAAACCAGCACGGGTAGCCCAAGTTGTATTTTCTCCCTTGTAGCTCAGTGCATCTCTGTCGTTACAGTCCAGATAGAAAGGTAGATCCGAGCGACAAAAAAATCACTGATGAAATCACTATGAAGCCATTAAACTATTCCTAGATCTATAATGTAAACTGGTTGCTGCGGTCCAATAACAGATGTAATACATCGCGCGGTTGCGGCGCGGGCAGACGGAGTGCGGTCGCTGAGCGATGTCCGCCGCAACACGTTGCGCTGATCATTCAGCTGCGGCTGATTGAGCTGTCAAGTCTTAAACACTAGATGTATTACTAAAAAACAAAGAACAATTCTAGAACTGGTCAGTGAGGCTAGACTAGTTGTTGTTGTTGTACTAACGTAAACGATTTTCGAAAACTGGCAAAGTCTGTGGACAAATGTATGGAATTCACGTATAGTATCCTTATAAACTAGTACACTGAAAAACCGAATGGGTTGATTTTACTACATTTTAGGACCTACCCATGAGTTTCGTTGAAGTAACACCTAACCTTAGTAAAAACAACACATTGAAAAGGTTGCTTCAACCTTTTTCCTGGTTAACTCAACCAAACTCACGTGTAAATCCTATTTTAACCATAAAACTTAGTAAAATCAACCCATTTGTTTTTTCAGTGTACCTACAGCAGAAAGGTGTCAAAATTATGCCTAAGAAATTGTTGTTGCATGGCTGTAAAGATCTTTAACAGTATTCCTGAAGAAACTAAAACATTGTCCTATAACAGGTTTGTGATTGCGCTATGTAAATGGTTACTGGAAAAGCGATTTTATTGTATTAAAGAATTCTTATCCTTAAAACATAATGAATAACAATTAATTGGAGTGCCAATGCTTGAAATCTAGAATTACATTAATGATTTTTAAGATTATTAGTAAAAGTAATGCGTGCGTGCATGACTCGATGTATGATTGGGAAAGAAGCGAAAGAAATTTGTCAAGATCGTAGCAAGTGGAAAGAAGTGGTCTCTGCCTACCCCTCTGAGAAACAGGCGTGATTTAATGTATGTATGTAATTTTTAAGATTTTTTTATATCTATATTGGTACTTATACATATTTGCATGCTGGTGTCGCTAGCGAGAGCGCTGTACTTTTCTATGTAAAAATAACTATTGTAACCGCTTCTCCAGTGAATAAATTTAATTTGATAGGAACCCGACGCGGCCGTCAGACAGCCTATGTCAATCCTTTTTATCCTTTTGGATAACGATAACGAACGCCAAATGCATCTTGTTAAAGCTTCAGAGGGCCCAGACAAGATGCATTATGCTAACTATAGTTTCTATTCGTTTAGTTTTTAAACCAATCGCATCACTGGCACATCACGTGACTTTTCGTATCACGTCATCTACCAGTGACGCGATTGGTTTAAAAACTAAACGAAGAGAAACGCTAGCTAGCGTAGTGTGTCTTGTCTGGGCCCTCAGGTTTGTTCACAATGAGGAACTTATTTTAAAGAATTAAAAAAAAATAGTCCATCACGTATCCCTAATTTTAGTTAGGTTTTGAATTGATTTTAATTAAGTTACCAATATCAAAAAATTATCAATTTAGTACATAATGTCATGTAACTGTTAAATTTCTGTATCTAGAGCGCTGTCGCAGAACGTTTTGACGAAATTTCTTACTCGCTTCAACTGTGACAAGGTTCTGAAGTGGATCAATTATTCAAGCTTCTGACCACATATATACGTACTTACCACATGGATTGAAAATGGCTTCTAAAAGTCAGCTATTAGAAGCCTTACAATTCGGAGTCGTGGGACCTTTATTGTAGTCAACAAATACTACCGATAACTAACGTTATCGTTTCTTTATTCTAGATGATTAAAAGAACAGTCGTCCAAAAAGCTTGTCACGAAACTCACGAAAATTATTAATTTATGATAAATCTATAGCTATATTCAATACCAATATTTTCAGACGGAGGTTTATTAATTTTATCATATACACATTCAGTTTCGTCTCAAATTTTGCATATTGTAAGTATATAAATTAACCAAACAATCTCACACAAATTCAGTAAGTTCCAAACTAAGCTAGTACCTACTATGGGTATTACACACCGATAAACATACTTATATATATATATAGCCTAATGGCTGTCTAATCTCCATCTACAAGAGCCACACATATATGTTTAAATCACACCTCTAAACACCTGCATTCACTTGTATGCGGTACAGGTATGAGTATATATACCCGTACAAGCCACAGATTACCGTGCGTCGGTGGCTTGGTGCCCACACAGCGTCTTGACCGAAATCCTCCCAGACCGCGTGGTTCGACTGTAGGTACCACAGATAATGTAATACTAGTAACGTACCTACGGACATTCCTTATGTGGTTGATGTGCGTAATCACGGCATAATGGCATAATATACAAGCTTAGAATAATAGCTGCTGTTGCGTAACAATTCAAGTACGATGAAGCGCTGTTAGCTTGTTATACTGCTTATTATTAATCCTGCTTATGCTAAAGCACTAAGCATGGACATTGTTGAATTATAAGCCAAAAAAATCTCGTCTAAGTAACGTCATAGTCCTACAACTTGACTTTGTTTTAAGATTTGTATTGGATTGTAGAAAATGTGTCATGGCAGAGATAAGTAATCCGCCCTGGTAGGTATGCAGGGGGGTTACGTTTCTATGTAATGTATATACCTGTATATGCGTGATTGGTGATAAAACTGATATTTAAGTACCTAATTAGGTTGAGGTGAAACTAAAATAAAGAAAATGAATATATCAACCTCAACCCGACAAAATGAATAAAATCCCAGTTATTAAAATTTGACTGGGACACACTACAATCATAGTAATATTATTTAGTTCTACTAATCCAGGGCATACCTAGACTAGTTGTGCGCAGAATTACATCCAAATCCTTTCAGGGGTTCATACCATACTGAAAGATAAAATACGCTCGTAAATTCACATTTATAATATTAGTAAGAGAAGAATAAACTAGGAAGTGGGATCATCATTTTCATAGTAGTCAAAAGACGTCCACTGCTGGACAAAGGATTTCTCCAAGGGATTTTGCTTCACACATCCATCGGTTTCCTGCGATCTTTACCAGATAGGCGGGGCTCATTGCTCACAGAACTAACAGGAAAGTGTTGGCTGGCCTCCAACAAGGTGGAAGTAGAAGGTTTAAATCACAAATAAAGAACTAAAACCTATCATCCTGTATGAAATAGCGCCCCCTAGTTATTAAAGTACACTTAATTAACGAGTTGCATAAAAGTTAAATGAGTACGTATTTCAGAGAGAAATAGTCGTAGGGTCGGAGGTCACGGTGGCTGGCTCCCCGAGGGCGACGCGATCGTTGCGCACCTCTGAGCACTAAATCTGAGCAAAGATTGAAATAAACAATATCAACCCTGATTAGCCAACTTTGTGCAGCGGCATTGAACCAACAGAACACAATCTGTTTCCCCTACAGTTATTTATTGAAGACGCTACCGTTTTTATGGGTTTCGTATCTTTAAAGCAAACGCAGGAGATCTGTTCTTCTGGGTAAAAACATGTTGCTTATTGCTTTTGACTCGGCCGCCATTACAGTCCAATAAATAACAGATATCATAACGTTGACAATTCAATAAAATGTCTAAAGCAATAAAGCCCCTGAAACATTTTTCTCAAGACAGTAACGATTAGAGTTATCAACTTGCAATTTATATCAACTGTACTGCACTGTACCTTTTTGTGCACATTTTTGTAATCTTGCCTATCCTCGTACAGTTTTCTCAATCATAGTAAGATTTACTGGAAGAGATCCCTTAAAGGGATAAGTTCGGCATTGGAAATGTTAATCTTAAGTACATACATGTACGAATTTTCTTGTACAGTCTAGTTAGTAAATATATGTACACTTTAGTACCTTGTCACTTTAATCGCTATGACAATTCATATATGGCAGTTTAATCATGACATTATATAGACAATGTACTAAACTGACTGTAATTGTTTATTTGTGCAATAAAGAACTCACATACAAATAAACTAAGGGTGACAAAAAAACAATTTATACCTACGCATAATTTTTACTATTCGTGCTTACACACGTACGCAAACGGCTTGATTGATCAGTGTGCAAAAAGTCCCGCGTTAGTCAAGTATTGTGCGCTTGCATCCTGCACCGGCGCGAGTGCACGGAATCCTAAACAGATCGGCATTGTCAGCTTTATGTTTTCTTGCTACTACCGTACTACTTTATTTACGTAGATTCTTTTTATGACTGACGCAAGACGGAAGGTAGAGCTTTCATTTGAATAAGGCATAAAAGGAAAATGGACCGGCTCCAGCGGCGTCTTTGTTTTGGAGAATGTTAACGTTATGATTCTACATAAACATGTATGCACGTCGAGTTTATGACCTTTCATGAAACTTTTACTACCCTTATCTGCGTTGCGGCTTGTACGTACATTACTAAATTCTTGATTAATATTTTCTTCATGTTTTAACCAACAAAATAAATGTAAACTAGTAAAAACGTTATTAAAATCAAATTTTGCCCCTTAATGTGATTCCTATAATTTATGAATCAATAATGTTTTGAATTTGTATTCATTGTTGGCAGTACGTGCCTCGAAGTTATATTAGCTCTGTGGTGAAGAAATTCACAATATTTACTCTGATCACGCTTTATTCTTATAAGCTACTAGTCTTTGCCCACGACTTTGTCCGCTTACTTATCGATTTTCCTTCGGAAATTATCAATTTATCAGGGATAAAATCTTGCATATTTACAATATTATTATTACAATACAGTTCTGCAAGTTCGATATCATATAATACATTAATGATCATGGCGTTGAAATATCGATTTTCAATCAAATGTCTGACTGTGAAATTAATATAGCAATACACATTTCATAAATCACGTGGATTAAGCAAAAATAGACTCTTGGTCAACAATGCAAGCGCTTTGACGCGCGCCGTATTAATTGTGTCCTGCTACACTACCAAGCTCTTATCTGAGGGTTACGAATAGTTAGCAGGTTTGAATATGTACACCTACATTATTTGCGGGTAAACTTACTTACCCTCTACCTGTCCGTACTCTATCTCGATGCCCCCCCCCCCCCGCAACTGCCGCAACTAGTAACCCAATTGCAGGCCGCGTGTTACTTTGTGTGTGGAAAATTATGCATAAGTTATTATGCCGTAGGTTCAGAAAATTGCACTTATTGCGTGCTTGATACAATTTTACGTCACGGGTTACTATTTGAAGTTTTATTAAGGTTTTATAGGATTTTCTCTGTCGTCATCTGGGGGTTATTACGACTTAGCTATGCAGTTCAGTTTACGCTGTGAGAAAAGGACAGATCTATATAACTGCTATAGCTCTGTCCTTTGTCCTGTTCTGTCACCGTAAAATGAACTGCATATCTATGCCATAATAACCCCTCTGATATTCGTTCACGACGGGAGCCGATTTTTCAATCTCACTGATGATTGGGTACTTAATTTTTAATATAATTAAGTCAGAAATTTTAATTTGACAGAAAGTGACAAAGGATACTATATCTAAAATAGGTCTATTGTGGGTATATATTGGAATCCCTAATCGTCATTTGTCTTAATGCGTTGTTCGTCCGAATTTTCGTTTACCCTAACGCCATTTTCGCATGTTTTTTTTGTATTGTTATAATACAACGCTAACCTAATCTAACCACAGGTACTTTTATAAGACTTAAAAAGTTATCTGACTCAGGTGGAAACCAGTTTATTTCAAATAATAATTCGGGCAAACGTTATTAGGGACTTCGAGGGGCACCAGTCTATTGAGCGTTTACGAATAAGAGGGTCAGTATGTGTGTTGACTTGCCATAATAGACAGCCCGCATCACAAATGTCCGCTGGCGACCTATAGCAGATAATTTTTTTTTGTGAACAATTATTTCGAATAGTTTTTAGACGTTAATATTCAGATAGAATCACCAATTAAAATGAAACCGTAAACAATGCCGCGCGTTCGTTGCATAGCGTCATCCTGCCGTCCGCCATTACCCGCCGCGCCGCGAGGCGTGACTCTTTATGGCCCGTGACTCCGCTTCACCCCTTCACCCTAAACGCGGACACGTGTACGAATTAATCTTGATTTTTTCCAATAAATCACTGAAAGCCTCCAAAGACTAAAACATCCAATTGTTATACAATTCAATTTCGCCCGGCTAACATAAATTCAATTGAGTTTTTCCAAGCAATTTGGATTACGGTTGGACGGGTGATTAAAAAACGTTTTATATTTGATGCTATTTGTTTTAACTGCATTTTTCTAGACTATGTATAGTCATGTATTTTTATAACGTAAAAATCCGTAGATATTTAGTTCGACGATCAACAGGTTTAAGAGAGAGTTAAGAATATTTATTATTCTTATTGATTAGTTAATTTGTGCGTACCTATTCAGCTAAAATATGGATACCTTTTAAACAGTTTTGTGGTAAATAAAAGTTTTTTATTGTGCACTTGTATGCAGATGGCTTAGCGATCGAAGCTAGCTAGCCGCAGCGTCTAGGCGGCGGGGATTATAAACTCGGTGCAGGTACGTTTTGTATGAAAACTCATAATTCACACGTTACCCAGGGAGCCAACGAATTCACTTTCACGCCCGTAAATATTACCATTTCGGCGCGAACGTGCGCGCTGGTGTACTTTCGCGTATATTTGGCTGCCGCAAATTCTTCATTACGCCGATTTAGTACCGAGCTAACAAACAGGTTTTATGGGGAACCATACAAGCTTATCAAATTTGCATACCTTCATTCGCACTCTTCCTCGACCATTACCTTTCCATTTGGTAAATAATTTAGGAGCCCTCTAGGACGCCGGCCAAATATTAAAAGTGATGGTTCCCCAAGGTTTAATATTATACTCCCCTCGTATTAAATTTTCTGTCACGCGAAATTCCCAAATGCATACGCCAGATATTTTTTGCACATGTTCATATTCTCGCTTTTGTCCTCCATTCGATACAGAATGTCACTAGCTATCGTAATTTCGTTGTTCTCAGAATTTCAAAATCACGTTCGGCATTTGCAGGAAAATTAAATGGCTCTATTGAAGTCCATTATGGGGATGGCTTTTTTATTTGACGCCATTATATCCGACGATTGTTATACAAATTGAGCTTGCATTGCCATTGTTGCTTACTAACTTGCGACAGATTTAGAAAAAAATTCTGCTTCAATGTTGTTTTACTCTGAGCACAATATTAATACATCAACTTGAACAAAGCCAACGCAAAGTGCATTTGTAAAAGCTAGCCCATAAAAATATTTTACTTTGGTCTAAGGAACAACAACTACAGCTAAACAAATCGTCAATCTAAAAATATATTATTTAAGCATTAATTAAGGCCGAGTTACAGAGATTCGGTTACCTAAAGAACCCCATTTCATTTTGAAATCGCAACACCCTCGTGTTGAACTCGTACGAGTGTTAAGACGTAACGAGTCATATGGCGTCATTTTATATTCATAGTACAATGGTATGCAAGTTGCGCAGGGCGTTGAATAATCGAGCTCATTGTATATGCATCAAATTCACGGAACAAAACTAATCTAGAGCTCAGGGGCAATAAAAATGTCCCACCTCCGCCCGCTGCGTTAAAAATAGATGGGTACAAGGTGTAATCTCGGCGAGGCTTATTATAAAAATTTCGCATCAGGAATATCCTTCAGCACTCGAGAGTCGAGTCGAGTCGCGCGGGCCGGGTGTCGCTATTACTTGCAGGAAGAGCGGGACCGTCGGGCTCAAGCCAACCGTTATTAGGAACATCTACTTAAATAATAATATCTCTAGATTTTTCGTTTAGATTTTTTATAGTCTGGTGTTCTGGTCGTCTAGTATTAAAATCTTGCTTTTGCTGACGGATGTTTTGTGTAGAGATGTTATTTGTTTGGTTTGGCATTACTGACCATAGAGTGACTGACTTTTGTAAGATCGTATTTCACGTATTCTTCTTTTTTTTCTCATCCCGATTTGGTACTTTCTCAATCGTTTCAGCCAAGTAAGGAATGGGTTATCATACGACAAATTTTCAGAATTCTCTTAGGTATAGATACTAGGGCAATACTAGGTATACATGTTGACGTATTTGCTTATAAATAGTAGAATTGAGGTTTTGGATAAGTCAAGGTTATTCAGAAACGCAGTGATTTTTATAAAAACAGTTTCAACAGCCTACTCTTATTTCGCTGCAACTCCGTTTTGGGGAACTAATAAAATTAACAAACCAGCATTAGTTAAATGACAAGATGTCCCTGTAACTTAATTGTTACTGTGAATAACACAATCAACCCCATTTATGCAGAAGCAGATATTGGCTAAATCATTCAGCGAGCACTAGAGTTCCCTCAATCAGCTGCCCCGCGCTTCAACGAAACAGATCTGATGCAAATATAATAAATCTCTGCAACAATATACGTTGATTATCAAAATGAAATCTTTTTGTTGGCACAACTAATCAAGTTTATCATGGATTTGTATCTTCATTTGTTTAAAAGGGTCTAAGACTGTTTACTTTTGCAGACGCGATTAGGCTAATGAAGTTTTTCTAAATCCCGTGTTGTAGTTGGAGAGGAGTTAAGACCCTGTCGGTCGGCGCGTGCAGGGGCCCCTTACCTGCCCTGGTGAGTACTTAAGACGCGTCCCGTGCCCCGGTAAACGGGCAAATATGTTCTGACGTCCCCCGTCTTGGGATAACAGGGACATTGTTTGTTCTTCGTATTTTTGCAAAGCCCCGCAATAAAACGTTAGCATTTTACATTTTTGGGGGCCATAAATAAAAATACTCTTGTAAAATTGCATTTTAAGCATTTCTAAAAGCGTGCCGTCACCTTTGCCCGGGAGGCTGTGGGTTTTATATTGCAGGGGAATATTAAAGTTTCGGGTAACGAAGGGACGGCGTCTTTCTGCAATTGGAAATTTACGACTTAATATAAACTTTGCTACATGTCTAGGGAATATTAAGATTTTATGCGTAACGCTGGTCGCAAAAAACATCCCAACAATAGCAATCAGAGGCATTGTCAATTAATTATTCTGCGTATTATTATGAAAATCAGTGTGTAAACAGAGGATACAAATGGACAGAAGAGCGGCGGCCGGCGGCGGCAGCGGCCCGCGCGGTGCTGGGGTTCAAGTGAAATTAAATTACGAGTCGACAAAATGAGTTACGCCCTTTTCTGTAGATTAACAAACAAAAACTGATGGCGCGAGGGTCAGGGCTGGCATTAATGTTGTTAAGGCAAATGACTCTATTCTTCGCGACGCGTCGCCTTTCACGCTGTTGTTCGCGCACAATGCTACAATTTAAGCTGCGCCTTTGTTCTTGCTCAGTCCGCTTCCGATTTAGTCTTTTATCGCCAGCCATTACATCGCCGCTGCCCGCTCGCAGCCTCACTATTCGCACATCTAATGCTATCGATATGTTTTATTAGGCGTTTAATGTTCATTAGTTCTGAAAATATAAAAAAAATCTAAAGTAGGTATATTGGCACTGCCGAGTCAAAGAAAACATTAATTTTTGATATTTTTTATCAAACCTCACATTTCTGATACTTACATATTTTCAATTATATCTGGATAAATATTGTGAAAAATATGGTGACGCTCTTCGTAGAATTCTTAAGCTCGATTTTATTCGTTACGAAGATGAAGGGAAACATTATTCTCCTCTTTCAATTTAAGTACGAATCAGTAAACTTATCCGTATCAACCAACGAACAGGGAATCCGCGATGCGCCTGACCGCAAAACAACCAAGGGCGTGCGGCGGATTAGGAATTTTCCACGGTTCGCGATCCAATTAATTTAAAAATCGCCATAACCATTCGAACCGAAAGGGGCTTTATTGTTATGTAAATTTGTGCAAACTTCGTACGCAGACGCAGGCATGACTAATTGTTAATTCGGCTAATGCGCTTACAGCGGGACACCGCGACTCATCCGCCGATGTTGTAAAGGATTACGCGCCCGCCTGACCGCGGCCTGTTTGCTTCTCGAGGGTTGTGGTCTAACGACAGTGACGTCATCGGTTCCTTTAAAGGTAGGGACGTCAATGGTTGCTTTAAATTAAGAAAGTCACTGGCTGCTTTTAAGATAAAAAAGTTAACAACTTCATTCTTCTAAGAACTATCGGATTAAACTAAACTGTACCCTCATGTAAAAGGACGGTTTTTCGTAAGTAGAACCACTGAGACGGTGGCGCAGATAAATATTTTGGTCAAGCTCACCGTAATTTTAAGGATTACACTGTTCCTGGTTACGCATTAGTATCTAGCTCCGCAAAGCATACCTTATAATACTTACTAATGGATGCAAAAAGCACAGAGCGTAGTGAGTACATAGTGCAGGTTACTTAGTATTAGACGTAGCTTTAGGTTAGTAATGCCGGTATTAGTGTCCTCATAAATTGGCGAAGTTTCAACATCATAAATTCAAGTGAGGTTGCTATAATTTTAAATGTTAAATGCTAGCAAAATATGGTTTGTACAACATGCTTTAGGAAGTTCAGGCGTGAGCTAAGGTAGTAAAACTTTTCTTTAAGCTACGTAAACTTTACCATGACACATTTCGGGAGAGCGAGATTCTCTAATTGCCTTAGGCGAGTGATTCAATATGGAGTTCATAATTAGATTTTTAATATTTGACTGTTGTTAAATCTTATTTCTTAATGAGTACATACAATGCAAAAGGTCTTAAAAAGTTTTTCGAGTCCGGGTAAACTCAGAATCACCTAAGATATGAGAACTAATAAGAGAGACGAACAAACCTAAAACCTAGCTTAAAACCGGCCTCTATTGTACTGGGTAAAATCTACATCTCCACAACATATCTTCCACATAATATCGTATTGATGACGTAACGATAGGTCTTATTTACTTCACAGTAATGGCTGCTGAGTTAAAACCAATACCATAGCATGTCAAAGACAGTATCGTTTTTCGGTACAATAGGGGCTCTGAGTTATCACTCTGTAACTAAATAATGTGGCCCTGCAGAATTGTATAGCAAAGTCTGGTAGTCTTCATGTGTATACCTACGTATAGAACAGTTTGGTGTGCAGCAAGCTTGGCAGAAACTATAATTGCAGTAGCTACCCGTTGCCCCTCGCCTGGCCCGTAGTTCTTCCCTCGTCGTAATTATTAAATGGAGACGAAGTCCGCAGGCGGCGGGCGGCGTGAAATGGCCCATTACATGCTTCACCGTATTTCAACACTAGGAATTTCGTGCGTTATTCTTTATTGTCCCCTTTTGTTATTGTTTATGAATTATGCGATATCAAATCGTGGTTGACTTAATTAATGGTAACTCGTTAGGGCAGACCAGATAAGGGCATTGCGCCCCGTAAGTTTTAATTGTGTAGCGTAGATTGTACACCTATGTAAACACTTGGAGTATTTTAGAAAAGAAAAGTTAGTAAAGTCGGATACAAAGATATGTGTATACATATCTTATATCTACTCCACTGCAGGTTACAACTTACAACTGATCTTAAAAAGTTCTTAATGTGCCTTAGTCTAGTAGGTACAAAAGAAAGTGACGGACCGTCTTTAACCAAGTAGGGTCACCGGGTATTTAAGCATATGTGGGGGACGAATTAAGCCGCAAACACACTGAAAGCGGAGGCGGCGCGGCGAGGCGCGTTCCCATACTAAAAAGCAATCGAAAAGCGTGGCCGAGGCGGTTTTAGCGTCGCCTCCTCTTTCAGTACGTTGGCGTCTTTAAGATACTAATGAGTTTTCCGTTGCTCATTCATTGGTGGTAAATTATGTTGGCAAACCCAGCAAACACCCTTAGATCTTAGAACCCAAGTGTTAAACCAGAAAACTAGGGTACCAGTAAGAAAGGGCATAAGTCGAATATTAAGGCATTAAATAATTTTCCACCGCATAGGCGGACATGAAAATGTGGCAGATGATTTTATCCGGATAGCCCTACGAGCTTGTAAGATTGTATCGCGTGGTAATTTTCTCCGCGGGACAGTTTCTGAACGCAAACTTAATTTAATCCGTACAAGTTTACCTACTAAATTCGGTGCATACATTGTTGAGCATAATGTCTAAGTCCCACTGTTGGGACAGGAGAGAGTTGGGACAGCGTTTGACAAATCCCAGCTCCCTGTGCCAGTTTATGATGCAATCTGCAATCTAATCTTCGGACCGCTTTCTGAGACAAACTACTCCTAACTTGTCAAGCGTTAGTTCTCGCTTACAATGCATTGCTCCGGTACGCCCGGACACCAAATTATACTCGATGTGCATGTAGGACTAGGAAGCTAGTCATTCTGTTTCCAGTAGGGCTTAGGGATTAACTATTCACAGATAAATTTATGAACGTCAGAGCAAAAACAGCATTGGGGGACTTATTTAAGCTGTAGGTAATGTAAATGACCTCATTCTCTTCTCCCCTTTCTTTGCTAGAAGCAAAAAAATAATGAAAATAGGTCTAGGAAAGATTTTTAATCGAATTTAGTTTGGTAGGAATTGGCCGTTTTGAAAGCCCTAGTAAAAGTGTGAAAACGGATTTTAGTGATCCACCGTGGGTCCATCCAAGCAATAATCTTGGAAAAATTTGCAGTTAATTTGTAGGTACTTAGCACCTTTTTGTGTACATACAACGTCACGGTAATTCTAGTTGTTTTGAAGAATAATAACCCTATTTTGCTTCTACCTCTTAGATTAAGAGGATATGCGGAGGCATCTGGTCCATACAAGTCCCTTTCGTGCTCTATTCGACCGAAACCACAGCAGACAGAAATACGAGTACTTCTTTAAATATCGATTTTTCAAAACTTCTCGAGACAACATTTAATCTTAATTACCTACCACCATAACCACAAAATTCGTTGTTATGGCGTTGTTTTCTTTTGCCAAAGCATTATAAAAATTATGATCACGCGAGCAAAACCTTGAAACAAAATTAAAGGTCACGACGCCGGTTTCATTTCCTTCATCAGTTATTCATCAATATCGAAAGCAATTTCAGCCTCACGAAGGGTGTGATTAGCAATTCCTACAAAATAACACACAACAGTGGTAATCAAGCGATTCGTTATGAAAGAAAAATCACATTTCGTCGGCAGGCGAGGCGGTGCCAAGCACAGATTTCGTCGGCAATGTATCGTGAAATTAGTTTAGTGGCACTATATAATTATGCCCCCTTACTTTTTATAGTCCCTGTGTCGCGGGTCGCCGGGCGCCGAGGCCGCGCGCCCTCGCGCCCCTCCCGCGCTGTTATGACGAAAACGTCACCCCGGTATGTCACTTGATGAATCGACACTATTTTAAACAATTTCTCCTCGTTTCTATTACGATAGCCAACATTAACGGTAAACACCAGCCGTTTAGCGACGGTTGTACGGGAGTCAGAAATAAAACTTCAATCACCTGAGAGATACATTTCATAGATTTATTATATAAAATCTTAACGCTACATTTGAATTTTAACTTAATACAGTATAGTAACATGTGAAATTTACAGAGCTACCTACTCGATTAGTACAGATAATAGTAATTAGTTATAATTATTGCGCAAGACATCCCGAGACGGGGACATCCTTAGTTTGAATAATCACTAAAATACTTAAGTACCGAATCTTAGCTAATATAATAAGTGACGAAGCTCAGATATTTTAAGATTCTTTATAGCTATTTCGATTTATGTATGTACATGATATGAGAGAAGTTTGAAATATATTATAAGTATTTGCAAAATTAAACCATAATTTGTCGAAGCACCTATGAGTCTATTAATGCTACTACGTTAACTGATTCGTGGTGTGATAACGAACAACCTCATTTGGCGATATCATATCGTAAATAAGTATTTACTTATTTCCTTTGCTTTCGATTATGTTTTCTTATTAAAACAGATTAAGAAGAGATGTGAAATCAGATTCTCTTTTCAGTGCATACGCCTATGTCTACTATTTAGAATTTGTTTCTACTATCCCTACTCTTTCTACCTACTATTTCATGTTGGGTAACGGAAGGTTCTCGAATAAATAAGAGTGAGCTTGTAAGAACGAAGCGGACAGGAGTCGGCAGTGGCGCCTGCAACTACGAGTACTGTGGCAACGCGGCAGCAGAACAAACGTTCGTTATGGCATTTTGTCAATATATCTCTAGAAAAAATATGTATGATATCACTTTATTAAATGCAATTCGTTTGTAAATTTGTAATCCACCGCTACCTATGTAAAAAAACATGATAAGATGATCGTTAAATATATACAAGCTCTTAGGTAGGTACGTAATTGTATGATATGGAGCCCTAGGGCTCGGTTGGACTAGTGAGGGCGATACAGGGTACTAGTCCACTGACAATAAGATTGACATTTGTACAAAAATATGCAGAGATAAATTCTTAAACACCGTCTACGTCATTATAATTCTAATTATTATTTTATCTGTAAGTATCAGAAAAACTTTTTTGACATATAGTACCTATCTGCTGAATTATTGCTGCTAGAGTTCGATATATATATGTATAAGCTAAAGGTACTGTGGAATTATATGTATACTAACATTGTTATGTTAACTATGTTGGTGAATAAACCTGCTCCAACCAATTTCGTTAATTAAATGCTACAAATGAACCACATCAAAACTCCAAATAATGTAATAATTTTACCCTGAAAAATATTTTATGACGATGAGGAAATAATACTCGACAACAGTGATTTATGTTAATTCCCGAACGATTGTTTTAAATTACACATCCTAAACGAGTTTCTTATATATCACAGGCTTAAATTATACTCATTACATTTAGGGACGTGCATACAATACGTACGTACACTTATATTAATACAGTCGAACGGAATTAGGTAACTATTTACACAAAATAGGGGAAAAATAATGAGGCGAACCCTCCCACAACCCTCAGAGATTGGAAGCAGCGCCGCCGCCCGCTCGCGCTCGCCGCTGGGGCTCGCCGGTGACGCTGTAATACTGTTACTGAGCGCATTTAATAATGTACTATAGTCCCAATGCAATAGCCCCAACGACGAGCGGGCACTCGTTCCGATCACGATACACCTAACCACTTCAAAAACTATCAAACAAGCTATACTATAAGTAACCTAATACGAATACGAGGGCACAAAGTAAAATAAATAATCTCCATTTTCACTAATCAATAACGGCGAGCAGTCAATAAAATTGCAATACTTACGAGTAGGCAATTATCAAAATTAATTCCATTTCGAAAATGTAACAATTTTCCTATCCTCTTAACCAACGAACAAAGCATACTTATAATAATGAGAATCGATCTCTAAACCTTTTTACAATCCATTTCCAACAAGCGTAGCGCGACGCGCATTTCTTTCCATTAATTTTAATAATAATAAAAGTCCTTGTAAATTTTAAGCGTCTAAAAATCACCATCTCACGTCACGGCCGCGTCGGAACCTCGCACTTAACATCAAACTTTCAAAATGTCTTTTTAAACACTACAGGGAGTTAGGGTTGTGACTGAGGCCCTCAAGAGTTAAGCTCAGGGCTCTGTTGGAACTGACGCTCTCGAGAGGTAAGCTCAGGAGAGCAGCCCGAGGTGGCGCAGCGCGGGGCCCACGTACGGCACGGGCGCGGCGCCCGCGAAGTTCACCGACTGGAACATGAGGTAGGCGACGTTCAGGAGCTATCACACGATCTCGTTCGGATGTGTGTTCTGGTTGGAGTCGTTAAGTCTCGCACATTGCTGAAACACAAAAAGACCAGTTAGTTTTTAATTTTTATAATTGTAAGTACGGTTGGCTAAGAAAGTGGTCTACCAATTTTGACAAAAGTTTCTGTGAGATCTAATTATCGCTAAGGTTGACACTTGTCACTGTCATAATATTATTGCAAGGGACAATCGAACTTGTCGTATCATGACGTGCAAATGAACTTCAACCGTAGGGTGGTAGACCACATTTTTGGCCGACTACGTACGTACTCAAATAGTTATTAAATTCACACTACACCAACGATATTGAACTCGGCGAGTTTACTATTATGACAGTGGAGATACTGTGAGCATGATGACCTTCATACTTACTGGATTTGAACCACATTATACTCGTACTTACTAAGTAGATAGGAGGTGGTTTAACACACGTATTTATAGACAAAAAAGTAGTTACATTCTTTTACTCACGTAATTATTTAATTGTCTAAGAACACGGGTGTTAAAGAGCTTAAAAAAACAATAACAGGTATCTCAGACTCCTATGAGATGTGCGAGATAAATGTTCCATTAAGTACTGTGAGGCTGAATTGTGATGCCAAATGTACTTAACTGAATTTGCACGACTTTCTGATCTATCTTTTCGAGTTTTGAGTTGATAAGTCTAGTAATGGAAGAAATAGACGGAACATTGCTTAGTTTATATGGCCTTACCTCTTGTTTTCGCTCCCAAGTCTTCATTGCTGATTTATATTTCTCAAACTCATGACACCAATTCGAATATATCTTTTGATACTCGTTGCTTTTTTCCGGCGGTGAACATCTGTAGGGAAAATTATATCTTTAAGATTGTACTTGATTTTTTCTTTTTGATCTTCATTTTTTATTAAAAGTTAAACCGTCAGTTTTGCGAGGATGTTTGCGGATGCAATATTTGCACTACTTCTTACGTTGCTGTTTAATTTGAGGACCACCCCTCGTGTTCAGGGTAAACATTAAACAGTTGCATCGATTCATTCCCGTGCGCTTTCACATAAAATCTAAAAATACTTAAATTTATTGAAAATTCTCAATATTATGTTACTTAACTTAAATATTTGTCAATCGTGAAATCTTGATGATAATATCAAATTTTATTGTATTCATATCAATTGCATCGTATTTTGTATACAAGGTTTTTTAAACGACGAGAGCCACCGGACAATCTAGATCAAGCCTAATTAAAAGTCGAATCGTCACCGTTGTAAAATTGAGAAAAAAAATCTTAACAATTTTGCTACTTAAGCTAACTTAATTACAAATCAAACTCCAATGAGATATTTATGTTGCTCTAGGGCGACGTAATGATAGCGTCAATTTCATAATTCAATAATGTCATTGTACATCTTTTGTTTTCTGTAATCTTTACGATGAACCTTTTTTTAAATAAATTTTCTAGAGTAAGTTTTATGTAACGCCAGCTTAAGTTATATTATTGCCTTTAAAGGCTAAAGAAATTAGGCCATCATTTTGACTTTCTCGTTGAGAATCTTGTTTACAGTATTCTCCTGCTGGTAGACTCAGACATGTAGAGCTAACAAAAATATGGAGTTATTATTATTCATTTTTAACGAAATTTGAATTGACTTATCTAGGTCTTAGAACCGTATTAAATAAAGATCTAGACTGAGCAAATCGTTTTAGGATGCGTCAGAAATGACAGTTGTGTGGCTTGACGTTTACTTTGACGTATCTTGTGACCAACATCTCAGCCAACAGAGTTTATTTTTATGGCCCATTAGTGTAGGTGTACCTGTGGATATCGACGGTGATGTTGTAGGAGCAGAGCAGCGAGCCGCCGAGCCAGCAGTCGTAGCGGCCAGCGTCGGCCTCGCCCACGGCAATTATGAGCAGCCCGTGCTCGGACGTCTCGATGTACTTCTCAGGCTTACTGGAATAATGAGCAAATATCAATATTGGCTTCATCATCTACATCATCAGCATATCAGCTGAAACACTTCATTTGGTGGACAAAGTCGTTGAAAAATATTTGAGCTCTCTAAGATTAAGAAATAATTTAATTTAATTCATTATTCAATAATGCCGCGTGCGGAAACCCCGTCTACATCGCGCGCGGACAAGATATTTCAAGAATGATATATGTTCCTATTCTGACCCATTTTAACCCCTATCATAAAGAAGAAAGAGGCTTGGTTGTTGGCGATGGATCACTTACATTGATGCGAATCAGACAAATGATGAGAACTTGACGGTTATTTAAAAGTAACGGAAATTTTCAGTTACAGTCTTTTGCAAGCAATCGCCGACTGAACAAGAGCAAGGTCTTTTAAGACAGACTCGATCTTACTAAGTATTCTTAAAGAAGAACGTGACTTGAGTGTCTAAACACTTACTTGAAGGTGATGGCATGTCGTCCCTTGTCGCGCGAGTAGTGGAACCAGGAGACAGCGCGCGGCTGCAGCACCTCCGGCATCTTGATGAAGCTGCCGAGGTGCAGGCTTTGGCCCCACGTCGCCGACACGCTCTTGCGCGCGATAGACGAGTCACAGATGTCCGCCGTCTCGTTGGCCACGTCTTGTATTAATCTGTGATGAAAAACATTACGTTGTGTTACAATTTTTGATTTTACGAGCACACACTTGACAGATGCTATTCTGCCTAATTTTATTTACAGGCAACTTTTCAATATTTTCCCTAACAACTTATTCGGACTATCTTTGGAAAGTCAAATGTAGCCTGCCGTTTTCAAGTTTAGTGATTCGCTTAACAGTTTTTCATTTTTATTCAGATAAAGATTATTGTGTCGGTGTATCGGATTGTATTGTCTGTCAAAAGTCTTGAAATCTTGACTAATTACCATTTTTCTTTGATATATCTATATCTATATTAAAAATTGAGAATTAATTACTTAGTAGTGAAAAAAGAGTTGGCAGAAGATTGATAGAAGTTCCTTGCACTAGAATACATAGTTTCTAAAGTATCTAGTCGACTTACCCAGGCATGTATTCCCTGCACACGGCCGCCTCGCGGTCCCAGCCGCAGTACGGGTCGCGCGCGCAGCGCACACACGCGTCGTACCGGCGCGCGCACAACGCGAGCCGTAGCTGCAACACGCGCCGGTCCGACGCCGCGTACAGAGACCCGTGCGCGCGGGACAGAGACATGGCCTGTAACACCGAAAATTTTTAGCTATTCGTCGGTTGATCGCTTTTATGTATGTAAAAAAATAATAAGCTGCTATCTTGCTTTTTGAGTACAAGATATCAAAATAGTATATTTTGATATTAGTGCGGAAAGTATGTCATTTCAAACGAGTCCCGAGGTGTCTTGGCCCGAGCTGCAAGCGAGGGCCAAGACTCGGGACGAGTGAAAATGACAGTTCCGCACGTATATCAAACGACGTTTTTTAATACATCTGCGAAAAAATTACAATAAATGTATTTCAAATCGCTCATTTTTTCACAACAATATTTAATCGTTAGCTAAAAAGGCGGGTTTTTGTTTTACTTTTAATTGACAACTTTTTTCATAATGGCAATGGTTGTGACCATTCAGCCAAATCAAAGAAAAAAAAGAAACATAGTAATTTAATTACCTATATTATTTAAAAATCAAGAAGCACAAATACTCTATTAGCCAGTGGTAACGCATAAAGGTGGATTCACATTACACAGTGCTGGGCTGGGCCCGGCTTCAGCATGGTGTAACATGAATCTACCTTAATACTAAACTATCCGATCATTCGTAATATTCATTTAGATTCAGCCATCTTGATGAAAACTGTTTTTTTAATATTACCTGGATAATTTGTGTGTGTATGTATGTATTTATGTAATTTTAATATTTAAAATTATATTACCTATATTTTTATAGTTTCAATGCTAAATGACGTAATCAAAAGTGATTGAACATGCAAACTCTTTGGTGGTATGGAAGAAAGGTGGTATTAATGGCTTGGAAGTTGAAACAAAATTATATTTAAAAAAATTGGAAAAGGAAAAAGCACTAGTGCGGAATATCGATCTTTCCGCACGATATACGGCTACGGAATGTACCCATTTTTGAGCAACTGTATTAAAAACGTATTTACAGTACAGTCGAGTTCATAAATGTGTGTACACTTTTGTTCCTTGTCTATTTAATGTCATGTTTAAACTGCCATATATGAATTGTCACAGCGATTAAAATGACAAGGTACTAAAGTCTATACACACTCGACTACATACTGTTACAACGCACAATCACGTGTTTAGCATTGTAAGTATAATCATTACCTACGTTATCACAAAATACAAATGGTAATATTTGACAAAAATGCTAACATATTTTTTGTAAGGCAAAAAAATACAATTTCGTGATGAGAAAAGGAACTTTGTCCTTTTGTAGTATTTACCCACATATTTCGCGATCTACTACCGTAGCTGAATAGCTGAATAGGGAAATGTAATCCAATACAAAAACCTAATTTTGCCCGTTAGTAGAAATTGTAGTCGCAGTGTTAGGTGTTGATTGAAAAAAAAAAATCGTTTAAATTGAGTGTTTTTGTCGAAAGACGATACTTAAACAGGAATTTTTCGTTACACTATTTCAGATAGATTTAGTGATAGGTTAATACTAAGTTTAGTAAACTGCTTCGTTATTACTCACCTGAATAGGTTCTCCAGGCGTAACGTCGAAAATATCCAGCAGGGCTGATTGGCTATCACCGTTTCGGGTCCATTGAACTATCTTGTGAATTTTCCCTTCATCTGTAACAAAGGATTATGGCGTGAGCATTACAGGCTTATAACAAAAAGGGCCAAGACTATAAAAACCGTTCCAATATTACAATATACCTACGGGTTCACAGATAAAAAAACTAATATTAAACGGTGAGCACACTTTACAGATAACAAATTATTATTAGTAACTTTTTCTTTGATAATCCAAGCGTAGTAAACGTACAATAATGTATCTGACTTGTAAGGTTCGGTTAGGCATAAGTTTCCTTTGATGTTGTAACTAAAAGCATAGCTTAAAGGTACGTATTATGTTCAGGTAAGTATATTGTTTTACAAACAAGTGTCGCTTGTTCATTACATTCCAGGAGAATTGAAAGCGATCTTGTAGGGATAATTGGAATAATAATTGTTTGTCGCGTAGGAGTAAATGAGAATATTAGCCGAAAAAAAAAAAGGAATTTTACGACTTTTGCTCTTCTAGAACAAAAACCTTCATTTATGAACAATTTGTACAAGGGAAAAACGTATTTCAAAAACAAAACACACCGGTATCAAAGTTTGCCTTACAGATAAGCCAGTCAAAGGTACAAACCTAGTAAATATTCATTTAAACCTGTGGATCCCCACTTTAATTTAAAACTTGCTACCGTTCACGGTCTAATCAACTTTCGGCGTAGTTTGACGACCTTTGTTGCGAGGGTCGGCAGTCCACGTAAACACGACGAGTCACGAATCCGTCCGCATAGTATTCATTTCTCCACTTCCTTAACTAGCAGGTAAATTATAAGGGCACGTCAAAATAAAGGCGCCAATTAAATTGACTCGTTAGTCGTTCGTACAATAGTCACGAAGGCATTATTAGCTGCCCAGGTCGCCTGTGTAACTGATGTAGGTACTAGTTTTGTTGGAAAATACTGTTAACCTAAAACGTTTCAAAGAATGTTGCTTACCTAAATAAGGGTTCAGCGTCGACGACCACGTTTTTGGTTGACGCTTTCAGAGCAACGTTTCAACATTGAGACCGTTTCAACAAGGTAGTTATTGTTTCCGATAGTTCCGCTACGGAAAATGACACGAGTTCGGGAACAAATACAATTGGTATTGGGCACGTGACCACACAATATGAGGGCAAAAGCTCACATTGTAACGTCCGTAAGGTCACGGTGCGGACCGCGCCCGCGGTCTCCTCTCAAAGAGGCCGAATCACGAACGAATTAATATTCGGCCCACGAATCTTAATAGCTAATTGGATTACAGGCATGTACCGAAATTACCTAACCCGGTTACGCACAATAGTAGCTATACGCGTGCCGTGTGTGCCCGGGCGCCTCAGACGGAATGGCGGCAAAGCCTCGTATTGTTATTGCGTTTGTTAAGTTATAGTTGCCCTGCTATACACCAGTAATTGTATTAAGCCTGTTGTTCCATGTGAATGGTAATACGTACCAATGCCGATCGTGCCTAACAACACGTGCTGAGTTCGCCTTTAGCTGTATTATTGGGATTACCGAAGGTTGTGTTAGTGTAATGCTTATTTTCATCATACCCATTTTCGAGCTTAACGATGTCTTTGTTAACCGTGATTTTAGTTTTACTCGACTACGTCGACATTTAAAAAGGCTCTGATTTAAAATACAAAATGATAAAAACCGGACTGCACTTTTTAGGGTACGACTGTCCTGCGGTTTAACTCAGAGACTCATGGTACTACAAAGCTGTAATTTTGGCATAGTTTTTGACAAAGTTGTAAAATAAAACCTTGAAAAAAAGTAAAGCTAATGAGTTATTTTACATTATGACACCGAGTGTATCATCATCGGGTAGCTCTTAAAAAATCATTACGTACAGTCAGCTGCAGAGATAAGTATACCCTCCTGCATACAAGTTTCCTATGCAGGGGGGTATACTTATCTCTGCAGCTGACTGTACATGTTTATAAATTTTCAAATTTGGAGGAGCGTTGAAGAAATATTCAACTCGAAAAGTGTAATTTTCTCCAGAGTTCTAAATCACCCTAAATAACATAGAAATAATGATTACTCGTACTAATTCACATTAATTATATGCTTAGTTTTGTGCCCCAGTAAGCGTTACTGTCGGTTGTTGAATGGTGTCGATGAAATCCGAGATTAGTATGTTTGGCAAGCGAGGTGACAAGAGTCCATTAAGCATCACGGCGCAGCTCTGATTGACGCAAACAAGTAGCGGGTGTAATTTATGGCCGGATGGGGAGAGGCGGAAGGGGCTGTCACGACGCGCACACGCATTACGCTCGTGGCTAAACGTTGTGTCAAAAAGTTTCCTCTTTACACAGACACATTGGCTGTTTGACGTTGCGAGTGATGTAATAATGTCATAAAATAAAAATACTTGTAACAGAAATGTGTGTATTACGTGTTACTTAAACAAAAAAAGGAACGGCGAGTTTTATGGTTATAATCATTGAGGTTTTTTTTGCAAATTTTAGTGAAAATTTAGAAACGGTGGTAAGGTAGATGACCGAGTGCTCGTCGCTGTACTGGTACTTGTACTTACCCCATACTTTGAATTGCGATAAATAAGATAAGATTAACATTACTTTTATTAACATTACTGTTAAAGCGATGAGAATTGTTTTTGACTTTGATATTACACACGTCAACATTAGGTCGGGTACCTTACCTACTGAGATCAATAAGTGACTTCGATATATTATTAATTTAGACTAGCAAGTGCTGACATTAGCCCCTTTTCCGGCATTAAAGTACTTATTCTGTTTTATGTCACACTTCTATGTTTATTATGTTACCTATCTATTAATTAAGTCGCTATTGTCACCATGCTTAATTTGGGATGTCGAATAAAGTTTTTGTCATTTGTCATTTGTCATAATTCAGCCTAGTACATTTAATACCTACTCAGATTTTTTTTTAGTGCGCATTGCATTTCTTTTCATTTGAAAACTTATAATAGTCACATTGGGTATATTAACTACCAAGTTCTTGAGGATACGGAATACGATCGCTCTTGCCAAAATCAGCAAAGACAATATCATATTACAATTAAAAACACTCCCCCAATCGTCACAACTAAGTGAACCTTCATACGTTGAACGTGTACAAAATTACTGAGTGCTTTTACGCATTGACACAAGTATTTGGTTGACGCGATAACAGCAGTACACGGGAAAGCATTCACCAAACTTGTCTGCTGGCTGCGCGGGAGGCAGTACACGGCGGAATCTGTTTACGGGAACCCGGGTAGGTACATGTTTTAAGCTTTAAGACGTGACACGTAATGTGTTACTACTAATATAGGGGAGGGTATTAAACTAATGGGTTCCCATTGAGGGGGACAGGTGCACAATGAGTAACGTTATAATACGCATGAAGTGCGTATTTTGAGATGATATTGATTTATTAATTCAAATTGAAAACGACTAGCAGGCGAGCTTAGTGCGGGCTACAGACTATACCTATAAATAATATAAAATTATATTGCTATGATATGATGGTATTTAGGCTAGATAAATTTTGAGATTTGAAGTTTATTGTTTACCCTTCTGTATTTTAATGCCTTCACTTTAATACGTGCATTTTTTTACCCAAGTACGTAGTAAATTATAAATTCGATATCTTACGCGCATTAAGCATAAGCATTAAGCATTAGTTATCTTAAGTTTACCTCAAAATATATGTTAACTAACGAATTAAATCAGTTACTAATAGATATTATTAAACAAACTATCAAACGTAACTGAGAGCAAACAATAAAAAATATGGTTAAAAATCACTACAATTCTCCTGATATGATGAAGACTGATTCAGCCAGAATACAGCCGAAGAGAAACTCACTACTTACTAAGCCAACAAGATTTCTGCTAATAGCTGTAATGTAACCTAAGTATTTAAAATATGTTTCCGAATAAAAAACCTTTGAGTACCATTCGAATTCGACGGCGCGGGTGCGAGCCACCAGGCTAACAATATCAGTCAATTTAAGGTAGGTACCTACTACCTACACTAATAATAACCTATCGATATGTTAAGTGATCAACTTATTAAACATTCAAGGGAGTGGTAAACGGGTACGTCTTCGGCTAATCAGGTCACGCACCTTGTCAGACTCTAATTACTGACATCCAAACTGTGACACGCGCAGACGATCTCTAAATCTACCGAAGGTTTAGGTTTAGTCATTAATTTTCCGATCACGGCCGGCCGAAATAATTAAACAATCCCACATTCGGAGAGAAGGGCCTTCTCGGCGGTCTGGCCCCTAACGAATATCGTAAGGAAATACAATTTATGTGTAGATCTGTAACAGGTAATTCTTATGAAAAAATACAAATAAATAGTTAAATAGGCCATATAGTACATAACAATTAACAGTCTACAGTATTAGATTATCTTAACAGTATCATGAAATTGTGCCCCGAAATAGAAGCACTTCCTTCTCCACAAAGAAAAGGTCTTTTATGAAGTGAATGAAATTAAATTAAGAACGGATGAATGTCGAACAGATACGAAAGGGCGTAAACAAATTTCTGTAATTATCTTTTCATATTTTCCACGCGAGCGGGCTCGGGGCTGCAGAAAGCCGTCTCAAAAGAAATAATCCCGCAATCCAATAAAGATTTCGCTTCGACAGGCCTAAGTGAAAACTTTTTTTGCGATCCCCGAACAATATAAGTTTTATTCCTCCAAGTGGTATAAATTCCCAAACACAAAGTAGCTGTAACCTCTTTATTGCTTTTCATATAAAGCCCGCGTTTAACGTATAGATGTGCCGGTTACCGATCGCGATGACTTTTTGTAGATCGTCCCTGTTCCCATTGCGACAAACAAACGCCGCACACCTTTTGTCACGAACCGTATGAAATTGACTGTTTCTGGGATTTTTAATTAACTCTTGTTCGGTGTTTTATGAACTGTTTGCTTTTTTATCTGTTTTCATAGGAACTATTCTATGGACACCAAGTAAAATAGAAACATGTAGTTCCTAAAAAAAGAACAGCATTTTTTTGCACGTTGTCTCGTATATATTCAGCTCCCTCATAACTAGAATAATATCAAACGTAATAGGAAATCGTGTGGGTAAAATGAAGATCGTTACAAATTTATTCGTTTTTGTAAGTGGGCTGGATAAATTCCACGATTAGCAGTTCCAACGAATTCGACGGAGCCTTTTATCACGAATCGCAATATGTATTTTATAGGCGCAGTAAATCGAGGAGCGCGGCTTTTTAACGTTTGCCTACGAACACTCGGCCTTTTACGAGATTCGTCGCTCGAAATTTTATGTGGCTATGAAATGGATAGGCCTGCCGCTTCCTGACCCGTTTCAAATGTATGTCTCCAATCGATATGAATAATTGCCTGTTACTGCCGACCGACGCAGTTCACTAATTATTAAGTGGTAAAGTTTTAGTAACACTTAGTGCCTAAATATTTTCTTTGATTGATTCGAGAACTATTGATAGCTGGTTTAATCAATAAAATATTTGCGCGTAAACTGTAATTTGTGAGTACAAGACACCAAACAGGTAAAGTAACGTTATTTATGATTTCATAATACAATTAAGGTGTCTACCTAAAAGCACATCGCCGACATGTAATTGTCCCCTGTAACGTGAGTAATGGGCCTAGTCCGTGTAATTTAATACCGATTATTTTAGTCAGAAAGAAGAAAAAGTAAGGCACTTTCACTTATTGTGTTATGGTCGGATATCAAAACAAATGACTCTCCAGTTATTTATCCGGTAAATGTTACATTTGAGATGCGAGTGAGGCGGGTGGTTATTCCGAACACGTTCCAAAGGTGTATTTTTAAAGAAGGCTTTCTCGGTGGCCAGCATTAGGGATGCCGCGACCGCGCCCTCCCGCCGAAACTTTCTCGTTGGCGCACCTTTTGATATTCAATATACTGCGGGTCCTAAGCAATCCTTTGATGAGATGTTTTATGCAAAAAACGTTGGGGGCCGTTAGCGGGCGCGAATAAGCGTTCCAAACTGAACACATTAGTATTCCCGAACCCGCGCGGGACCGCGGCCTCCCTCCAGTTTTGGGGAATAAAAAATCAATGTTTATTTTCGTTGGACGCGATTGGAATGCTAATTACGGGCATAACTAATTGCTTGTGTTTGTGTGAAGGCGCGATCGTTCTGTAAATTGCCCACGAATCACGTGCCAAAACGGGATTGAATTTTCTCACTTTATGAAATTGAAAGTTATGATAATGGTGGAATCATTATAATAACTAAATAATTCGTTATACAAATATTATTTTCAAGAAAACTAATATTCTTGGAACATAAATTCATTTAAGTAAATTATCATAGTATCAAATTGATGGTATATTTCGTTAGGAAAGTTAATTTAACCTACGATGCCGACGTACTATCAAGCACCGTGATTTGCCCGGTGAACTTAGGAACATGATATTTTAGCAGAGTATAATGAAGTCAGGAAATTCAAATCCTCAAGGGTTCAGAGGGTCACCGCGGATAGAGTAACTTAGTTACAACATAGTCAAGATAACGGTGTATTATTTGTATGTTACTTATGAGTTTTATTATATTACTGTGAAGTGAATAAGAGCTATCACAGCGTCAGCAATACGATTACGGTACGAGTATATAATGATGGGCTTAAAAAAATTGGAATAGATGACCTGGCGCTCTATTATATCTACTAGGTAAAATTATATTACTTTTGACGTGTGATCGTATTGTTTTAAATTCGGCCTCCATTACTGTCAATTAAATAAGATCTATCAACATGTTAATAATACGATAGCATGTCAAAATCAATATGGGTTTACAGAGTAGAATGAACCTCGGTTGCATTATTCGGTTCATATACTGGAGCGGTAAAGGCATATACTCGCAGTAGATGGGGGCTGAAGGTGTTGCGAACTATAAATTACTCGGAAACACCGTTCAAGCGTATCGCATAGCAATAAATATTGCACATTTTCGTCCTGCGGTGGGAAGCTCGTCAATGGCGCGCGGAGCTGCCAGGTTGATTAGCTGTTGGCGAGCTGAAGCCGGGCTATTGGTGTTTCAAATACTCAAAATACCGATACGATACGTTCCCGTTGTTACGATTTCAGTCGAGCTGAATTTACGACAGAATATATTATGGTTTTATAGCAAAACAGGAAGAAGAAAAAAAAACGGCGCTTAAAGTTGCACTTAATAAGATATACCAACATGTATAAAATTTCATGTCGATTTCAACAAGTAAGAGACAAGCCGAGATGATGAATTTGAGAAATATAAATAAAATTATGTATGAAAAAGATCGTCAAAAATTTATTGTCTCTCTAAATAGCATGGATTTTTACATAAATATTCCATCTATAATAAAAATTACTCTTGCTTGTTAAGGGATATCAGCACCTTGAAAAAGTACGTTATTCTAATGTTCCATGTTCGACCATGGCATAACGTATTACCAATGATTTAATTAACAATATGTAGATTTGTAGCTATAGTGGTTTGCTTATCATACGAATTTCATGTGACCCGGATATAGTCAACTAAGTTAAATATGTTATCTGCCACCCTAAGATTGAATTCTGTTTACACATCATAAAACGAATTAAGCCTTTGTTTCATGAAGGATTTAAAGGGTCAACGTTAGTGACATTCTAATTTTGACATTGTGTCAAAATTGAAAGGCGACACTAAACTTGTTTGGCTAACTGTTTTTAAAACAACAGGGGGGTTATTATGACTTAGCTATGTTAATTTTACGGCTAGCGTAAAGGACAGAGCTATAGCAGCTATATAGCTCTGTCCCTATCTCTCAGCGTAAACTGAAGAGTATTGCTATGTCATAATAATCCCCCTGCAGAGGTAACAACATTGTTAACAACATAAACGATTCCGCGGACCGACACATCTATAACAATCCTGCTGCCGTCCATTATCTAAAAGGCGGCTAAATACAAGAGGGTCATTTTGAGTTATGGCCAAAAAACATGGGAAACCGTGTCTCTGAAAACTGGTGAGCGATATCCCTGTACTTTTTTTTGTATACTAATATTCGAGACTTGCTCTATTTATATGTAATAAATTTGATATGGTTTTCCTTGTTTTTATAGCTGAAATCTTCGATTTTCCTTTTTAGCTATGATACCGTAGAATTTTATGAATTACGTTACATAGCTTAATGGCGGTTAAAGTATGTTTAGCCGCCTTCTAGTTCAGTAATTTAGGTTATCCACCATAGATTGTACAAATACAAAAAAGTTATATGAAAAACATAACTAAAAGGCGGTTACATGATATAGCCGCTTTTTAGCTATGTATGCCTAGTTAATCCTGTGCAAACAGACATGACTATAAGACGGCCATACGACTTTAACGGCCTTCTAGTTTAAAATGAGTGCATATGGCAGAATCTAATATACGTTTTGTATCATCAATGCTAGAGAAAAAGGCAGTTAATTGAAGAACAAATTAAAATAACTGCTTTTTTGCTATGGATTGCAATCGAAGTATGTTACTACATCCAATGACTTCGGGTAGTTGCTAAAAACACAGCGAAATTAAACTTAATAAAAACACCATTTACTATGTTGAAATCAAATTCATTCATACAAAATATAAAAATCTGTATAATAAAGGAACAAATTGCAAAGGTACACTGATAACATCACAGTTTAAACGCGTAACTTTCTATTGCTTAGCTACTAAATAATACCTTTCTTTAAACTTATAAAAACAAAAAGAGATCAATAACTCATTCTTAAAATAGAAGGCTGTCATCAGTAAAAACACTTGGAACTTTAACAAGTAGAATATCAAACCTAATCTCAAAATAAAACCGAAACCTTCTGCGGTTAACAGACATCCAATAACTAATAAATAAAAAGAGGGGTGTTCGTTTATAACGTGTATCTCTATGTCTATGTATTTGAGTGTTTGTTTGTGGCATCGTAGCTCCCAAACAGATTTTTTTGAAAGCTGGTTTTTTAAGCTAGGTTTTATGAAAACCGCCAATGAACCTGCTTTCAAATAAAAATAACCGCATCCGAATCGGTTCACCCCTTTACGAGCTACAGTGCCACAGACAGACACACACACACTCACAGACTTACACGTCACACTTATAACACCCCTCTTTTGTGCGTCAGGGTTTAAAAAAACGTCTTTGTGACACGCTTTATTTTTACCAACTGTACTTGTATCACTTATAACAGACTCGTTATAAAAAAGTCAAACAAGTCTTGGTTTAGACTAGAGGTTTTTTGAGAAGGTAGATCGTGCTGCCACTAATAAGAACAATGATGAGGGCTTGCAGCACTGCATTATCGCATAGTCAATACACCTCCCCTGTTTCGAGGAACAAACGAATTTTGGAAGTCTTATCGTTAAATAGAAAACCGTTTCTTTTGGGTTTTTTTTTCAATACCGTTGCCAGGTTTTTTGCATAGCAGCCATCGCCATTTCGTGTACTCCCATTAACGACGCGTCTAAATATATATTAGGTCCTTACCTATGAAATTGGCGTTTTTTTTAACTTTAACTTTCAAGATCTTTTTTAATTTCATTAATACACTATGTTACAAAGGTTATAGATACAAATAATATGGTTAAATTTCTAACTTAATGTTTAAAATTTAAGTGTGTACTCAACTCTTTTCATGTGCTGCGAGTTCAAGTGTTTCAATTACGCAGAGTTTTATGAAGCCAAATATTTTTAAGTAATTAAGATATGTATAATATGTATAATCTAACTTAGAAGTGTCAAATATTCCTGACAGAATTTTGTTTGGTTTGTATTTGACGTTACAAAATAATCCACTAAATTAAATGTATGAAAACCACAGTTTTCATAAAATTATCCATAGAAAACGCCAATTTCATAGGTAAGGACCTAATATAATCTCATCCGGTAGTCTGATCGAATACAGCTGCGCAAAGGATAACCTTCAATCGCTGCAGCTACCTCTTTCTCCAGTGTTTGGAAAATGCAGCAGTGGTTTTCCTGACACAGAAATTCATGCTCTTTCTGATGAGCATTTGTTTTTTGAGGAGGTCGATCGTACTAGATTTCTAAGTACGAGGCGTCTTTGTCATGCTCTTGGCACTGATAAGGCCAATTATGAGGGCTTGTAGCATTGCATTATCGTATAGTCCTACACCTCCCCTGTTTCGAGGAACAAACGAAATTTGGGAGTCTTATCATACCAAAAACCCGATTCTAAAAATTTCTTTGAATTTTTTTTAATACCGCGGCCTGGGCATTTGTTTGGTTTGTTTCAGGAGCGCCAAAGTTCATATAAAATTGCAAGTTAGGTATCTCATAGAATTTTACAACCTAATGATCACTCTTCATACTATTCATATTTTTTTTAGTAGAAATGATCGAAACTTATAATCATCTGAACTTATAACGCCAATATTCATCGATACACTTTTCACAATTTCTTAAATATCTTACGTGTAGATTAAATTAAGTTAGGTTGGTTAGATTTATAAAAATCTAAAATGTAACAGCTTTTTGAAAAACTGCTTTATGAGTTGCGATAATTATGACTTAAAAAAGTATGAACAAAAAGTATGAGCAAATTTTTTTCAGAGTTATGATGAGTATAGTCACAAATCGTTATTTGTATAAAAAATCGAAAGACCAATTTTATATGAGCCAATATGGACCCGCCATTTCGTGTTCTCCCATTAACGACGCGTCTAAATATATAATAATATATCTCATCCGGTAGTATTATCGGACTAGGTTTAGTTTCATGGGCTCTCCTACTATAAAGCGAGTGGGGGACCAAGCTATAGTAACGAAAGTTTACTTGATAGTAGGTACTAGCTAGACCTAACTGCCTGTTGAGAAATTTTAACTTTACGTAGACGTTTTTCTTGGAGGCAGCGGCATGGTGGAATTGGCGGAAATCGACGCCCGCGGCGCTTGCGAAGCGACCAGAGGGCCCAGACAAGATGCATTGCGCTAACTATCGTTTCTATTCGTTTAGTTTTTAAACCACGCGTCACTGGCACATGGCACATCACGTGACTTTTCGTATCACGTCATCTACCAGTGACGCGATCGGTTTAAAAACTAAACGAAGAGAAACGCTAGCTAGCGTAGTGCATCTTGTCTGGGCCCTCAGCTCTTTAGATAAGCACTCCGGCGACTGACTTCGGCCGACGCCGTCAGCCCGACAGGCGAGACAGGGGATAGGGCGACTGCTGCGCGGGGAATGAGTTGCCGCCTTTTAGTTAGGCAATGTCGTATAGCCGCCATTTAATGAAGCAAGAATTGATTTTTATTACTTTGGTTTCTAGATTATAAAACCGTCACGGCCTTTAAGGTATGTATTTTGATAAAAAATAATAAAATTTACATACAATAAGGCGGCTATTGGATTTTAACCGCTTATTTCTTATGTAAACACGGATAGACCGCTTTTTAATCTAGGACCTCTTTTGCAGTTGAATATTACGTTTTTAAGCTATAAGATGGCTAAAGTCTAATAGCCGCTTTTAAGTTGTGGAAAATAAAATAGCTGCTTTTAAGTCTTGTACCGTAACACGTGTTACGTTTAAAAATTGGCAGTTATCGACTTTTAATCGCCTTTAAGATAGGTAAGTGTTAAATAACCGCCTTTTTGGTAGTAATATCCCAAAAAATCTGAATTTAGCCGCTTTTCTGAAGGCTGTATCTCGGTTGTTTTTAAAGGTATTGAAACCAAACCTAGATAGATCGATAGCTAATAAGTAGCTGAGTCGCCCTGTATATATAACTCAAAAAGGTCGTAAGAGCCTTTAAATATAAATATAAGTATAAGGGGACAATCTCACACCAATTGACCTAGTCCCAAACTAAGCTCTAGGCTTGTACTATGGGTACTAGACAACGATATAAATACTTATATAGAGAAATATATACTTAAATACATTAGAAAACATCCATGACTCAGGAACAAATATTCGCGCTCATCACACAAATATCTGCCCTTACCGGGATTCGAACCCAGGACCGCTAGCTTCGTAGGCAGGGTCACTACCCACTAGGCCAGCGCGTCGTCACCCGCCGTTTAGCCGCCTTTTAGTTAATGGACGGCAGTGTAGGCTTGGGCAACGAAGACATCCGCAGGGCTATCTACCGCTCACTCACTACGCCGGAATGGAGTTGTTGCTCGTTCCATTAAAGGCCGGGACGCGGCCAAATTTTCTCTCGCCCGAAAAGTTCTCGCATCTCGCAAAAGTTATGCACAAACTGTGAACGATCTCATCAATTGCCGCGCAAGCCCTGTGTACAGGGTGTTCGTATTTCGGCCGGCGCGATACCTCAGCCATACCTTAGCATATCATTTTGCGCGAACCGCATTTCATGTTTATGGCGAAACTTGGACTTCATGCACTTAGGCAAATGGGTTTCCGATACTTATAAGCGCCAGTATCCGAACTGTATCGCTACGATCTATGCATGGTAACTTATTTTGTGAATTATTGCTTACATTATTTCAATAGCGGCATAAATACCGCTTCGAACTTTTAGCGCTTAGGCTGTAGAATTATTGCATGTTGCTAAGTTTGCGGGCAGTTTTCCTCATAAATAATTCGAGCAAACTGCCGCGGAATTTTAGACTAAATACGCAGCATTCGTGTTATGTATTCAGTTATTTTTGATAAATAAATATAATGTAGGATAGGTTCGTTAAGCAATTAATTGAGAGCTTATTTAATCCGAAGCAGTGCCCTAATTTGGGTGTTATCGAACGATGTCCATGCCAGCGACAAATCCCAACCATATTATGCTGCAGTGCTAATATACAGGTGGATTATTACTAAACATAAAATAGCTATTTCCATTATTATAACGAGAGGCACTGTATGAGGAAAACGCGTTGCACACACGCCGCCCGCTGCGTCCAAACGCTGGTAACTAAATTTCAAAACATCAAAGGACAGACCGTTTTGCGACTTTGAGCTCCTATAATTATGTCATCAAATAGCTATGAATTTTCCAGCTGCGCCGACTCGACCGTTAAGCCGACTGTGAATTTTAAATCGTTTTTAATAGTACGGCCTGCAGCCGTGCACATATCAAAGCGCGCGTGTCTGCAATTTGATTTCTTGCGGCTAATTGCTGGGAATTTTAGGTTGTTGTTTTTATATGTCGGGAATTTTGGACCAAAACTGATTGTCAATACTATCTACGCTCGTAGGCATACGCAAAAAAATATATCATTCTTCTTTGAAAATTGAGCTCGCGTATGAATAAAAGAACGAAAAAAAAACTTGTTCTAACCACTAGTGCTGCTGCTCGTGCTTCAAAAAACGTAGCTCTAAAGAGCTTCATACTACGCTGCTCCATACAAATTACGGACCACAGTTACATGAAACATTTAACGTTGACAGAATTTGGAACTCTAATACACGTGGGAGGATGATATGTATTTTTTTTATTAAAATTGAATTAAAACCCCTAAATTTTAATTAAAATATTAAGTACCATTTCTTTATTTGCTATTCGGACTAAGTCGCCAGTGAAACCAATAAAAAACACTGCAAACGGTACCCTCGGGTAACAAAGCACCCCCTATATTATTAGTGGTGGCTTCAGATGAAGGGAAGTATGTTCAAGTTGTGTAGTTTGCGATTTCGTTTGTTTATACGAGGTAATTCAGGAAACTGCGCGACCGATTTGGGAAATTGTTTCGCCATTTGAAAAGTTTACTCCCACCCGTTGTAGGCCATAAATTGTACCGTTTCCCAACAGGAAACGCAAAGCTATTCGAAACGCTGAAGTGTGAGAAGTTGATAATATACTCAGTAAATAAGTGTTTAATATTATAAGGCTACATAATGGATGTTATCGCGAATGTTGGTTGTGACAGACATTTTGAGACGAGCGCCTCATAATTACATTCCAGGCTTCTATTTGACTGCTGATAGGTGTGCACAAACACAACACTTTGTCGTGGGGTCTGTGTTCGCGCGATACGTAAACATTAATATGTTCTTGAATTGTTTACAAAGGCGCCCTTGATACTAAAGAGTCTCGGCGTTGACGTCTAACTCGGGGAATTTAATTAACTTCCTTAACTTCTAAATACTCTTAACGTCTTTGATACCTCGGTTCCCTTTCACAGGCAAACACGTGACGGGGTGTGTACAAGACAGGCTCTGTCAAACTTTTATCGTGCGGCGGCGGCGAACGACGTTTAAAGTTGTAGCAACAGTGATTTAGGCGCGATAAAACAAACGAAATGAGAGAAGGGCCGCGCCGCGACACAGCCGCAATGCAGGAGCCTCGCGCGCTCGTTCCTCATTGTCTGGTCGCACCTCGGCTCCCCGCTGCCGGTGCAGTTTAATGCATATTATAACGCGGTAAGCACTCAAAATGGGCTAAGCGGGGAGGCAATATACTCGCAGACGCTAGCGCACGAGCGTACTCTTTATTGAAAGAGTAAACTGTCCTTTTTCACGGGACGCCTCGGGCTCTTTGTGACGGCCGGAATTTCGTGCAACTTATTTTGCGCTCGAGTGTAAATAATAGTAGAGTAAAATGCGACAGCATTGCGTTTTGGGATGAACTTTTTCTTTTTCGTTAGTATTTAAATGTACGCGGTACTCATTTATTGCGGGATTGCGTCCGAGGCAAATGCATTAAACAGTATTGTTCGACCCGGACTAACGAGCGGTCGCAGCTACCTATACTACACGTTGGACGAGGAAGCCCTGCTGTATCCTAACACTGTGTAGATAAGTTAAAGTAATTATTACGCTACGTGGGCGTGGCTATAGCATGGGAGGGAACGTCAAAGGGAACGTTTAAACAATTTAATATTCTACACACAAGCATTTCAAACGCTAACGCAAACGTAGCTCTCCTTTTGGAAAAGTTGTTCCGTAAACGAACCCCCCTTCGTTAGATATCTACGTGAGTTTAATCCACTCTGCAGTGTTACGAGGAAATGTTCGGGTTGGAACGATTTTCCAGGCAAAATTGGTGAAAATTGCAACAACATAGGCGAAAATTACCACTTGGAGGCGTTGTTTGGAGCGGCGAGCCGAATTTATGCGGCGTTTGCAATGTGACGGGAGGCGTCCGCGAGACCGCGGCCCGGCCGGGCACATAATGGCCGAATGGGTTTCCACTCATTATACCCAACTAGCGCTTATAGCTGCAGCGCAACTGCTTGTTAACTGATAAAACGAGGCCTGGCCAGGCACCATGTTAATGCATGCGCTGCAAGCCCAGCTGCAAGCCTTTCAAGAGTCAATAAACTAAAAAGCTGACGATAACTTCGAAAACGGCGCGGAATTTCGCAACAAACAATCATGTTTTAATCGGTTTTTCGCGTTTTCAACTAAATCCCCTGTTTTACAGGCGAGTGGGCGGGCAGCACACCCGATGGCATCCAGACGAGAATCCAAACGTCCAGCCGTCACGTGCTAGACGAATTATGGCCTTTGAGTCACTTTCGCCTGCACTTTTTAATTTCCCAGTGCGCTGCCGTTTTTCAATTCGTATGCTTTTATGAAATTTTATGTGCTACCGTATCCGTGACGAGGGACTGTGGACTTGTTGGTTCTTTTGGCATTCCTGGTTGTGCCGTGCACGGATCGGGTTGAGTGTGCTCGTTCCGTGACGCTACACCTACATACGCCATAATTGCACGAAAGTATAATTAGTCTTATTTCTTTTAAGCTATGTTTGAGTTAACAGATTTATGTCAACATTAACCTACGCTTTTGTGTGCATGTATAATAACATTAATAACGGCAGTCGGATTTTATATTATATTCGTTTATTTAAAAGGTATTTTAAGACTTACTTGTGCCCGCATAGTAGACCGTGTAGTCGAGCTGGTGGCCCATCATGTCGACCTTGACTCGGTCCACTACCAGCCGCGTGAAGAATAAGTCTCTCTTGTAGTAAATTGGTTTTTCGTTCTCGTGTGAGACGGCAGTGTCCATTAGTGGATGAGACCTGTTGATAACATAAGAATTTGAAAAAAAATGCCATTGCTTTTTCCATCATGTATTAAAAAAATAACAAATCAATACCCGACGAGTGTTGCAAGCAACGAATATCACATTTTTTGTGAACCGTAATAAACAACTTCCAACACAAGGTTAGTCAACTAGAATAATTGCCGTCTTTTAATAAAAGATAACGGAAATGGCAAGAATAAAGAGAAATGGAGGACATTGCACCCGTAACACTTTGTTGAAAATCGCCTTATAACAATAATAACAAGAAAATCACACAAATCACAAAAGTTCAAAGTGAAAACCAATTAGTATAATTATAACTTGGGTATAGATATTTTAGAATTGAGTCTAACGCAAGCAAAAACATAAGAAGTAATCCTGAAGAACTGGCGAAGATACTGATACATTCACGGAATTTAATTGTTGAGCCACTATAAAACACTTACAGGCTTCATAAAGCAACATTATCATGAATACAGGCAGTCATTAAGAGATGGTTCTTCGGTGGCTCAAAAATTAAGTCCATGATGGTACCTACTTCAGTCACGTTTTGTTGGATTTTTTGCATTAGAAGGTACATTTGTTGATTCTGTGTTTACTATTTAGCTAAACACGATATCGTACTCGTAACTGGATATCAGAATATCGACAAAACGATGCCAATAAATGTACATGCATATCGACGAGCTATAGTTTACGATATTTAAGCGTGACCTGATACTGCACAAGTATGGTAACAGCCTTTTAAGCTAAACCACTGCTATAATATACAAGGAATTCTCGTAGAAGTCCACTCAGTGCGCTCTGTGTTGTATTACTTTGTTTTACGTCAGAGGCGTCGAACAAAGCATTTCAGATATATACATGCAAGTCAGCGGAAACTGCAAGCTCGCCGATAAACATATAACAGGAACACGGCATCGACGAGTCAGACGACGACAATGTAGCGCGACGCAAATGTCATCAGATAAAAGGCTTTACTTCGCCGTTAACACCGAAAATACTCATTCATTTAATTAAAACTCACTCGCATGAATAAAAATTTTATAAATTATTTTACACCAGACTGGTTCAGGTGGAGTGTTAAAATCTCGACGTTTCCACATGAGGATCGTGAAAAAGTGGGAAAAAAAATAATTGAACGCTCTCGGGGTGAGAGCGTCGGATAATTAACAGGACGTGTCGCCAGATAAAAGTGTCTGTAGGTTTCAATGAGCGGGAGTTCTGGGATCGCAGGAGCCGCGCTCGTGTTCCACGTTTTTAAGTGACGATATTCAACTTTGTTTACGTCGACGTTCTCGGTTACAATAACTCGCGCCTTTTGTTTTTTCCGCTCGCCGGCGCGCGACATTTTTGCAAATTAATTAATGGTCGTTGTAAAGTTCGCCATTCGAGGCGACTAAAACATTCTAAGTACGCGCGCATAGAACAAAAGGACGTTATTGGGATTTACGATGTAAAGGGTGTTTTTTATACATGAATTAAAAACCCAGAAGCTTAGGTTTTTCACATTAAACTAACGGAACCCATTCTTTTCAAGGTATTCGACTTCAGAGTTCATTTGGATTTGTGCACTTGTTATATCTTGATCCAATCGGGTCGTCTTGATTATGATAGGCACAAAGAAGGTAAAAAAAAACATTGTATGTTTGAATTAAATATAACGCAAACTATACATCATATCAGCTCGATGGTACCACATTATTGTATTGTCATCGAAATTGTATAGTAAATTTCAAGTCAATCCGACAAATAGAAGAAGGACAAAACTGACTTGCAATATTTGATTACATTATTAGTTTGTTAGTTACAATTGTTACAAGTGAGGTTAATACAAAGCGTGTAATAAACGTCACAATGAAGCGACTTGTCATTAACTGACTAAGTGCGGTCACTAGCTTCTTACATAGTTAATCAGTGGCAACTAAACCAAGAGAAACTAAAATGGTTACCTAATAAAGTTGAGGACGGTATCCGGCAACGAAGCGGTATCGTTAACGCAGGTGCCCGGGCGGGGCTCCGGCACGCGGCTGCTGATGACGGGCAGCCAGGCCGAGCTGGACGTGGCCTGCTCCTTGAACTTGCCCTCGAACGCCTTCTGGACGTCCCCGATGGTGAACGTGCAGATGGCCGAGCCCATCAGTCCCGTTGATGCAGTTGTGAACACCCCGTAGAATCGGCTGTCGTCGCCGGGCACCTTGTAGATGCTCTCTGATGAACAAAGGTATGGGTGAGTGGTTTTGTAGGACTAGCTTGAATGATTTTTTAAAATTTAGAACATGAATTTTCGATGTAGAGTTACAAGCATTTTTTAATGTGTTAGCGCCTTCGCAAGAAGCAAAGTACATAATATAAGTTTGATTTCTGTTTTATTTTGTAATATTAATAATATCCAAGCTACTTGCAATCAACTGGCTACCGGATTATTTATTAAGACTATTGTATAGCTGAAAATTTTCATGCAAAATGCAGTAACAGTTCTCTCTCCTTAAACCTAGTCCAATATTTACGATTTTTGAAAATTTTGTAAATATTCTGGAAAACAAGGTCAGTACATTTTCCTTTAAAAAAATATTAATTGGAAAGTAATAAATAAAAAAATACAGACGGAAACATTTAAACCTAGTTCATAATAATAACTACAACGTGTAAAAAAGAAAGTGGAAATCGGACTTGATTTAGAGGGTGAGAAACGCTAGCGCCCAAAGTTAAATTTGTATAGGAAATTTTCGACAGCTGCGCGATTTAAGTGTCGCTTCATGTTCCTCTCCTCTTTTCCTGTTAACAGCATGTATTAAAATATATCTATGTTTATTGAATAAATCTTCGCACGCTGCAGTGATAATAACTTAATTGAAACGTGTTCCACGTAGAACAATAGGCAGCGATCCATAATCTATTCATAGTTCAGTAGGTCGGGCGAGTTGGGCGAGCCGACATCAAGTTGCCATAATTGTGGGCTCTGAACTTTACACTTCGATGTCACTGAAAGTTACTGCGACCATTTAAACTGTGTCTAGAATTATAAATGTCAACATTGATTATTAACAAGTATTGGGCTACAATTTCAAAGAGTTTGTCTTAACAATATTTGACTAGGTATAATAATATAAAATTAACTTGTAAACTTGGTTTACTATTGTAAATAAGATTAAGTTCAATTGTAATTAAAGTTTTATAGCACTGAAGCACACAACGTTGTAATTTATATTTCTTAGTAGATTTAAAACAGGATTATACTTGTACATTCGAATAATTAAACGGTTGTGTTTTATACAAAGTCGTCATTCCAAAAATAACTCGATCGTTACTAGTTAAAAGTCCAATAATTAAATTTTTGACGTCTTTATACCGCTGGAGCTTTTTTAATATCTATCGTGTAGACAAGGATTGATTAGGAGGTTTGATTTATAAAAATCCAGAAAAAAATTACAGTCTTAAAAAAATACGTTATGACTTGCGATTATGACCTAAAACAAATTATGATCAAAAATAATTATGGCAGACGATATAGACCCGCCTTACTTATACAGGATGCACCAGCTGTTCGTAGCTTCAGTCATGATTCAGAGAAGCGCCGCAAAAAACCGCCCTATTCCGAAAAGACCGTTAACGCGACGTTTACGCAAACGGCGCTAATGGCGCTTGAACGGACATGTAAATAACACACCTATAGCAAATACTGAGCACTTGAGTGTTCCTATTACATTCTCATGAGTTATGCAAGGAATGTAGCGGGGCGCGTGAAAAACCGTCGAGCGCCGCCGTTAATATTCGATGAACTCGGTCTGAGACCGGCGGATCGGCTAGACTGTTAGAATCGCTCACTTTTGAGTCTCCATCTGAATGTTTGCGAGAAATTCTCGCTACGTTAGGGATTAGGTAAAGGGTGTTTGCGTTCCAATCGCTGAGTTAAAAACTGCGCGTATAAAAGATTTTCTTAGCAAGAAACAACACCGCTTCGGTTTGAGTCAATGTAAACAGTAGAAAAAACTTAAAGCTTAAGAAGTTTTAGTTCGAGGTTCAACAAAATAATATAAAACTTAAATAGGTACAACTACACTTTTGTCTTTGCTCTTTTACTAGACGATGTATGTATTAGTTCCTAACCCTGCTAATAGTAAAACTTCAAACTCTTAATTGTAAGGAATTGTCTTTCGAATGTAAAATTATGTTTTCTAAATTAGAAACTTATGTTGCTTACTGAATTCATTTTCAGAAACAAGCAATTTTGATCATCATTATAAAACCACTTACGTATCTCATTGAAGTAGAAGGGGAACTCTCCAGGAATGCTGCAGTTAAGTCGAGCCTTAAGGTATGTGGCCCAGTTCTGGCTGAGGATGTTC
Source organism: Acleris laterana (assembly GCA_963966035.1). Lineage (NCBI taxonomy): Eukaryota > Metazoa > Arthropoda > Insecta > Lepidoptera > Tortricidae > Acleris > Acleris laterana. Next base: position 7,293,576 of record OZ014452.1, read on the forward strand.
TTGCCGCCGGTATCACGCTTGCAGACGCGGGCCACCCTGGAGTACACCGCCTTGCCGCAGTTGATGTATTCCACAGCTGTCTCTCGGAAGAAGAATAGCACGTACTCTCCGACGTCAAAGGAACCCACGAAGTTCGGTTCTAGAAAGAAAGATAATGATTAGAAACAATCAAAGAGTAAAAAGTATTTACTTCCGAAGCTAACTAATAACTCGACATACGGCTAGTATTAACCGTAAAAAATATCACCCTGTACTAAAATCAAACTGTCAGAAAATTGTAAAAGGATCCGTGACAGAGATTGCGCTTGAATTTGGACCTAACATCTTACTCTCAAGCGTTCGAACATCAGCATCCGTGGTGGTAAAACTAGTCTCCACTCCATAGTTACAACGATATTGATTATTAACGTTACTATTATACCGTATCCAGTAAACGTCACAATTCAACAACGCAATTAGTAGACAAATCCATACGAAATTACAATAACCTCGTTATAATTTAGTCAATTAAATGTACTTTATGTGTTCCGGGCGCCGTTCCCATGTTAATGCTGTAATATCAAATTGCTGTTATTCCGTGTGATGTGCGATAAATATTAGATGAAACGTTGGGCGTCGATTATGTCATAGAATACGGGGCGTCGGTGGGAGACATTAATAAGTGCTTATTAGCTGGTGCTGTAATGAAATCGCCACGTGCCCAGGATTAGAAGCACACGGCCCGGTCAATATCCCCATAGCCGCCATTGTCGATGACACTAAACCTAACAATATGCTTTTACCAACTGTAAATATTAAAGTTTAATAAGGTTTCTGCGAGCGTCTGCTAATCTTTTAAAGTTATTGCGGCGATAAATTTGGCTTCATCATTATTAATAGTTCCGATAAAGCCCGGCTATTTGTTTAATGAATATGTTGTACGTGGCGATACATTTTAACGATAGTACCTATTAAAGAGACATTATAGATCACTAACTTTGACACTCTCAAACTGGTGATGTTATGGACACCTACCTAACGAAGACTTATTAAATGTCATTATAATTTTCATTAAACCTTCCTATTGCAGTTCACAGAAATTAATGAACACCATCTGCCCAATTTCATTAAACAGCTAATTAATTAACACCATTCTTGTCGTAATCTTCCGAATTTCGAGGCCAATTGCCGCTTTGATTGCAACTTACGTTTAGGCAGTAAATGATAACGTCTCCCTAATAACCATATAGGGTTACCTAATGATGTTGCCGTTCCTTATATTGGCACTTTAACGAGCAATATAAACATTATGGGTCACAGTTAGGTATGAACGAAAGTTTTCGGATTTAATGAAAGTAAACTTTAACTTGAAAATTAAAGATTCAGTCTGTAAAAGTTCGTTTCTTAAGTCGTTAAAATATTTGACCACCTTGTATGGTAAGCTGAATTAAGTAGGTACCTAGGTACTTTTAAATCGAACTAGTTGGCTCTTGAAACATAATTTATGGATTCTTAAATGCGAAGTGGGGTAGTTCTATTCATAAATCCCTAATATTATAATCGAAATCATAAGAGCCCATTCTTCTATTGTAAAATGTAGATATCAAATTAAATAAAAGTGTAAAAAGGGATAGCACTCGATCAATCATTAATGCATAACCACTGAGTTCGACCAAGTAGAAAATTTAGGGGCATCACGTCCCCATTTGTGAGCTCTCTCACAGTACCCTGTGAATCCAATACACTGTATCTGGCAGATACAGTGTTTTGAATTAACAACTTTCATTCTATAGAATAAAAGTTGTTAATTCAAAACACTATTATCTGCAGATACAGTGTATTGGATTCACAGGGTACCACAGTGGTCGGATTTGTAGAAATTCAACTCCTAAAAAGGGTCAAAATAGATCGTGGGATCCGTGATAGGGAACCTCTATAGCCATTACAATAATGGACTTTGGTAGTGTATTACTTTCACATTACACGTTACATGTTACACGTTACCTACACATTGCACGTTGGTGCAGTATCAGACTATTTTCTATAGTAATCCCAGAGCACGGAATCCTCTTAGCATTTTTGAGCTGTCATAGGGACTTCTCGTCTATCGACTTCCGATATACATATGTAAATCGATAAATACAGGATACAATATTTAAAATATGGTTACGAGTAGAAATAAACAACAGGAGTCTTATCGCGATTGAGCGATCTCTTCGAGATAAGCTTTGGATACTGACTTTTAGGAAATTTTAAATAGGGATTTAATATAAATATTTTATGATTCCTTATAAATAGTTTGTGGATTTCTTATGCCTTTCAAATAATTTTCCAAAAAAAAATGCAACAAGGAATGCCATCGATTCTTTTTATTACAAATATCTATTTCACATTTTCAACTATTCAAAACACATCTTAAAGTGATCGCTCTTTAGCGATAAGACCGCATGTTGTGTTCTATATTGTATTGATAAAATATGTATATCGGAAGTCGATAAACGAGAAGTCCCTATGACGGCTCAATAATGGGAATTCCGGGCACTGGAATCACTGTAATAGATTTCAACAAGTGACACATCAAGGTTCATTATGATCGAGGTGCGACCATTGAACCTTAAAATATCCGATATTGTTATTCAAAAGCAATGATTGCACAATCATCGTTATTTCATCGCGCGTTTGAACTTTAGCCATTGTCAGTGAAAATAAAATTCAAACAAAAGTTAGTTTTTCAATGTTTGTCGTATATAATCGCTTGAATAAAAGCCAGCTGGGTTTATTTTATCAACAGATTGAAAAAACGAATGCTTTTGTTTATTAAATTAGTCTACTATGTATGTACTAAGTTAATAAACAAAGAAGATTAAGGGTATAAATTCCATCTGCAGGTTGAACTAATGGGTAATTAGGGTCATATTACTCTGAGGTAAAGTATTAATATACCACTTGAAAGCAAATTTGCTCAAGATATTAGTTGCATTAACTTTCCTAAATTAAAAGACGTAGACAGGTGCGGAGTTTAACAAAATATGAAATAAATAGTGTAACAAAATGCTGAATATAAATTTTATGAAGGTTGCAAAGCAAAACTGCCTATTTAAACTGACTTGAGCAAGTGCTGTCTTTATGTTTTAAGAAATTTAATTAAACCTAAATGCAAATACGTATATTACAAATTACTAAGTAATTAGTCTACTAAATGTAATTTTTCGAAAACTTATTCTAGTTAAGTGCTGCATGACTGGTGGTTTTTACTTAATAGAGTTTTTTGGCATTAATTAATTATTTACGAAGATACTTTAATTGACCTAGAGTAAGATAAAGCTGCTTACAATAATTACAAAAAGAAAACATCAGAGAGTAACAAATTGATCTAGCAATAACCTATGCTCTAGGTACTGGACAGTGACAGTAATAATATATTATCTAAAATTGCGCTTGTAAATACCTGATACACTCTAATGCCTATAGTAATAGAGACTGGTCAGATATTTTGGGCCCAATATTGGATAGTATCATAATGGTTGGAGACTGTACCTTATTATTATGAATTATGAATGAAACTCAAGTGGAATTAGAAATGAAAGCGCTTTGACATACCGCTGTCAACAGTGCGCATTATTGTCATCTCAGGCCAATAAAGGAACGAGTTTAATGAACAAATCGTTATTAACGGAAATTAAGCGAATTGGTCGGGTTGTAATTTCTATTCCGCTGTCACTGCGGCACAAATTAACGGCAAGGATCGGGAGCATTAATGCTCGTGGAGCGGAAACAGTTTAATTTTCACCGTTTGGTTTGAGCCAATATCAGGTTGAATTTGATGTTTACTCTTTTATATTGTCTCTACTCGGTGATAATAGGCGAAATAAGTTATTTCTACATGAATACTAATTTGTTTAATCAGAATGGGTATAATTTTGATAAAGTTCAAAGCCATCATATTTATTTCCGACGATGGGGAATACTCTGTGTCACGCATTTATTATTTTCTACCCGAAATTAACCCTCACTCGATTATTTACTAATACGATTAACGATAATGACGTAGGGATATTACGTCCGCAACCCGTAACTTTGTTAACTCACATAGCGTTATTACAGTTTTATACAGTTTTTATGGCAACGTTTTGATTCACACTTGATATAATGGCTTTCAAACGCAGAGAACGGCCGTAGCGAATATTTTATAATGCGGTACTTACTGTCGAGCCATTTGGAGTCATATTTCAAGGTCCTCTTGAAGGCGAACTCTTGTCGGCCGGTGGTCAAATTATGCAGATCTGTCCTGAAGATGACGGTGTCAGCTTTAGTGAACTCGGCGTTGGTGCCGGAGTAGAGGGCGGGCAGGTCCCCGGGGTTGCCGCGCTCGACCCACAGAGCCGTGGAGTTGTCGGCGGGGTCGTACGGGCACTTGGCGACGCCCATGCCGATCCCGGGCACGTACTCCCGCCGGGGCAGGTGCGTCAGATTCGACTGCAACAAAAAAGTTCAGTTTTATTGCCGTCGTTGCTGTCACGTCCCTAATAGTTGTCTGTTGTTGTAGATATATTTGGCTTGTGTCGTTTATGTTGAAATAAAAGCATGTGGTGGTATTTAGCAACCAACTTTTCTTAATATCTGTAAAACCTCCCTTTTGAATGAAGGTAAGTTAGTCACCTCCCTTATTTCCCTAAGCGACAGTAAAACACAAAATGTCTAAATTTTACGCGTGAACACGTCGATTTTATGCGCCATTAATCTAAAACACTTCTAAAAAATATAACGTAACGAGTGGATTTATGCGTTTCAAAGTCAGTAGCAGCCAACTGGCCGAGCCGCCCCCGGCCGGCCCCGCTTGACTCAACAACACATCTGCTATTAATTTTTCTAAAAATTTACGGCCGCTTCACGTTCAACGCGATTTATTAACCGAAACTTATTATTTTGAGGCGCTCGAATATTTTTCCGGCATCGTTCGGTCGTCCTCGGGAGAATTCCTCTATTAGTATAATGCGATGGGTGGCGGTACGGTTTTCGAAATTATCATAAAATTACTAAATGTAGCATAAACGTGGGGGTGGGCAGGGGCGGCCGTCGTCGTGGATTGAGACTTTATGTAAATTTTAACGACGCTGCGACCATCGGGGCCACCTGTGACCCGCTCCCCGCCCCACCTGTCGAAAACCTATGTCGTTTTTATTTCAATAAGCCGAGGATTAAATTAGGCATGCGAGGACGTGCCGCGCAGCCCGCCGCGGGAACAAGGGTCTTTCCTCACTCCATGCTTGAGTCTTACACTTTAACTGCTATTCCAGAAAGCCATCCTCAATCACAATCGTTTACAGTCACGTGTTTTATTTTTTGCCAGGAAATCAGTTCTTTCCCAATACAATCTTTTCGGTTTGTTATTTATTGTAAAATGAAGTTGAACATTAAGCGCTACCCTTAAAGTACACAGTTTCAAAGTGCCAATTTAGTTTGTGCGGCCATACATTGCAAATACTATTTTAAACAGTTCCCAGCCGGAGTCAGCTGGCGGCGCGCTGTGTTCTAAACAGTCTAAACTTGAGTGCGAACTGTAAACCAAACTGAAAACCACAACAAGCGTTTACTTTTAAACTCACTAGGGTTGTTTTATTTTCGCCGCGCTTGGGCCCCGTCCTAAGTCCAGGATAAACAAGCAAATGGATCGGACGGAAGAGCTCCCCTTGTAGAATAAGAAAGTTTGTCGACGGACCCGCGAGCGCCCCTCATTAGGCCTTTTGCTTTTGTTTATTTACGAAATTAGCATCTAGAAAGCTTTTCAGTGACGGAACGGAGCGTTCGTTGACGACGTAATGATGTAGCATTCAATAAAAGTTGACGGCCGCGGGATTTACATCTTTTTCGGGGGTGCGTATTTTAATAAGGTTCCATTACTGGTTTTATTGCGGTTCCATCAAAAGCTATCTTTATAGAAAGAACAAATATTTATTCTCGGTGCGGCTTACATTGTTCCTGGTAGAATTAAAAACGAACGGCAAGACATTATACGGAAAACACAAGCTGTAGATAAAGCAAAGTAGTCCTTTCTAACTGCCTTGTTTCCGTTAGCTTTGCAACAAAGTCCGGAGCCAGTTCTTTACTTTAGAATTACCAACGCGCTCTTTCAAGTGACTTTATCTCAAGATCTCAACAATACATAATATCATGACTATTAATAAAAAAACCTTTTACGTGAAAAATAAGTCTAAGAAGAAGTAGGTAACATTTCAACACCCTTTGTACAGTTGGTAAAAAGAAAGTAAAATGGCAAATATTTCTTGCCCACCCTATGTAATACAGATTTTGACCCTACAGCATCAGGACTGAGACAAGCCTACGATCCTTCTTAGGCTAATCCATGGCGAATCCAACTATACTCGTTACTACCTCGAACTTAGCCAACATAAAGTCACAAAGAAACAAACATGCGACTATCCGCATTAAAATAATATCCATATCCATACTGGCTATACATCGAAAATCTATTCAAAACTTGTAGGTACTTTTACAATGTAAAACAGCGGACATGAGACGCTAGTAGTTGGCACCTGCAGATACGTCCATGAAATACGACAATGGCTTCCCGATACAATGTGAACACGTATATCAGGCGAAAGAAACTTTGGAGACAGCCACTGCAATATGCAAGCACTGAACACTCTGAACAGACATTTTATTTAGCTTTGCTCTGAGAATAGCGGTAATGGGAAGTTGCTGCAACCGTGAATTGTTAATGGTAAATGATTATTCATTGCTTCGATCGATTATTTGAATTTGTAGACTTGAATTTTGTTTTAAATGTAAATACTTTTTTTTTCTCGTTTCTAGTGTTGCTTTACTTTAAACTATTAATGGGTAACTTAGTCTTAAATAGTGTCAGGGTTAGTAATAGTAATCTAATATCATCAACTCTACAAGATAATTCATCTCAAAACGTATACAAAATAACTGCCATAATTATAAATTCAAATGTAAAAAAGTATCCAGAAATTATTCTGTGATTAAAGACAAGGAAAGGTTTAATTTAACATCTACAGGACTAATGATTAATTAAGAAAAGCCTCACTGGCAAAGATAAAGGCGTTGTTGTATTGAAGTTAGATAATTGTTTCAGTGTATAAAGGGGTGTACGTGTACAGAATGGAAACTTTCAAACACAGAAGGGAGTTCAAATTGAAGATCGCTTGGAGCGACAAAGTTTTGACAACCATGTCACTATCAGCTAATAAGTAATAGCGAGGGAGCGATCTGAATCAGTAACGAGGCGCTTTGCCGCGCTATGTCGAGCCTGAACAATATCACGCAGTTATATTAATCATTATCTGTGTCCATATAAATGGAGATCTTTGTAGACTTTATTACTGTATACTTTTATTAGGACTACGAGTAGCGTATTCATCCGAAAGAGTTATCAATTCCAAATCATTCAACATTCTGGTATGAAAAGCCTTTGTCACTACAGTCTCTTTGGAGTTTCTAAATATAATTTTATCGACTCTTTGAAAGGAGATCTTTAATAATTACAATAGTAAGGATTGTCTTTAACTGCAATTATTTATTCAATGTATAAATCTATTTCGTTCGTTATTGAAAAACTGACACAAACGCCAAAAAACCCATGGTAAGCCGAGGATTTAAATAGGTATGCGAGCGGGCCATAAAATATTTTTGAATTTTCTCTCAACATGGTTAAGTATTTGGGTACCAAACGGGTATATTGGCCTGTTTAACTCAAAAGCCCAAACGGACCTAAGCACCAACGCAGCAAGATCCCACGAGACGCAAGTCTGCATAATCGGAATTCCGTCAAAGTTAGGGTACAGCAAGTTTTGACAGCCCGTATCACTTGCACACACAGCTCATTCTGCATTCCTAAAATAGAAATAAGCAGAGTTTTGTTAGTTTGCAGATGCGAGTGTGACGCGGACGAAGTTCGCAGCCGGCGGGTTACCTGAGGCTGCCTTCCTACATATTTAATAAACTTCCAGAAGTATTACGTAGGTTTTGTTTTATTGAGGCCTTTTAGAGATATAAAATATGTGAGGACTTTTAGTTATATATGTGAGGAAGTTATATTCTAATTTTAAATTAAATAAAGCTTCAAAATATGAAAGATACCTAACTGGTTGACGGTCTAGTAAGAATTTCGCAGAAGATAATTTAAAAAGTTTAATTGATGACCCGAACCAAAATAAGTAAGTACAGGATTATCTTGAAGATATTAAACTATTGGTCAATAAATGGCACAGATTTTCCGCAAGAAGCATTTAAAACAGTCAAATTGGGAACCCTACTTTTTGAAGTCCTTGTGTTATTTTTGCAAAGCCTGTTTGTGTAGCCTGTAAAGGAAACTAAAAGACGTACCTGTTTCGCTCTTGTGTGTGTGACAATGTGAATATGACGTAAAAAAGTTCGTCTTACAGTTTCTCTTACTGTACATACCTTTTGCATAGCGAAGGGTTTCCTCATGTAAAAATCGCATAATACAAACTAGAGGAAATTATTAAAATACTAGCTGCCCGCCAGCGGCTTCGCCCAGCTGAAAATTTCCGGCTGTCCTTTTTTTTTCTTACATGTAAATGTAAACCTTATCCTGACAATAAGGACCACAACAAAAAAGAAATCAGCCAAATCAGTTCAGCCGTTCTGGATTTTAGCTCTTAGAGGAACACATTTAGTCATTATTTTTTATATATAGAAGATTCCAGAAAGCACGTTCTTGAGGATAATATAATTGAACTCCACGTAAATCGCCGCAACTTTGTATTAGCCTCACAACAGTCCCCTTAGCATTTCTATCTGGATAAAGGATTACCTGCTACCAATCGTCATCAAAACTGTGGCTTATAAAACTATAATGGTACAAACAAAGCAACAATCGTAAACTGCGCGCGGTATTGGCTCCTAATTCCGAATGGGATAGGTCGCGCACCTGCGGCCTGACTCGCAGTATTGCCTGTGAAATACGACTGTGGACTTTAGATAACCGTATACAATGTATGAATGCAAGAGTGTAGTTTGAAATATATCGATGATTGAAATTTATAGTCTGTAAAATATTGGAGCGTATGAAACCAATAGTTTTGCTCGAGGAACCGAAAAAATACTAGTGCTCTTTTATACAGCTGAAATGTTTTGAGCTTTCGTTTGCATAGGTGTATTGTACAGTACAGCCCGTCGGTAAAAAGGTTGAGCAAGCTGAAAGACTTGAACAGTCACCGCATTGGATTTCATTTTGACGACGCGCTGGCCTAGTGGGTAGTGACCCTGCCTACGAAGCTAGCGGTCCTGGGTTCAAATCCCGGTAAGGGCAGATATTAGTGTGATGAGCGCGAATATTTGATCCTGAGTCATGGATGTTTTCTATGTATTTAAGTATATATTTCTCTTTGTAAGTATTTATATCGTTGTCTAGTACCCATAATACAAGCCTTGAGCTTAGTTTGGGACTAGGTCAATTGGTGTGACATTGTCCCCTGATATTTATTTATTTATTATTGGACCGTGATTGGAGCAATCAAGGTGCCCGAAAACATCTGCACACTCTTACGTCGTATTGTGTTGGTGTTGATGTCTGTTGAGACTACAGAAGATTTTGAACACGTTTTATATCACTACATAGTATAAAACAAAGTCGCTTCCCGCTGTCTGTCTGTCCCAATGTATGCTTAGATCTTTAAAACTACGCAACGGATTTTGATACGATTTTTTTTAATAGATAAAATGATTCAAGAGGAATGTTTTTATTTATGATATATTCTGTTTTATGTACGGGTGTTACAGAAAACTCACATAAACCGAAGCGAAGCGAGGGGGGGTCGCTAGTTATGATATATTAGATAGCGACTGTACATAATTATTGTCATTGACTAAATCCTATTATATTAAAAACTGTCTTAACGTTAAGATTATAAATAAATAATAAAAACAAAGTGGAAAAGAGGCCGTTAGTAATAGTTGTGTCACGAGTCTTAAGAAACCTTCAAAAACTTAATGTAAAGTACCTACTGTGGCAAAGGCGAACTTATCCCTAAATTAGATCTCTTCCAGCTAACCCTGAAGTAAATGAGTAAGGATAATGCATGGGGTTGGATTAATACAAGTTTGCACCAAAAGTAGCAAAAAGAGATGATGAATAAATAAATATTAAACATCTACATATTAACATTAATATTATTTTATCTATCCGCGGTTTGAATATAGGAACCGGATATTAGGGGTTGAAAAAATGTACAGCTACGCGAACTAAGAGTCGTTTCACAATCTTCTCGAACGAAGATTAAACAAATGTATCGCCACCTTATTGGTCCTAATCGGTTAAATCATTAGGATTGCAAAGGGTACTATGACTATACAAGCGTTGCTTATATCTCCAGGTGAATACTCCGTCACGTTGTCTAGAAACCTCATCGATTAGCAGTTATTGAGAAAAAATATACCTAGATTCAACTACGTTACTGTAAATGTTGTGGGCAGATATAACTTTACTATAATTATAATTTTAATTAATAACTAGCTAGTTTCCATTTCATTACTTTTAATGAGTAGTGAACGTTAATAGGTTCAAATGGTATCCAAATAATTCTGTTTTTATTTTTATTGTTTATCAATATTCAGCTGAAAATTATTAATAGTTTAGAAACGCTCTTTAAGTTTTTCAGTCAGGACACTTATAATATTCTACATTGTCTTTAGTAGTTTTGCTTTCGTATTGTTAACATTTTAATAGCTTTTAATAGATAAAGCAGAATAGAGGCTCTGTATAAGCATCGAAATCATAGTTTTTAGTTAAACATTAACTTACTCATATTAGATCTTATGTCAAACAAAATGTGTGATGTCGACTGAGTAATTCTACATTGTAGATTGGTGACAAATTTTCCCAACAAATATCCCACAATCAAGCAACAGTACCCATCACTCATTTGTTTTCCCCGTTTACCAACGATTTGTTCAAAAGATTTAAAACGCACGCATTTATCTTATTGGAACAAAATGCGATAAGCCCCGCGTATTGATTGTTTCCATTTAAATTGAATGCCTCGTTCTGGTCCGTTTTCCAGGAGTCAAATGAACTGAAAAATAATAAAGCACTGGCTGACGAAGTGCGAGATCTTTGACGCTCAACCCTCTTTTGTTTATGAGCCATTTCGAAATTGAAAATGAATCTGTAAATTGTTATTTGAAATGCTTAAGAGAGCTTAAGGCTCGTTTGACGTGACCTAAATATACATCATGATGTACCTACAGGGTGATTGTGTGACGCTTTCAACTAAGGAGTGCATAAAATCAATCCCCGATTAAAATAGAATTGAATAGGTCATTGTTAGGTTCGATTCCATAACGTCAAACTGAAGTGATTTCACAAATATAATAATAATATTTTTTATAAATCAAATGACACAACACTCACCAAGAATACAGTTGAAATATGTAACGACTGTTAATGGTAAAGCATATTTTGTAAATCTATTATCTATAAGTACCTGAAGTATGAAGATTGACATAGGTATGATTAAATTTAATAATTATAAATAATGTCGTGCTAACGGTACCTACATTCGAATACTAATTGTATTTTGAGATTCGATCCTATAATAGCCCAAAAAATATATTTTTAATCGTACTTTTTAACATTTTAATAGGATTTTTTTGCTTAAATAAATTAAACAATTCGAAAAATTATCTTCAATAATTCGGAAAGTTGCATACAAGACCTTGAATACTAAAAATCAGCTGTACCTACTATATACGCTCCTCAAAGTAATGCGTCACATTAACTATCATCCTGTATGCATTGGCTGTATAAACTGCATCAATTTGTTTCAAAGTTGTCCGTAAGTGGATGCAGTTTATTTGCTAGTGAGTATATTTAATGTAGCTTTCCGCTTTTATAGCAGCATAAAAAACTTATGGGTAGTATTCGCAGATGTCTTTCGAAAAATATATTAACACTAATTTAATAACAATTATTTGGAATGTAGATGTGAATCTGGTAACACCTGAATTAGGAACACGCTTTGTTCCTAATTTAAATGGTTCGCATAATCATCTTTTCGCGTGATTGGTTTCTATTTATAATTAATTATTTTTATATGATTACGTGTAAATTGTACGAAAAGACGATAATGCATAACATTACATTAGAAACAAAAATAATTATGCGAATAAAAGGGCACCCCACATGGACACCTGATTAACAAATATTTAAACGGGAATAAAAAAACCGTTACCCAGAAATAGTTTAATATGCCGATCCATCGCCACAAAAATTGCGCATCGCTTCCGCTCATGTGTTTTACAAATGGTAAACAATAAATTCATTATATCGAGAGAAAAAAACAAATAGGTAATATCAGGAACGCGCAGAGCACTGTCATTTGTTTCCAATAACCGTCCAATCGCAAACAGCCATTTGTAACAGATATATTGGTGGTTGCAGTGAATACGAGTCGGTTTCTACAGCGGTTTCGCGTCTGCACTAGTGATCGGACCATTTGAGTACAGTCAAGGGAAAAATGTGGTAGAAAATGTTCCCAAATATGGGGAGACGGACTCTTGATCTGTTCACGATAAGGTCGTGAAATACTTTTAGACTTGGCTGTTACATATTATTCTCATGTTTACATGATGATATGTACAGAAAGGACAATTATTTAGCTCATTATTACTTTAATGTGACAAAATATATTTTAATGTATTTATGATTAACTTTTTGTTTTCTACTATTTTTTATTCTAGGATATACATGAGGTTGTTCTCTTGTTCTCTTAATGTTCCGCGGCGAGTGTGCCTGCGTTGGCTGCCATTTCTGCTAACTATGTCTAAATACTTCGTCTCTATCGGTGAGAACCTTTGATTGGCTTTTTGTTACGTATTTGAACTTCTATCTAGTTTTTTAAGCTGTTGGATCTCCAATAAATCATAAATAAATAAATAAACTACTATTTATTGAGTAAATTGGCCACATGGGCTCATTTGCATGTCGGTATTACGGCCGTTTCCGATGAGTTGTATGAGCCGTGGATAGACTAATCTACTATCAAGTAGAGGTAAATACCCCTTTGTTCGTCTTATCGTTTAACTTTAAATATGAGTGAAAAGCACAACCTTTTAAAAATGAGCATTTCAATGTTCTTGTCCTCGACTGTACCAATTGCGTACTTACAGGGGATTTCACTCAATTTTTGAAACTGACGCGCCCCTACCCTTGAGGGTGTGTGACAGATTAGTTACGCCGTGTTTAGTTTATTTCAGTCTAGTAGTGCGTGTGATTTAGATATTGGATTCTGATTTTTATATAAAAAAATATCAAATTATATTAGGTACTAGACACACCTACGTACAAAAGAAAGTCAAGTTTAAATTCAATACGCAGTCTGTCTCTACAGGGGGTTTCAAATCAAAAGAGACAATCCCAAGTTAAATATGGAAGTTAATTAAACCAACTCGTCACGGAATTAAGACGGATCCCGCGTCGCGGGTGAATCGTTGCTATCTCTGTTTTGACAGCGCTCTGTACAAAGCACTGCCCCGGCAAGTATCGACACGCTCCCCCACACTCCGTAATATATTTTCAATTTTTGACTTATAATAGGATTTATCTCTCCTGGTGAAATGTAGCATTATATATCATTGTTGGCGCCCAGAAAATCGCGCAGCTTTCACAAATGCAATAATAGCCACAAATTGCCGTTAGAGAGTGTAACATATATTTATCATTCTATTGGCGTTAATTTTATTTCGTATTGGGGTTGCTGTCAGAAAACTGAAATGGTATTTAGGGGGTTTAGCTAGGCGAAGCCACTAAGAGGAATAATTTTAGCGCTGTAGATTCATTTTCACTCATAAACCATATGTTTTATTATTATGACATGATAAGTGAAGTGGACTCACAAATATGTATTTACCTACCTATATAGTTGTTTAATATTAAAGAGATTTTATGCCGTATGTATATAAAACGAAAAATTGTCCCGTTGGACGTTGATCTCATTTGGATTTATGCATATCGCTCAGTGAATAGCCGCCGAGAGGAAGTCAGCCGAACAGGATGCACTAACCCTGTTTACGATATCTCTATAAACCCACCCTATATACGGCGCTTTAAAGCGAAAATTTCCAATGAGATAAAAACTGTTGTAACCTAAAAGCGATAAAACGTGTGAAGGGTCAAAACGGCCGCCGATACATCATAAAATTATATGAAAGTCAAGTGCAGGGAAGGCGAGGTGAACAGGGCACACGGAAATTTATTGCGGTCTGCTTTCGATACCTATTGTAAAAAGCGCTTTTTATGACTTTTAAAAATAATTTTATGGAAATAAGTCTACTTATCGCACCATCCTGTGATGATAAAGCGCTCACGTAGTCCGAGAGCAATATCTATACATCAAAACTTTGTACATAGGTCCCTACATAAGAGAAATTCCATTTTAAAAATGTTTATGATGAGAAAATATGTTTGCGCGAAGAATCATCGGGTGGGGGGTTTAACGGAGTCGTTCGGTTAGAAATTTCTTCTCTGACGTAGAGGAAAAATCTGTTCGCGTCTTATGGCATCGTTCGGAATCACTACCCGTGAAATTTGTCGCGGTTCTCGTTTGAAGCGGTTTCGTAGTCACAGATGCATCTCTGCACTCTCGCGGAGTTGCTCGGGTAGATAGATGGAGGTAGGTAGTGTACTCTCTAGTATTTACGGGACAATGTGTGTAAAGACCTGTTGGAGATCTGTTGCGTCCCTGGCGCGAGTCCAAGCCTGGTGTAGGGATCTGTTCAAGTGGCGTCCGCTCTTTAGATAATGGCCCTCGTATCCCCAGTAGCTATTACACTTATTAAATTTAAGATAGAAAATATTACAGAGATTAACGTGCACCATTTGATCCGACTTACAACTAGTTATAATTACGATAAAAATAAAACTAAGAGTTTTTATACATGTCCGAAACTCCGAATGACTTATCTGTTTGTTAAGATAATTATATCGAAATAGTACATTACTACAGAGGCCGGGAAGTAGGGGGTTGCAAGCCGAGTGATATAGACGGCCGAGCGAAGCGAAGCCGGATAGTTACGAGGCTGGCAACCCTTTTTCACGGCGAGGTACGTATAGTGCTTTTCTCAAACATATGCAATGAAATAAAAGAATACATCACTAAAAAAAAGTAAATTATAAATATTGTCGTGTCTCATACTCTGAAAGTAGCCCAGTGTTTATCTTAGAAGCGGGTTGAAAGTGTCGTTTTCTCGAGTTGTTCCGCCCGCAACGAGACACTTTGAAGCCAAAAATAACTAAAACATTTATTTAAGTGTGACAAGACCTTGTAAGGTAACATAAAATAGGGTTACCATCCCGAAAAATGTTTGTCCGAATTTTGGTTCGACAAAAATTATTCGACAATTATGGTTTGGTTTTTTTTACGTTTACCCGAAAGATCAGTTCGTATATATTCATTTAGTCATTACTTGTTTTGATTTTTTACTGATTTGATAAATTATCTATTCCCTATTACTGGTTTCGGCGTATAAACAGTTGTCCAATGTAATGGTTTGTCAATTTATCTATTTCCCATTTCTGATTTTACCTTAGTATCCTTTGCCCAATGTAATGGATTGTTTTATTAATAGTTTACCTATTATTAAATCGACTATGTTATGTTTGATATTTTCTGGGCAGAAAAAAAAATAACCTCTAACTTCTAACTTAACCTATCCGAACCGGTTCTGCCCTAATTCGTCTTTCTACTAAAACTAATTACAAGTAATATTTTTTGGGCGAAAATGAATATTTGACGTAACTTAGTAAAATCTATATGTAGCATTGATGAAGTGAAAATTTGGTTACGAAACAAAATACGTAACGATCCCTAAGCTGTAATGAAAAATAGGCTATGAAATAACATACGTAACAATACATAGGGCAAGTGCAAAAAGGTGAAAAGTTACTCGGTCTAAAGATATGTTTACGTAATGTAAAATAGTGAAGTAAGAAATTGACGACACGTGCCATCGGAGAAACGATAAAAAGCGAAACGTTTTCGGTGAAATGAAATTCGGTCAAAAAAATTTCGAGGTTGCGATAGGTTACCATAAAATAGTTTTATGGATAACATTTTACGTGTTGAATATTTTTTGCAATATACAGACTAAGACTATTTTATAATGATATCAAGGGAAGTAGAACTGAGGAACAGTTAACTAAAAATCAATGTTTGTCATCCTAACCAAGAACTCTAGGTTACTAAGTACTTACATATAGGACCCAGTCCTTGGGGCTGTGTGCGTTGGTGCCGCACACGTACAGCCGCGCGCCGTCGCCCATCGGCTGAATCACGCGCACGTGATTGCGGCAGTCGAAGTGCTGTCAACACAATATGCACATAAGTACTAATACAAAAAATGGTATAACCCTTTATAGGGCAAAACTAAAAATAAACCTGAATTCTAGCCTCATTAGATTCCTCGTATTCACACAAAATCCTTTCAATAAAAAATACAAAAAGTACTTATTAGTTGTAAGTGGTCATTTTTAGTACCAGGTTTTAAAATTGCCCTATAAAGGGTTAACTTAAAGTAAATCATTAAATAAACACTATCAAATAATTTTTAACATTATTAACTACCGTAAAATAAAGTTTAATATGTTCTTTATACAGGGTGTTTGGTAGCTAGTTCGACAGCTTTAAGGGGGTGATAGAGCAGCTCTTAAGCTATCGATTTAACCCCCATGTATGTTCAGCAATTGTTATTAGTTTCCGAGATATTGATCATTAAGTGCAAAATGTGGTTACAGAATTATTAAAAAGTTTTTATAGTTGTTGGAAATTCTGTAGCTCTGCCTACCCCACTCTGGGAATAAAGGTGTGAGTTTATGTATGTGTATGTATGTATATTGATCATTTTAGTCGGAATTTTTGTAATTTTTCCTTATGTTACGGAAAACCCCTAAGTTCATGTATTAATTCTTTTTTTTTCAGTGTTTTTTTGCATGATTTAGCATCACTATGAACTAAAGAAGTTTTTAAAGCTACATGAAATTTATTTTCATTACAACTTTTGGAGCAAACGCACGGAGTTACTTTCTCCATACTAAGAGAACCTCGCGTTTGTTTTTCACCTAGTATGGAATGAGCTGCTCTATCACCCCCTTAAAGCTGTCGAACTAGCTACCAAACACCCTGTATATTGGGCGAACAGATTACTGTGGAATAAGATGGTATTCAGGCAGAAAGCACACCCTACATTCGACGTGATAAAAAATGAAAGAAAAGTCATAAACATAACACATAATTTAAAAGATCAGTTTGTTAATTTTCATCGTAATTTGTCACGCCCGAGCTTGCTTCTATAAGTCCTAGATCAATACCGAGTAGAGGTCCAGTATGGTCCAGATTTGACACGTTCATATTTTTAAAACATCTATTTTCTGTAAGTTGACCTTTAAATTTACCTTAATATTTGAGTATACAACTGTTGGATGAAAGGCACAAAACCAAATTCGATTCGACTCGATATTGAAAAAACAAATAGCGCAAAAAATCTGAAAATGTTTATTAATGTGCATATTTGGTACCTCGAGCGAAATTCATTGGAATAATAGTTTATTGGCGATGTGGGCATGAGTGTTCGCAGCCCGTGATTATGCAGATTCCACACAAACATAAATATTAAACGGGACATTAATATTCCGAACGACAGAAATATGCATTCGCGATCTACAACCGATAAACACTGCTCCACTGAACTTGTACTGCCTATTATTAGCGTACTACAAAAATAATCATCTACTAATTTTACTCGCAATAACACTGGAGCTATTTGTCCAATATGATTATTTGATTAAAATCGTGATCCTTTAAGTACAGAAAAATTCATAGTCACTGTTTTGTATCACACGTCTAAACCCTTGTTAGGGTATGACTCCTTACAGGCCTTTACCTAGCATTAGGACCATAAATATACCATGATATCGGTTCGTTGTACACATAACATAAAAAAAACACAAAATAGTCCGAAAACACGTTTCACATGAATACCTACGTTATTTAAACTTGTTTAAAAACTATACGGAACCAAACACAATGTTGATCGAATAAAATGAAAATCCATTAAAAAATCCTGTCACACCACACACGAATCGTTCACGTATGAAGATGAAATCGAAATTTCATTTTTCGAAGTCGCAGGCGAAACGCAGCGTGTTTATTAAACGCTAGATTGGTGCGGTCGGCGGTCGGACGGCGGATTGAAACTAATTTTCCTCGCGTCACGACGGAACGTTCCCTGATATTCTGACAGAAGACTCGAGCACGTATTCGTATACCTACAAATGAATTTCCACATTTCGTTTAAAAGTCCTTTTGAAGTTCGTTTATTGACGAAAGATTGAATTCCTCGTTTCCACGTTGCCAAAGGTTTTTTGTTACGTATGGTCCCAAATGTAATTGCCTTGAAACTCTGAATGTTTATCCATTTTTCTTATTTGTATATTAATTATTTTACGCTTGAATTTTTTTTAACCAGAGTCTGCCCATTGAGAGCTTGTTCTTTCGTCAACTATAAAAACTTGTTTATGAGATCAATTGTGTATTTTTAGAGCTAATTAAATTTAGTTAAATAGTGAGAAGTGAATTAAATCAGAGACTCTATTTGACTTTGTCTTAAGTAATATCATTATCATATTGTTAATGTAATCAAAAATATAGTTAGACACAAAGTGGAATAGATTCCTAAAACAGGTACAATAAAACACTAAACCCCGACTTTCATCTGGTTTCCTTACCGCTTTAGCAAAACGTCTGCACATTTGCACAAAGGAAACAATTTCCTTGAAAAATTCTTATGTAGATGATAAATATTACATGAAGTTTAAGAACTACAGTGACTTGTTTACCATTGAAATTTAAATTATTCTGTTAATTTAGCAGTAAGCATGAAACATTTTCGACTTGTTAGCAACTACGAGCTTTGCTCATAACACATTCTAGTAAGTAGTTACCTCAGTAATTAATTATATAGCCACAAGTCCGACCCGTCCTTCTTTATTAATTAATTTACCGTGTGATGTCTTCTGTATTCAATGTACATACCTAAACATATTTAGTAGGAAGAAACTTCGGCTTTCATCACGCAAAAATAATACGGGTTCGTCTCGGACCGTCTCGATTCAAATACATTAATTAATGTAAGTCTGTACATTTTGTTGGTAACTACTTATTTATTTACTTATGTGGAACATTAAAAAATAATGTTCATAGAAAGTCACGTATAGCTAAGTGAGGGGTTATCAGAGGTGACCACCGAGACGAAAAGAGGAGTGGAGGGGGTGATGCGCTAAGTATTATTGATCAAATAAAGGAACAAGCTCGGCCTTATATTAAGCGTTAAAATCAAATGACCAAATCGCAGGCTTTTGATCAAAGAGAAAAATCCATGACTTTAGAAATAACTTTACCATTGCGATCGCGTAAGAAGGACATAAACGAAAGGGACATCTAAGTACGTGATCCCGATGTTTCACATTCCAATTCACCCAAAAAGCTAAACAAATTGTGTTCTTAGAAAGAAGGTTTATAGACACTACTCAAGTCCCTATGTGTGGAGGTTTCTTTACAGCATTTTCAGCACCGACCTCTTTGTTTAATATCAAATTTAATTCCGTAAATAATATCCGAAAACTCAAGGGGAGTAAGCCGGGTTAAACCCTTGCGTACAAGGCACGCCTCCAACTGGGCTACTTCATAATAAAATATATGTACCGCAGACAAACGCGCGGGTAAACAATTATAGAAGAGCTTTGTTCCTCGTAAAAACTTTGCGCCACACTTTCCTTTGTACGGTACTGGTAGAGCAAGTTCCAGAAAGATTGTTCTCAAGTAATTATCGGATTAATATACTCGGAACGCCGAGTCGTTGTACTGACGTGAACAGAACTGTTTGGCGCTCGGAAACAATCAGAATTAAGCAGGAGAACAATTAGGCCCACGTCTAAGTTTCTTTTAACGGCACTTAGCCGGAGCGCTCGCATAACTTCACTCCGAACTAATGCCTTCGATTGGTCCATTTCGTTAATTATTCGCCACTTCGTACGTAAGTAGATTTACGGCCTGCTTTTCTCGCCTTTTTTCCGCCATAAGATCTTTACTTGGGAAAAATCGAGCAATCCGAAAGGGAATTATTTCTCCATAATGGCTTTTGTTGGGAATTTACCTAATGTCGATTTACATTGCGATTTTGCTATGTTGATACGGCTTCGTTGCTAAAATTGTTTACACTTTATATTGTTTTTATAATAACATCATCATCGTTAGTATTTTCTTTGCGATGAAGAGTCCAAATATTCTGCTTAAATCTACTTTTGTCTCCATTGAAATGTTTATCTGTGAAACGCCTAATTTTCTCAGAACCTATCTTCCTTAATTTAGGTTGAAGTGTCTCTATTTGAAAATATAGAGACTGATGAAATACAAATCATCCATCAGCTCGAGCAAAATAGTTTGATGCTAATTAATCCCATTATAATTGCATCTGTCTGTACCTAGGTACGTGAAAATGATTAGCGGTAAATGTAATGGATTCTCATTTCGGATCAAAAGCCGCCCTCGCTATGACACGTGGTAAGTGTAATTGACAAAGGCATGCGAATACATTTGCATATTATGGCGCGCGGGACGGCGTCAATGGCGGGAAGAACGTTACATAAAAAATGTGGTTGTTCACGTCGTAAAAAGACGCAGCAAGCCGAGATTCCGCGGCATGAATACTTTATACGAAAATCGCAAGTCCTCTGATTTACCTCACTAGCGAATTTTCTTTAATAGCGTCGCAGAGAACGAAGTTAAAACAACAAGCGAGCGGCGGCCGGCAGCCTCACGGAATTCCGCCGACGGCATTTTTCCAGCCTTTTCCGTGTTACAACATCGTGTTTAGAGAAAGGAAAACTCGCCGACACCGAGAAACTTTGATTATAGCCTTCACGAGTGGCCGTTCCTCCCACGATCGAGGTGATAGACTCGGGGATATTTCTTTTTTATGGCCCTCTTTGATACTAATAAAACAAATTTACTTTTTTCACCATTGGAAGAGTTGGAATGGGCAGCATGTGGTCTATAGCTTTTCTTCTCGGCCTATAGTAAAAGTTTGACCTTTTATTTAGGCGGGAGTATGGTTCTACATCACGGGGCATTCAGTTGTCGCAGTAAACTTGTGAATTTGCTTGTGGCACTTTTTGCTTTCTGCGAGGGTATCATTTAGAGGCGCACGGAGGTTTTACTGCTTACTTTGAGACTTTATGTACATTTTGCATGAGGCATTCCATTTCTGGTTGCGAGCTTTATGACTTTCTTATTAGATATAACTGTGACTGGGGAGGTAACCAGGGCAAACAAGTGTACAACCGTATACTATACCTATAGTAACAAGCACGTTATGACTTGTACACGTACCGCGCTGTGTTTATAGAGTTGTTACGAGTAGCTTCCCTGAAACGTTACTTACAATTTACAATCTTTAACTTTAGTGAAATTTAATTGACATAAGGATTGATTGAAATATTTCTTGGAACTAGAAAACGTACTAAAGTAAATTACTTACTCAACAATCTCTTAAATGTAAAAGCTTTGTAACTCGAAACAAAAACGTCACAAACAATCGAATACCTAACGCGATTATCCGAAAAAAAACGCGGTAAAAAAATGGAACGACCTCACGAAAATACAGCTGCGCACTCAACCGTTAGAATCGCTCGCACAGTGGGCATTATCGAATTAGTCGATCGTGTAGCGAGCGACTCGCAATAATCGGCGATCCTCCAGTTCCAGACGCGGTTTAACCGCCGGGAAATAAAACAAATATTGCTTTTACGCCGCGATTGTAAATCAAAATTAACGGCCTTAATATAGCAGGGCAGCGCGCCTCTAAGCGTCCCGCGGTGAAATATGCCCGCCCGCTCACTGTTAAAAACGGGATTAACTCTTGATGGAAATAGTGCTCCCGCAACGCCGACGTCTGATTAAGCCGTAATATATGTGAGTAATCATATGCACCGATTTATGAATAAATTGAACGGTATTTACCTCTGATTTTCCTTTAGAGACGCATTGAGCCACGTTGCTAGGCTCCAGGTTGATTGAATCCCTCTGTGAACAAAAATACGATGTCAGTTAACACTTTTAATTTGAATATAGGTCCTTACATTTATTTTTTAATAATATTTTTGTACTCGTAATTATGTTGTACTGTATATCCTTACCTTGCTATAAGAGGTGTTCAATAAAGAGTTTGTGTTGTACAGTAAATTGTATTGTATATTTTGATTGCTAGGTCCAAACCGGGCTAAACCTGATACAACTAAAACTAGATTTATCTTTTTGCTGCAAGTAGCTTTAACGTTTAGTTACTTTAAACTCAGGCCTAAATTCAGCGTAATCTAAAATGTCTTACTTATGATAAAAATACGTCCTTGTTTTGTAGATTTTTCTAGACAATAGAAGATTGGGTTCACTATGTTTTACCAAATCAATCATCATTTGACAAACTTTCATTTCCCAAAGAGATACTTGCGACCAAATTATTAAATTTATTATAAATTATAATATTTAAAAAAAAATGTGGTCAAAAGTCTAACCTAACCTAACATATTTAACAAGCTCATGTAACCTATGTAATATGTAATGGCTTGAGCACAAACACGTTTTTACGAAATAAAAGTTTGTGAAACGATGATTTGGTAAAACGTCAGGATATCAGAATATCGTTTACAAGGAACAATTTAGCTAATAAAAATGCCCTAGTATCTTAGAGTATTATTAAAACGTAGTTTAAGCTCAAGCTATGTAGGCTCGTGAAGTTTGACAAGTATTTATGAAAGTTTTCAAAGTGGGTAAGTAATTATCTCAGGCAAAATCTGGTATTTTAAGAATAATACTTGAAGGATTAAAGTTTTGACAAGTCTATTAAGCACTCGGGCCGAGATAATAGTTGAAAATCTATTTTCCACTAAAATGTTCTTGAAGTTTGACTTCTCGTCTGAATAATAGCGGAGTTTAGCGGAATCTATGCAAATTCATTGGAAAAATACCGAGTTTTCCGTATTTCTTAATTAAAATCTATAAATTATGGTATATATAACATTTTTCCGCTGATAAATAAACATCATCATACCATTAGTGCCAATACGTACGTTTGTGGTCATATAATTTGAAACGGTTGCGGTTTTCTTGTGCAATCGCATTAAAATATAGCTTTTCAAGTCTGACAAGTAATTAAAAAAATCTTACCTATTTTTAATGTTAGTTGCACTTATCATACTAACAAGGCTTTCATTTTAGAAGGATTTAAAAAGTAAACTTCGATTGTTCTAATAAGTGTAAAAAATATCAGTTTAAACCTTAGTAATGTGTGTGTTACTATGTGAAAAACCAACGATTCTAAATATGTGACCACCACTGAATCACACGTACGTACATACATTACACGTACATTTTGCATGAAAATTAGTAGGTAGATGGTAGTAAAATTAGCAGAAACTTAAAAATTAGCACATGGTATGAAAGAGTAAGCAATACTTACTTCGCAATGAGTGGCACTGATATTGTTCATGTTCAGGCGGTATAAGCGGTCCCTGGAAGAAAATCACACATTAATATAAGTTATATAATTAGAAATATGTACTAAAGAGTAATATAATTCCTTTAACACATACACTGCTGGCAACGTTTATCGATCGTCCGCCAGAGGCCCTAGACAAGATGCGTTCGGCGTTCGTTATCGGTATCCAAAATGTGTAGGTGAGCTGTCAGACGGTCGCATCGAGCGCCTACGTCAATTCCATACATATTGTCAGTTTTCGAAAATCGATTACGTTAGCGTTAAGCAACTTGTCTAGCCTCATAGCAGCCATATCATTTCATTTACTTATACGAGCTTGCATGTTGTTAGAACGCTCATATACTTTTAAAGCACTAAGTTAGGAGAATAGTTGTAATTATGTGTTTTATACACGTATTTAGTTTGCCGGCAGTGGAGGTTTCAAAGTAAAATGGTCTTAATTGAATTAATTATTTAATTTATAGTAGTTTATCTAGTTAACAACGTATAAAGTACTAAGATTTTAAAATTAAAAATATATATTTAGGCTTGGAGCGGGTCTCACTTCTAGTTAATTTAAAATGGTTGTAATCTGTATTAGATTATTTAAATCATCACTGCATAGTATTAAACAAAGTCAATTTCCGCTGTCTGTCTGTCTGTCCCTATTATGTAAGCTTAGATCTTTAAAAGTATGCAACGGATTTTGATACGTTTTTTTTTAAAGATTTTGATTCAAGAGAACGGTTTTTATATACTTATAAATAATTCTGTTTCGTACATATACGGGTGTTACAGAAAACTCACATAAACCGAAGCGAAGCGAGGGCGGGTCGCTAGTTAACGGATAAAATGACGAAGGTGCCTAACGGAAATATTATTCAATTGCGCTAACAACAATCTAAAACAAATATGATATAATTGTAATTTACCTAAAGGTTGTTAAAATAAAGTTACCTATTTCAGCTAAAGATATATTTGTTATCCTCATTAATACATCCTTAACTAATCATTCATTATTTTTTATGTATGGATAGTATTAATTATTTTATTTTATTCATTTATAGTTTACAGTCAGACAGACAGGTGTGTTTCGAGTGACATAATGATGATGCTCATTTATAGATAAAAAACTTTTCAGTGAAATCTAATTTATTATAGCTAAATTATAAAAGAACGTCTTCATTATCAGAGTTAATAAACCGCAATTACTAATTGAATCTACTACGACACGTAGCGCATGCTACGAACATTGCTACGACATGAAGAGCCCCAAGAAGGTTACATGGTTACCTTTTTAAAAATTCAACTGCACTCGTTATGAGCGAGTTGGAATTACCAAGCAGGGGTGCCCTGCAGGGATCATTACAAAGTATGCTCAAACTATAATGAAACGTTTAAGGAAGATCGTTTTACTATATAAAAGCGGTGGTTCCTTTATAACCTTCGTGACACACACGATTGACCTACATCAACCGTTATTATTGCATTACCAATGTAATCAGACCCTCCCAATTCCAACGGCGCTGGTTTATAGTAGGCATTGACATATGATATTTATAAATGTTAGAGTTCTCTGTAACCTGGACAGAAACATGTACATGGCAGCTAACAAGTCAAACAGCTCTCGTGTGAGAATCATGAATTTTGATTTGTGTCAAGTGAGATTAGGTTGGTTAGTTGTTATTTATTTAATGTTACATGTCAAACAAAATGTCTAGAGTTTAATACCAGTTCAGGACCACTAAACATATTATAAATTAAACATACATTTCTGCAGCGTAAAGTCCCGTAGGTATCCACTAAGAGACAAATGCCTTGTAACGCGTGTCGGAGGAAATGTCAATAGAAGTGGTGCAACGTTGGATACACATTCAAAATTTTCAAGTATCAAGATAATCTAGCAATAGTTTTGATCCTTGGACATTGTTGGTGTGAGTATCTGGCAACATCGCGCGACACATAAGCAGTGATATGACTTAGTCTAAGTGGCGTAAAGTTGCCAAACTTCGCTCGAAATATCTGACAAAATCGCGCGTTATTTTGTCGGCTGCGGATGTCGGATCGCAAAGTGAATTTTGACACGCGTGATACGCACGATGTTGTATTACGCGTATCGCTTGATTTATCCAGCCTTCAAACAAAGGTTTGTGATGTGTGTTACTAAACATTTGTCCCCTAGTGAAGTGGCTTTAGGACAGCTTCTAAGAACACCGCTACAAAACACGTTTTTTTATCAAGATTCGGATTTAACGTTTGGAATCATTGTACACATGCACACTTTACACTAAAGAAATATATACTAAGAAACAAATAGTATAACTGACTTCCTTTTTATTAAATCAAGCAAAAGAAAGACTTTATATTGATCGAACTGCACAATACAAAATAAAAAAATAATAGGGTCATGGTCCGGTCGCTTTGGATAAAGCATCCGTCACTTACGTAGTGGTCAGAAAGTGACAGATATTTTATCCTTGTTCTTCCACACCGATAAACACGATCATAATAGGCCCGCATTTAAATATTGGTTCCTACTACTAAAATTAACGTCTCACGTTCTATTCTTGTTCGCGTACATTAACGAAACTATTTCTGAACCACGTCATGCCTTAAATGACATTACGGGCCTTGTTAGAGACTTAATGTTATAAGTGCTTTTAATTTAATAAAGAGGAGGATTTAAGAGAGGAGTAGGACAACTAAAGGCTGTTTTTGCTACATTCACAAAGATTATTTAACTTTTATTTATGTATGTATGTAAGGGTAAAATCTTGCAAGTTAAATGTGACCCGCTTTCCGGTCTCCGATGAAGCTGAAAATTGGCATACGCCTTTAGTTCTGATGACATTACAATAATGTAGTACAATTGAGCTGGTCTAATTATGGAGACTCAGAGTGGCCATAGGAACTCCTAAATCACACATGATAAACCCGTCGCGTTAGGGCTTTTTAAAATCGTCTCGACAAGTAGATGACGAATGTGCAAAAAAAAGTACGGTCGGCAAAAAAAGCTTCTCTCAAAAATGATTTTTTTGACAGAAACTTATTATTTATGAGCCTAAAGTGGAACACTCTAGTTTATTATAAAAACTTACATAGCGCCGACATAGAGGGTGTCCCTCTTTGAATCCATGAAGAATGTCCTGTAGTAAAGAGTGCCGCAGGTGAATTCCCGGACATGGTCTGTGGACAAAACAAAAAACACGTTAGACGGTAATTTCATGTTAATGGTAGACCTGCGGGTAGTTCTGCAGACATTCACGACCAACCGAATTTATAGCAATTTCCATACAATTTCATAGATTTATTATAATTTATTAGAGTAATTAGTGTACCCTGTTTTTTCTCACTACTTAAAAATGTTCCTCATATATTTTGAAATAAGTTTTAAGGCACAAACACACTGAGAGCGCAACACGCCGCCTTCAACGTCAGTGAGTTTGCGACTTAACTATAATTAAACGATTTTACATATCGCATTTTTGTACAGTCCAAGTCAAAAATATGTTTACACTTTAGTACCTTGTCTATTTAACGTCATGTTCAAACTGACATATGAAATTGTCACACCGATTAAAGTGACAAAGTACTAAAGTGTGGATAAGTGTGGGTAAATGGTTGCCTTATGGAATCCCTAATCGTCGTTTGTCCTATGAATCGTTTAACCGAATTTTCGTTTATCCTAAAGCCATTTCCGCTTAATTTTCAACCTTTTTAGTGTTATAATACAACCCTAACTTAACCGAGCCGCAGATGAAATCAGAAAACTTAAAAAGTTGCCTGACTTTCGGAAATTTCGACAATCGATGTGTTAGGACAAACGTTGTTAAGGATTCTGAGGGATACCCATATTAAATACTATTCTTATCAATGTGAAGTGAACTCTTTGATGGTCTAATAGTTACTACAAGGCGGGGTATAAATTACACCTACTATACGAGTGGCAACTAAAGTAGGCAGCTTTGTTCATAATTTATTGTTTATCTCTTAAAAAACGGTCACGTCTTAGGGACCTCTAGTTTCTATATTGAAGTCTGTAGGTCATAAAGGTCGCCCTAGACTTCTAGAGAGTCACGTTCAAGATAGAATGTTTGGTCCCTGTATCAATAGCCTACGACTCATGTTAATTTCAAGATCTTTGAAACTAGAGTACCCTCAAGAACTAAGAACTATTTATAAGTTACCCAAGATCTGATTAACCTAATACCAAGTCACTAACAGAATTTACTCGAGATAGACTTAGCGAAGTTAATTACTTCAATCGCGCTCGAGAAAGTCACATACTATTTTAAACTACGCAAAATTGTTTTATGAGACTGTAAATTAGAGCTAGAATATTTACAAAAGAACTGAAACTGAAACTTTGGAATTAGTTACGGTCTGTTAAGGCAACCGCTAAGAAAATGTGAAGCGCTTCAGTGACTTATTATTATTAAGTTTAAATTGAACACGTTTTAATAACTGAAATTTAGAATTACCGTATCGTGAATACCGTGTGGTTGCCCGGTTAGAAGGTCTATTCCCACTAGTTCCACCGACAGTTCCACTGGTAGAACTAGTGGGAATTTTTATTCCCACTAGTTCCATTATTCAGATAGTAGAACTAGTGGGACTGATTTTTTGGTCTATTCCCACTAGTTCCACCGACAGTTCCACTGGTAGAACTAGTGGGAATTTTTATTCCCACTAGTTCTATTATTCAGATAGTAGATCTAGTGGGACTGATTCTTTCCCAGTAGTTCAATTGGAATTTAGTTGATAAAATAATGTAGTCTCACTAAAACAGTTAATGAAAAAAATGCATTTAATAATAACATTTAGGCGGAAGGAGCAATTTTCTTAGGAAGTAACTTTCAAGTGTAGATCATTAATTCAGTTGCCAGATATTTTAAAAGCAGCTTAAGAAATATGACGGACTATTTCTGCGTGTTTTGGCCTTTGGGCCTGCTGACGAACTAACATAACCTAAAACCTACCAAACTAGGGCTAAATACAAAAATTGCTCTTGCACATGTGTTTATGCAGCCTGGCCTCCTCAGAAAGTGACTTCATCTGAATCTGATATAATAAGAAAATGATCTACACAGAAAGTTACTTGTTAATAATGTAACCTCTTCCACCTAAACCGATTCATACCGGAATAAGTAGTTTTTTACCTACTTTTCGCAAAAGGACATATCATAGAGTGGTTACAACTGGATAAATGATTGAATTCCTGATTTCCGGTATTTCTTTATATTAATTGTAATGCTAAACATTTACATAGCATCCGTCCCAGATCAGTACCAGAAAAGTATCGGAATTCAATCATTTACTCGGTTGTAGCCACTCTATATTGTCCCTAGGTAAAAACTCTACCCATCCCAATCACTTATCTACACTAATATTATAAATCGGAAAGATTTGATTGTTTTTTTGTTTGTTTGTTTGCATTGAATAGGCTCCGAAACTACTGGACCGATTTGAAAAATTATTTTACCATTAGATGCCGACGACAACATTACCTATCCCTGATGAACATACAACTTCCACGGGAAAACGGGTAATACCCGAAGCGAAGCAAGGGCGGATCGCTAGTATTAAATATTCGTAATAATAAAAGAAATTATTCGTTTTATTATTTTATTTTTTTCTTAAAATGAAAGTATAATTAAAATAAGTACCTATTGGCTAAGTAGGTACAGTCAAGGGCAAAAATATGTATACATTTTTTTTAGTGCCTTGTCTATTTAACGTCATGTTTGAACTGACATATGAAATTGTCACAGTGATTAAAGTGATAAGGTACTAAAGTGTATATATGGGTCGTTTTTAAAAAATGTACATAATTAAGGGCTTAATTAAAACAAAATCACAATCGCGTCCTTTGTGTGACGAAAGTTAGTCATACAAACTATATGGGTAACTTTCGTTATACAAAGAAATCAATTAAGTTTTGTTTTAATTAAAGCCCTTAACTATGTACATTTTTTTTTAAAACGACTCTTATATTTTTGCCTTTGACTGTACCCTAACGAAATGTAAGTAATTAATTAATTTTATGTACACACTATAATTATAATTTTCGACACTTAATGTGACCGTGAGTATGCTAATATTTTATCCAAAAAATGATTCACAGTTATGTCCCCACATATAAGCTGCATTTGTATGTTTACAATAAAACCATCCTTTTCCCTATCTACTCTTCTCCGTTTTGGCTGAGAAGTAGCACCGAAATTGTTCAATTGGTTTCTTCGAAAACTTGCAATTCGAGCATCATCATTATAAACAATGCAGTATTTGAAGCAAATTTCCCTTATTTTTGTTAATCAGTGTGTTCATTTTGTAGTTCCACCCTTCGACTGCATTGTTCGTACGATGAAGCTCGCTGTATATACACCACATTTTGACCATTTTTGGTCTCAGCCAAAACTCTTCGAAATATTTTTTAAAATTTTCTACCCCGTCATCTCTATCCTCCAAATGAAGCTCTTCTTTTATAAATGCCCATCCCTCAGCAATGTTATTCTCGGGTAAATATGCTAGGTTACTACACAATGATATTATTCTTTTAATATTCTGCGTTTTGTAAATATTCAACTTTTTTGCCTTACGTGTTAAAGCATTAGAAAAATGATAATGGCATCCTTTTACCATAATTCGACTATCCAATTCGTTTAACGCTGCTATTAGTGCGTCTTCGAAGTCAATTGTAACTTTAAGCGGCTGCCATTCTCTTATCTGAGCTTGTATTAAACGAAACAATATTACGTAAGCTTCCTTGCTCTGATGCGTCATAAAACAGTACATCATAGGTATTATATTTTTGCTATTTGTGTCACTACCTATGTCGCCATGGATGGTAAAAAGCTGCCGAAATGGTTTTGGGCAAGACTTAAAGGTTCCATCCATGAAGAAATGCGTGATGTCTTTGATTTCGTTTTTAGAATCGTTCGAACAAAACACCAAGATTCTCATGTCACCTTCCTTGTAATCAGCTAACAAAAAAGAGGCGTCCTGAATAGGGACTTCAACCTCATCTGTGACAAGTGTGCATATTTTTTTTACACCCGCATTGTTATTTCGTCTTCTGTAGATTGCAGATTTTTTTTGCTGAAAAGATGGTATCGGTTTCGTGCTCGCTAAATCTAGACCCTTCTCATTTATATATGTCAATGTTTTATTGAAAACCTTAGGTGCAGGTTCACGACCTTCTACTGCTTCTTCGCATGCATTATTAACTAGCACATCAATAATATTTTGTGTTTCGTCTGGATGGCAACTTTCGCAGTGAGTTTTGAATTTCAGAATTGTTTGATTCTGTAATAAATTCGTACAATATGTATGCTATTGTAATCATTAAAACTAGATAGATACTAAACTAAACCATTTATGTAATAAAAGTCCCGTGAAGAGTAATTTTTCGTTCTTTTTTCTTTCTTTCGTCTACCTATTTTTCTTTCGTCTACCTAGATCTAACCACGCCACACACACATACGAGTACATACATACTAACTAACAGGGCGAGTTAAATATCGGGGACAATTGCACACAAATTGACGTAGCCGCAAAGCTCGAAACTTGTGTTATGGGTAAAATATAAGCTTGTGAAATAAGTTTCTGTCAAAAATTTCATTTTTCATACAAGCTTTCAGTGCCGCCTGTACCTTTAATCGCACAGTCATCAAGCAGAAACCGAAAAATGAATCAAATTCAACTTTCAAGATTTCACCCGAACGTACTTAGTTATTACATACATACTTATCTACAAACTTCCACTGCAAGTTAATAAAAAGTTTGTAAAAACACTTTTAGGGATTATTTGCATATATTTCTCGAAAACTTTTTAATTTCGGGCACTTTCCAGATCCCATTGTCGCCGAAAAACCAGCAAAATAATATAACTACTTACCTACTTAATTTTCGAAAAATACACCCAAAACAGACTATTTAATGTCGTATGAAAACCTAAGAATTATCATACAATTAATAAAAAGCAATATACAGGGAAAAATAAAGGTACTTACTGAATCTAAAGTGAGTGTGCCGTTACATCTTAAATGTTTATAATTTTTGCATTTCCAAATACCGCTTCCGTTTTTGTACGTTTTCTTACGATAATATTGATGTCCTTTGTATAATGCCACACACCCCCTTCCTCTTTCAATAATTTTGACTTTTTCATTCATATTTAATTTAGTTATCTAGTTTTTGCCGCCGATAGCAAAATTGAACAGAACGCATTCTTAATTCAAAAAGATAATTTATTACTTGCGTATCGTGCCATTGCGGTTTGTAAGTGGCCAGTACTTATTTTAATCAGTAAAGAGGTTTTATCTCTCTTTATTTGACTGACATTATATTAATCCTGGTACTTGATGAAAATTATTTAAATAATTTGTTATATTTTAAATTATTGTATGAAAATGTAATTAATTTGAATGCAAAAGAGAAGAATAACAACCCGTGCATTATTATTTATATTAAAAGTACGTATATATTAAAAGTAAACTCGTTTCGTGCTATGAAAACACATTGTTCATGAACAGTTTTCGTGAGACTAAATTATTTTATCAATTAAATTCCAATTGAACTACTGGGAACAAAATCAGTCCCACTAGATCTACTATCTGAATAATATTCCCACTAGTTCTACCAGTGGAACTGTCGGTGGAACTAGTGGGAATAGACCAAAAAATCAGTCCCACTAGTTCTACTATCTGAATAATGGAACTAGTGGGAATAAAAATTCCCACTAGTTCTACCAGTGGAACTGTCGGTGGAACTAGTGGGAATAGACCGGTTAGAACAGTGCCACTCCATGTCTTCCCGTGGATGTCGTAAAAGCCGATTAAGGGAATAAAAGCGTGTAGTACTGTTAGGCGATGGGCTTGCACCTGTCACTAATACACTGGTAAACATCTTAGCCTAAGTACGCAAAATGTGGTTACAGAATTGTCAACAGGTTTTTTGAGTTGTTGGAAATTCTGTAGCTCTGCCTACCCCACTCTGGGAATAAAGTCGTGAGTTTATGTATGTATTTATGTATTTAGAATGACAGGTTTTTTAGCATGCTCATAACATATATCATGTATAGGAGAAAAAAGCCATAAATCTCGATCTACCCCAGAAATAAATTCGTATCGAATATTTCTACTTTTAGTCGATTTAAAATCGACCAGTCCCCGCTCGCAGACTTTTAAACTGTTCACCTATTTGCGCTCGTCGCTGCCGCCTGATAGAATACATTTTTCACGACGTCGCCTCCGACGCCATGCAAGTTTCGTCGGTGCCGTGACGAGACGCAAAAGTATATACGCTCTTTATAAATTCACTAGTTTTCCACTTCAGGCGTCTCTGGGGTATCCTTCTTCTCAGTAAGAAGTCAATGTTATTCCGGGCTCCGATAGTATTTTTCGAGAAATCAGATTAAGGTGGTCGAAATCCAGTTTTAAAGTAACTTAAGGTGTGGCGGGGCTATTGCGTCTGAGGGGCTGTTGTAACTTATCATACTAAGACGTGTTCTACTTTTAAAATTTTGTGTGAAAGGTTACAATAGCCTGACCTTATAGGGTGTTTTTAATTCAAAGAAAAAAAAGAACACTTGGCTACAAAAGGGAACTAAAATAAACTAAATATGAAATGTCTCTCCGAATCCGAGTAAATTAGTTTAGTATGATAATTTCGGCATTCCAAAGCTAGCATCGGCATCTAATCACGTCACATACATGCAAGCTTTCCATAAATTAATATGGACATCGGCCAAACAATGTTGCTGCACAAAATAGAGTTAGAATGGGAATGCGACACTGCAGGGAATAGTCAGGTGTGATGCAGAAATCAGTATTGGACGCAGATGCGCCGCAGGGACGGCAGGCAGGCTGCAAGCTTGTTGTTGCATTTGCATAGAAGTGACGGCGATGCATGCGCTGTGTACGTAGGCTGAGGTAGGACTGGCTTCGAGACGTTGATTTGAATGCGAAGTGATTTCACCTGTTTTGGAGACAATCACGCATATTGAAGAGAAATTGGTCCGGCATTAGTACAATGCCTTTTGTAAACGTTATCCTTGTAAGTGCCTGTGTAGTGAAATTAATCCACAAGTATAACCTCACTAAGCTAGGGTTGGACCTTATGCACGTATTTATTTATATTATAGCTCAATGTTTTTGACGTAATATTTGGTATATTGGTATCTGGTATCTCTGTAGGTAATTAAGCATTATTATGTCAAGTGAATTTAAATACAATAATTAATTGATTCATCGTATAATAATTAATATTAAGATAAGATTAGGCGTACAATACGGCTCTGTGAGGTAGGATATGGACTAAACTAAACTATAAAAAAACTCTGCAAACTCTATAACCACGCAGTAAATTATTTCAAATTACGAATTTGAATTTTTGATGGAATTATTAGAGCGATAATATTTATTCTTAGTTAACAAACAGAGTCTTAACGTCATCTAAATGTCTTACCATTTGAATGTTTATGAGAACTCCTATCGTTGGAGCAAACCATTTAAAAGATCATAATATTAAATAGCGATTGCAATAAGACGACAGTAATAAAATAGAATATTGCAGTATCACGTATCTTAATATCGTGAAATTGCTGAGATCTGTCGTAGACTTAATAAAAACGTTCAGGCAACGAACTCGCATTACTGTATTAGCGAGTTAGACTGTCATATAGAATGCATTGTCTTTTATCACCTCGTTATATTATACGACCGTATTAGTTTGTCAGCTTCCATTAAGGCATCAATACGTTTCGCTGAGTGCTGTGTATGCGACAAAGTGAGAGAACGTTGTGCTACTTTGATGATGTTATTGTAATGTAAATATTAAATAACATATCACCATTATAATACTTGTGTGGATGCAAATTTTTAAAAAACGTGTTTTTTGTGCAGTTGGCCAAGAAAGTGGTCTACCGGTTTTGACAAAAGTTTCTATGAAATCTAATAATTAAATATTTAAGAACTTCAACCGTAGGGTGGTAAAACACATTTCTGCCGACTGTATTAAATCTTAATGTGCATTATATACACTAAAAATATCAATACACATACATACATAAACTCACGCCTTTATTCCCAGAGTGGGGTAGGCAGAGCTACAGAATTTAGAACAACTCTAAAAACTTGTTGATAATTCTGTAACCACATTTTGCACACTTAGGCTAAGATATTTACCAGTGTATTAGTGACAGGTTGCAAGCCCATCGCCTAACAGTGCTACACGCCTCTTTTTCCTTAGTCGGCGTTTACGACATCCACGGGAACACACGGAGTCAATATATCAATATCAATTTCAAAAATAAAACCCCTCTTGTCTCTGTATGATGATGCTGATATATATATTTTTTTTATGGCATAGAGGAGACAAACGAGCACACAGGCCACCTGATGGTAAGTGGAAACTGTGACCCATAGACATTCGCATTCACAAGACTGTCCTACAATGCAATCCTAAGACTGCAAATGCGTTGCCAACTCTGAGGACTAAGAAGGAATGCCTCTATGCTAGTCATTTCACCGGCTGTTTTATCCCCAAACAGGAACACAACAATGCGAACACTGCTGTTTGGCGGTAGGTTAATGGATAAGATGGTGGGCTGATAATTAGTCGTTGTTTGATGTCCGAGTATCAGAAACTCTATTCTACTCGGTAAAACAATATTGCTTTTGATATGTCATTGACATATCACCGTCGTCTTGTTCGTCGTAATCATTAATCAATGATTATATTCTATTCTATTATGATTTCCGGGAAACAAGTTGTTTTCTTGCCAAGTACGTCCAAGATAACTTCTGTGATACAGGTGAAAAGGAAGAAAACAACAAGGGATCGCTTGCGCAGACCGAGGCAAATAGTTGCGTCTCGAATACAAATATTTGCGTCGGTGCACTCGCTTCCACTCCGGGATGATCACGCAGACAAATAGATTTCTTTTAGGAGTAAGGCTTCACTTAAAACCTTTATAAACAACGTTTTATTGATATCCGTTTGCTGTCTCTGCATTAACTCGGAGTGTAGATTGTCAAACATTATTCTAACTTGTAAACTCGAGCTTTCTAAAAAAAAAACAATGCTTTTGTCATTACGTTTTGGAATCCCAGTATATTTAAAATCTAGTATTTTAAAATTCTGGTGCTTCAGAATTGAGTTAGGGGTTCAAGTTATAAAAAAAAAGGAATCACCCCTACGACAAATGTTTTGTTCGACTGCTTTATCATAGTCACTTAAGTTTTGAAGTTATTGTTTTATTATTAAATAAATCTAAATATAAGTGAGTTAGGTAGCAGGGCACTTGCATCACTAGGCGAGTTGTTGACGTGAAGTCCAGTCATAGATTGTCAACTTGGCCTAATGGCAGGTATAAGCGTATGTCATGTGTTAGTTTGGCACCGAAATAGCTTGTAAATTAGGCCTCAATTCTAGGGGGTCAAAACGATATCATTTTTGACCTGGTATGTTAAGTTCTCTATTCGGCCGCCATTACTATCATGTAAATAAGAGATATCAAAACGTTCAATAACAGATCAAAGATGGTTATTACCGCCTAGAATCTTGGCCCTGATTAGGTTTGCATTATCGCTTTGTTCACGCATTGCTGACGATCCAGCCTAAAACGAAACGACCAAACCAGTACGAACTTATTTTGCTTATAAATATCCAAATGGAAGCACAGTGCACCGCACACGTCTATTGGGTTTTATATTTCCCTGGTACACACATGCGGAGCCACGAAGCGGAATACATATTTGAGCGAGCGCGGTCGCCTATCTTTCATTGCGGCTGTCAGAATCATATTCGGTGACGATGCATTTTTCATCATCCAATCTCCACGGGATGACAATGAACTAAGAATTGTTTTGGCAGAGTGATTTGCCTTTGAAATAGATTGTGAAATAATTGCTACGGCTACGGGCTACGCCGTAGCGCTGATTCGTAGCGATTTATCTTTTTTGTACAACCATCGATTTAGCTTTGTTATTGATTTGGCTTTTTCTCTCATCATTTTAACTAGTAACAATTGAACTGTAATTAATAAGCATGTATAACAGTCTAAAGGGGTATTTTTATTGCGACAATAGCGTGTCCACTCATCTTATTATGCGTCTCATTAGAGTATTGAGAATTAAGAATGTTTTTTTTATAACAACTACGTCCATAATTAAATTTACGACTACTTACACTTGTTCACACCTCTTATCAGGGTAGTGATTCTTTGAACAACGACAGTCGGACGGACGGACGAGTGAACGTCCAAGCGGCGAGGTTAAGTAGTCCCGTCAGTGCGAATATTGTAAAAAGAATGATGTGACAGAGCGGCCATCTGAAAAATGGTCTCCGCTAAAAACGGCCTTTCTGTTATAGCGTTTCTGGTAAACCACATAATTAAAAAACATTATCTACAGGACAGGAAGCGTTAATTAGTCTTAATAAAAAATAGATGCAACTTTTTTGCAATCCAACACCGAAAGCATAATTAAACTATCAAAAACGTAGAAAGCAGACAAAAGTCGGTTTATTGTTACACAAAGAAGAATGACACAAAGATAATGCTATTACTTCAGTTTATTACCCAGTTGCTTCGCAACCAGTATAATAGGTGCCTCGCAATCGGCTCGGAACGTAATCGCTGGCTAATCAGTAGGCAGTGGTCTAGTAATAAGCAAAACTATAATTACTCAGGTAACACTATCTTGATCCCGCGAGCCCACACGCGACTCGTTTAGGCTGTGACACGACAACGGAACCACCCGACCTGACACTCCAAACCTTTCCTTACGATCATTTAAACCGAAACTCATTTTAACAACTAAAGCAGTAGATGTGACCTAAATACGCGCAGCACAAAAGAACCGCAAACATAACCCAATCAAATTTTAGTACGATTATACGCCGCCGTTGTTTGTCCAAATAAAGATTGGCTGTCGTGCTTACAACAAATAAAGCAAACAAAGCGATTTTGTTTCAAATTAAGGCAGAATTCTTGCTTATTCTTCGGCTAATCTGATTTGTAAGTCTGTGAAAACTTTCGCCATTTTTCGGTCTGTGAATGTACGTGGAGCAAACGCTTCATTGGGGTAATTGTTTTATCGCATGAGCAATGGTCAGGTGGGGGGGAGGGGAGGGTTGCGAGGGGCGGCACGTGGACCCTCACAGCTGGAGCTCGAAGGAAGAAAGTTATAATAAACCGGCGCACGCTCACAAGATCGTATCGCGCCAAATTATTTTGGTCAAGGATAGTTTAAGCAAACAACGCCGGGGCATAGCAATAATTTGTGAGCACCCCGCGGTTTTCAAATATCGTATGCGGGTCGACACGGTGGAGTTGCAGCTTTGTTGCCGATCATACAACTATCGTATTACTAGATTAATTGGGAGCTCAAACTTTGTTGAGATATAATTTTCAATTCTAAGTCTCCAGTATTTATAAATAATAAAAAAACTAGTGTTTATACAATAAACATACAATATTACTTGTTACAAGCAGATAAGTAGCAACTAGTTATTTAGACGACATTAGTATGATAGAAGTTGTAGTGACTAAGATTGAAAAGGGCATGCTTTGATGGTTCGGTCATTTGGAAAGGATGGATGTAAGAAGATTGACGAAAGAGATATACAGATCGAAAGTGAGTGGATGGGTCGGAAGGGGCCGCCCTAGGCGTACTTTTTCGAGTCAAATCGGAGAAATACTGGAAAAGGGCCGAATCTTAAGTACCCGAAACCGACGTGCGTGCATGACTCGATGTATGAATGTGGAAGAAGCGAAATAAATTTTCCAAGATCGTAGCAAGTGGAAAAAAGTGGTATCTGCCTGCCCCAGTAGTGGGAAACAGGCGTGATTGGTTTGTGAATGTCATTAAACGTTTGGAATTACCGTTCCCCATTCGAGTTTTCGTATCGCATCCTAATCCTACCTCATTCCTTATACTGATTTAAAATTAAAATTTTCAAGTGAAATCCATGCCGATCCGCGATAACAAGGCATCGACAGGCGTTCATACATCAGTCACAATACGCGTAAATATCGTGACATCGGCAACGGCGCGTTTCCTCGGCGCGTCGTTTCCCTTGATGGATTACACGGCGATTACAGCCGACAGGAAATCCGCGTATTTTTCATTTGGCAATTGTAACCGTACGTAATGGGCCCGATATGAAAATATCGTTCTACACGGCACCGATTAGATTAAGGGCACACAATTGGCTTACATGGAAACTTGCCCCATTAGCCGGTGTACAGTTAACAAAAGTAGCTGATTAAACAAGGTCAGAATTATTCAGTAGCGCTCCTACGTTCTTGAAACACTTGAAGAATGTAATTTATTTATTTGTTAAAATATGGGTATAGTTAAGTTTAGTTTATTTATTTCATAAGAAAATACAATTTAAGTTTGCATTTCATGACAAAATTAAAAGTATCCTCATGATTGACAGAAACAAATAAATGACATTTACAATTAACAATTAAAATCATTTTACTAATAGAGATCGTTCATAGCAATTTAAAGGACCAAAGGGCAAATAAATGTTTAAGCATCACTTCTCTTCTATACCTGCACTAAAAATATAATAAATATGTCCAAGAAATTAAAACTACTTAAATGTCATTATTTATTTTTCATCACACTTGCTCGTAAATAGTGTCCTAACATGCTAGAAAAATCGACCGTAAATCCAAAATAATACCCGCGGGCCTTTTTTTTACCATTACGTTACTTAAGTGCGTAATAGCTTTTTCATCACACTTGCTCGTAAATAGTGTCCTAACATGCTAGAAAAATCGACCGTAAATCCAAAATAATGCCCGCGGGCCTTTTTTTTACCATTGCGTTACTTAAGTGCGTAATAGCTTTTTTTTTAAATAGCTTACGTGGACTCAAACTATCACAATACTTCAGGACCCCAATTCTTGTGCCATTCGATATGAAGTTTCATTCGAGATGAAATGTCAGTTGAATACTATTTCCTAACAATCTCGCATAATAAACTATTGATCTCATATGTCACTAGAATCGGACTCCGAACACGTTTGACATTATCTGTGGTAAGCCACAGACAATGATGTAGTCTGCCGCTAATAAGTTAAATTATGATCTTTTGTCTGATTTTATTTCATTTCCTCGCAATTGTGATGAAAAACATTGTATGTTACACGGGTGGTAAAGGAAATACAAAGCTCGAGTCATTAAAGCCCTCAGCCTTCGGCTTCGGGCTTCTAACAGACTCTCGTTTGTAATTCTTTCTTAATACACAATGTACACAATGTACTCGATCAACTTGTATACTTTTGAAAACTCTGTTCGATAACATTTCTCACGCTGACGGTACCGACGGATTGGATTAATTTGGAACGCGCGTATTTCTGTTATCGCTCCTGTCTTTAACAATAACATGGACAGAATTCAATATTTTACAGCTTTCACGTGAAATGTACGCGGGTCGCTCCCACAGGACAAGTTTAAAACGTTTAAATGGGAATGATACGGGTTTGATAGGTTAATGTACTGCCTGAAAGTAATAAAGGGCGGGGATAGGCATGAGTGTGCGTTTAGTTTTGAAATCCCAGGTAAAATATTTAACATTTGAAGTGTGCTGCTACTCTATTTCCAATTAACAACTTGAAAAGGTGAGTGTTCGGGAAATTATTGTTAAATTGAAACTGGTATTTTGACAAGCTCATTCTACGGCCGAGATTGGGTTAGTTTGTATTTAAGGTCCGCAAACAAACACACCAACCCGATTGCATTTTTTAAAATGCTATCGATATTATGTTAAAAACGTCAAAACATAAAAAAAATGTTTTTTTTTAAAGCGTAATTGTATCCAGTAACGTATCATTTATCAAAATCGGTTGACCGGGTGGCTAGTTACGAGGGCACATAGGAACAGACATACATAACAACCCATAAGGAATTCGGCTTTGTCGCAATCAGGTAAAAATACAGACACCCAAACTTACAACATCATCTCTCTTTTCAACCATTAATATTGAAAAGAGACTCCCATTCGTCATAAGAGAAGTAAACAGGCCCTTGATTCCAATCAAAAGGATTCTTGCAATAGAACCCGCGAACTCTGGCTTAATCTGAATACTTTATCTAAGTAGACATAGATTTAGCGCCCTCGTATCCATGTTTAGTACAAAATTTTGATAGCACCTTGACATTGACGTTGCCTTTTGTATCGCTATCGGCATCGCTATTGCCTAGCTCACTCATAATCGGCTTCGAAATAGAACAATTGTTTATATTTTGTATGAAGACTCGCCATCAGACTGTCAAAATGAAAACGATTGCAATTGCAAGTGCGGCAATAAGCTCTCGGAAGTACATGTAAACTTTTTTTTAAGGAATCGTGAGTTTATTTTATTGGTTTGTCTTACGGATAGATTCGGAAAACGTTATTGAATAGTAAAAAAACCGTTTGAAAAACGTGATTGCACGAAATATTCGTGCTAGAGCTACTGTCGAGAATGACCGAATTCCTACTCGTAGTACTAAGATCAACTTAATTCTATCCAATCGGTGAGTGTCGTACGGTCCGGAACTTGTCGTTATTACAGACTAATCTACACGCAGCCTTACGATATGAGATTTGAGTCACGCCCGCAGTGAATACGAACTCCGCGAGTTAGAGTTAATCGGTACACGTGTCGAGATAATGTACTCGGGAGTCGAAGAGTTGTTACATCGAAAATACTTTTCGTCGAGTTTACGATAACGTAATAATTGATGTTATGTAATGTTTTTCTTGGAACAAAGTATTTTAACTTTTTGTAAAGTCACGGGTTAAATAAACAGTTTAGTACGAGTAATAGTGGTGTTTTGTTTTTTGATAAATACTTTAAATAAAATCCAACGTCAAACTTGTGTTGTTGTTATAAATCGGTTTCGTAAATTCATGACAATAAATTACAAGAAGTTTTTACAAGCAAAGTCGTGGGGGTTAATCAGCTTTTATGACCTTAAAGAAAAGTTAATAAGTAACAGGGAATGTTGTTAAAACATAAAGTAGCTTGGCTCTCGAGGCGGCGGTAATTCAGCGAGTCGATGAAACTTAGAAGCGATTAAACCTCTGTCGTAAAAGGAAACCGAGTCATCTCATACGAACCGTCATAAAGTATTAACGCCCCTCCTCATACCACTTTTAGGGATGAAATTTTTAAATAACAGTTAATATGCTATTACGTGTGACGTCAAAACTTATGAGATTATGACACGTGTCAGGGCTCTATTCTACTTTGAATTTATCACTTTTATTTTTGTATTGTCAACACTGTGATAGCTCTTATTTAAGTGTAGAGAGAAAACATAATAAGGCCCCAGGCATAATTACGGGATTAACGATAAGTTTGGAGTGTTCTATAATTATTTACTTTCGCGATGAGCTAATTAGAAAGATACAAAGTATAACATAATGTGAAGTTTTATCACGTCTTATTTAGCAACAAGTTAAGTGTGTAACTTTTATAATATCGTAGTAAAACTCTTCAATTAGTAAAGTTATGTAAAAGTCTGTTAAAGCGAGCACTCACGGAGTACATTACCGTAGCTAGCAGGTGAGAATAAATTAATGTAAATATTAATTAGGCGGTTAGACATCTGGCAGTGTTTAATGGGATGGCACGCGGCGGAGGTGTTTCATAAAGCGAGCCTCCTCGAGTCTGACAGATTACCTGAATACCGCCCTTTACTGCTTATTAACTTCACTTTATGAACTCCGAGTACTACAGTTTCGGAGATGCATGCCGGCAATTTACAACTCCACGGTATCTATACATATTTAGTTACATAGAATTAACGAGGCGTCGGATCGCAAATTACATAAATACTCCACGAATATTGGCCTTACTGAAGAAATACGGAAAAATGTTCAGATAAAAAGCTAACAATATCGTAAACATTCTTGCTTCTGTTACGGAAAACTTCACCGATTTAAAAGTGAGCTACATTATTCGCTCGACTGAAGGAGCCCGGTATTGGAGACCAATATTACGACTATACTTTCTGTTCAAATAATCAAAGTTTTGTTATGCTTGCGGAGGAAAAAAAACTCTTAAAAAGAACTACTATAGTTCGTATTATTTTATTGCGGCGGGTGCTCTGCGTTAGTACCGATACTACTTTACCCCGTCCGACCGGATTTCGATTAACCGATAAAAAGTTCGGTGTCCTAGCATTGGGGAATAAACCCACTCTGTTAGTCATTGTAATCCTTTTTTCCATTCATCTTCGCAGACATGGAAAGGCTTTCTCGGTAGCGCGGACTAATTTTGAATGCACCTCCAATCGTAAAAGAAGTCGTAAAGAAGTGAGTTCCCCTCGAACCGATGCACGGGAATCAGGGAACAAATAGTTGATTTCTTATTGGTTCCCAACCCAGTCTCAAGATTGAAAATTCGCCATAAAGACATTGGGATACGCCGGGCCGGATTAAAGGGGAAACTAATAAAGAAAAGTTTTGCGACACCGTATTTTTACGAAATGTGCTCTTAAAACTTTGGGAGTCTTTATTAGTTTTGCGATGGTAATAGTGGGAAGAAGTCCAAGTGGCGCACGTATTTTCCTTAAACTCCGAAGCTAGATTTCTCAGTCTAAGTCAACCGGCTTTAAAA
The DNA here is from genome assembly GCA_963966035.1 of Acleris laterana. Classification (NCBI taxonomy): domain Eukaryota; kingdom Metazoa; phylum Arthropoda; class Insecta; order Lepidoptera; family Tortricidae; genus Acleris; species Acleris laterana. The sequence goes on from OZ014452.1 coordinate 7,336,774, forward strand.
GGGCAAACTGCTTCGGAAGTTCTTCTAAACGTAGTTTTAGCTCTTGATATCAATAGGAGCGTGCTTTAACAGTATTTTTAGTCCAGGCAGAGTAGGGGCATACATATCAAATAGCTTTTAGCGCGTGATAAAATGTTTGCGAATCCGTGGATGAGAGCAGGAAAATTATAAAATACGGCTCACCCTAAGGCAAATAGTGACAGGAAAGATGAGATAATAAAGACAAACCACAACACTAAACATTCGCGAGGAACATGTCGGAGCGCAGGCTCTGAATGGGAGGCGGGTAATGTGAATTTTATTTACATAAATTATCTCACGGCGGAATGATGTGTGCTCGAGGCGAGAGGCTTAAGGGTTGTTTGTTTGCACAACACTACGGTGATCGCCTATTGGAATTAATTTGCTGGTGCTATCCATGCTCGTAATATTCATTATTACAAACACAATGAACCGCTTAAGAACTTTGACTTTCTAACAAAACAAAAGAAAATTGGCAAATCAAAAGAGTACTTTCTACGAGAGGTGTAATGTTTGCAGTATCCGAGTATAGGTACATAATTTAACACACGCCTCGACTCATCGTTCGCCGAAATATTAAGGTATATAAAATTTTATTAAGGACGTTACCCCCTTACCCTGGTCTCTATAAACATTTTCTGTGTCGCGCTCCCCTCGGCTGTTCTTTGCCTTATTTCCCTCTAATGCCACATTCGCGTCTTAATAACGAATGGTATTATGTTACAAACGCTCGCATTGTTTGATTTTCAATCTCCCGAGATTGCAGATTTCCCTTTCTTCGCTAATGGGCCTTTAGATCGGGAAATGGAATTTTTGAAACACTATATCCAGCTGAGCTTTATTGCGTATTATTAAAAGTTGTTATTGATTATTTGAGCTCGTACCACTTTTAGCTCGATCCACTAATGGCCGATGCAATCTGGATGAAAATTAAAAATTTTAATGAGTTGCTCGATTGTGCTCAACGTGAGATCAGTGAAGTGGGATATTTTGCAGAAAATGTGAAAAGATAAAATATTTTTTTATAGACAATATAGTTACAGGATACACTTTAATGATATATTTAGCGAAACGTAAAGTGCAACCTTGCGGCATGCGATAAGCTCTCAACTTGGCGCGGTGAACAAGTGAGCGAATGAGTTGCACTGAAACCAATCTGAGGCGGTAATCGACAACAATCGTCGCCAAGCACGCGCCGCGATAGGGTTGGCGATCTGCGAACAGAACAAGCGTTTCTACAAGTAATACTTTTTTGTTTGAATGTTGTCACAAAGTCAATCGAGGAACACGGAAAGACAAGTGCAAGCACACAGTGGAATCCTTTGAAAACAGCGTCATTGTAGGAATACACCAAGCAAAGCAATTGATCTATTTTGGTTTATAACGTCATCTAGAGGATATTTATATACGACATAAGACACCTACACTCGATGCTCGACTTAAGGACCTTCAAGAGCTGAGCAATGAGCATACTATTTTCTAAGGCCGGTTGCTTAAACATCTGCGATTGCACTCCATCTCTCTCCACAAGTGTGTCTTTACAATCTGTGGTGATTACTCGTCATCAGCTGATTTGACGGCTAGTATAAAAATGTACACACATTCCAGGTTCCCTTTCTGTGCCTTGTTGGCATTTGTTTCAACAGTGAAGCAACCCTATTCCCGCGCCTCAATCTCGGGCGACCGCGCTTCACACCGCTTATAGATGTCGCCGGTGTCGACTATGGATATCCCGATATTGATATTGATACCTGTTTGTCTTACACCCGCCATATTGCCCACGGTATCACGGCTCTCCTGTTTTGTTTTTCCTTATTGCCTCTTAGCGTTTACAGTGGAACGCGCCCGGATATAACTATTGACGTTTTCTTTGATTCAATATGCCGGCTCGAATGGCTTTGTTTTTGAAGTTATGGTAATCCGGTCTGATTTTCGTGTTGTGGGATTGATTCAGGATATTCTTGGTTATTATATTTTTAGGATGTTAACAAGTTATCTAAAAGAGTAATTGGCATTTTCTAGGTTGTTTGGTGAAAATAATTGTAAAACGTGCTGTTTGGAATAGGGTTACAACGAGTTTTATTGTAAATGTAGGTTTATTTTGTTTTTGACTTGGTTAATTACTACTTGTACTAAATTTATAGGTTATTCCCACCTGTTACCACCAATTTGTTACCACTGGTAACAGATGGGTTTTTTTAAGTAAGTACTCGATTTTTTTTAAGTACTCGGTGGTAACAAGTGGGAATATTTCTCCCAGTTGTTACCACCAATTAGTTTAGAAGTAACAGCTGGGAATTTTTATTCCCAGTAGTTACCAGTGGTAACAGGTGGGACCAAAAATTCCAGCTGTTACCAGTGGTAACAAATTGATGGTAACAGGTGGGAATAACCTAAATTGATGACATCCTACAATAACAGAGCTAGTTAAAAGAAATATTATAAAAAAAAGTCATACATAAAGCAGGTTTTACAAACCCTACAACCATATTTTTTTATATCTGTACACCATTTATGTCAATAAACTATTATTAAAATAGACTGTTTCACTATTAGAACGATAATCTATCCTACGATACCCCTCACTATCAAACCCGTTAAGCCGTTTACCCTACAGAGGCACTATTCTACGGAGTAGAATAATATTACTTTTGACCTATTTACGCATACCTAGTCTACGTTAGGATAAATATTATTTACTTGACAGTAACAGCGGTCAAGTTAAAAACTCTTAAAACTCGTTAGAGGTTATAAAGACGCATACTTATAAAGATACGGAAATACATACATAAAGAATACATTATACAATAAAAAAAATGCCATCCTTTTTGATGCGTAATTAAATCATTGTAATTTTTTTTATTATCGTGTATGTTCAGTCGTGCTACTAAATATCAGGTAGGTTGAGTTTTTTTTTAAAGTAGTTGTATGTTGCACCGTTATAATATGCCTAAGTTTTTATTTATCTAGAACCGCAGAATTTAGAAAAGCTATAAAAGAGCTTTTGAGACAGGCCGAATATTTTGTATAATGAACAAAATGCTGGGTTAATTTACGAAAGAAAAGTTTTTTAAGCATCCCAAATGTATTATGCATTTCACCCTAACTGGTTCAGTGATTTTGCTACGATGAAAGCGCGGACGGATGGACAACGAAACTTCGCTAATAGGGTTTCCGGAACATATAAAACAGGTTTATAAAAAAATAACAAAAACACATACACATTTTGGAAACTTTTGCAGTAGGACGCAATTATATTTTACCCGGTTTTGTAATAAATAGGTTAATAAATATCAGTAGACAAACGTAGAGACGTACACATACGTAAGAAAGTTTTTTTGTTCCCGATTTATTTGCATTATAAGCCCACGTAAAGTAAACAAACAACACGCAATATCAACCTGTATATTTTTCAATTGTATTGTACGTGAGTTGGGATTAAATCTGTTCGACCGTAAAAAGAAAATCACTGGCCGATATTTTCTCGGCGGCATTTCACACCCTCGCACTAAAAGTTTATTGAAAAATAAATATTTTAATGCTAACCGATCGCCCTCGTAAGGGTTTCAGGTAAATCTCCGCACCTTTTCTTGGGAGATAGTGATACCAGCGGTTTGGAAGAAATATTCGGGGCTATCCACCGCGCGGAATCCTATTGCAGTTCATGCTCGCCGAACTGGAAGAAGTATATGGGGAGGCTAAGGTCGGCGCCGATTCTTTTATTGCCAGGGAATCAATAAGATGCGTGACGCAGCAATAGTGTCGAGGGCCGAAATTATCAACTACAGGGAATGCTTGAAGAATACAATTCTGGTGACACTCGATGTTCCATAGAACGTTCGGCTTGCGAAGCATTTAACAAACCAAATGCTTCGCAGGTAAAACATAATGATTTACAGTTGGATTCGTTTCAATTGTTGAAATATGTTTTTTATTTTCGTTGCTTATTTCATTTAAAACAATTTCAAATTTTAGTTAATGTCCAGATAAAAGATTTTGTGCTGATAAACCTAGAGGTTGGCTATATGATTGTTAACTGTCGAAGAAGCAGGATAATGTTTTATTTCAAAATACTTACAGGGATAAGGGCAAGACGATCTCATGATTATAATATTGACATTTAATTTGAAAAATATTAATATCCAACACGCATCCGATTTTGAAAACATAATTTATCTCGTCTCATGTCTACCCCCAACAAAAAATGGTAAAACCGCAGCGAGCGGTACCTGCAGCGCGCGGTGCTTCTCGAAATGAGTAGTAATCAACGGAGGTACGTCCGTAATAATTCCCTGATCAACTCACTGAATAAATCAAAACTTATTGTTTATCTCCAGAGGGCAAATTCAATCGGACCGGCTGTCTGTGCTGTGAATAATTATTCTGAATACGTTATTGAGCCATCAGCCTGGGCCGATACAGTGCAATAACTTATGCGCCTCCGGGGAGTCGGCGATGCCACTGCCTCTCCTACAGGGTCATAATTGAAAATTGAAATTTGTTTAGGACCGCACCGAGCTCCTAATTCGATTTTGGCGACGGTTCGCGCGCAATCGGGAAGCAATAACAATAAATAATCCGAGGTGAATCACTATGTTTAATTTCGCAATCGCTGGGAAAATATGTTGTCGGGAGCATTGTTGTTCGAAGGGGTAAGTTGTACATAATATCTTGTTAACTCAAACAAGAGTAGCATGATGCATTTAAGCTTATAAATAACCAACCTTGTCAAATTTATATGATAAAAATGCGAATGACATTTCAGTTTAGTTCCAGACAAATTTCACGTTGATTAAATACGTTACTTACTTGATTGAATTTTGTTTTCGTTGACAGTAACAAAATAAAATACAGCTGACTCATAATACTGAATAAGTACTGAACTTTTGATGATATAAGCTCCTTTTCCAAACGACTTAAAAAGTATTTGGGAGAAGATTGAAAGCTAGTTTCAGACCGTTAGGCAACTATATATGTGGAACATTAAAATTATTAACTGCAAAGAGCCGATGCTATAAACCTCTCTCTATACAGTACCAACTTTATGGGCCTTAAGCTGCGGCTCGGCTGGAAATGTGTCTTCTCATAGATACGCATTATGAGGGACATCTCCCCTTTCTGTCCTTACCTTGGGAGTCATTCTTCCGTCGGGCACTTCCCTCCGGAGCGTGTAACTCCTCCAACGTATCAAACGTTACTACGATATAAAGTACATTATAGCCACTTCGATTCTAATATGTCTAGTATTTTACTGCACTAAGAGTAAATATTTGTTGGATTCAGTGCGAGCCGGCTTTGTTTTAAGATATTTGCAGGAAACACTATAACTCCTTATTAATAGATTTGGGCAAAAACTAATAAAGGGAGGTTAATATCAATGAGACTCATATTAAGCTACTAGTCGCGCGTGACAAGTGATATGACAAAAACAAAAGTGTACGTGCACGTGAACACCCTATATTGGCAATATCCAAGAAACGTCGCCGATACAATGGAGAGAGACACGTTCCGTTATTAGCTGGGGGGTTTCTTAGTTCCCGTGCCCCCTGCTATCACTCACCTATCCGTATCGCGGGCTCCCCCTACACTAATCACACAGGATGTGCTATAGACGCGCCATGCATATTTATCATTGCCTCCTCCGAATTCTCACCGTTCGATTCGACCGGGACGTGGATGTTTTTCATTTGCTCGACTTATTTATTTAGTGGGGCTCCAGGTACACGTAGGGGCTTAATGTTTGATAAGCTCAGATTCGACCTCTTTAGTTTCTGTACGCATTCTGCTCCTATTAGATCCGGGCGAGGACGGGGCCCCACGTTGGTTTGTTTTGTGGGTTTAATTTAACTGGATTAAGGAACTCGTTAGATCAACTTACATGTTGTTATGGGTACATCTAAAAATTACACGAATTGGACTAATCCCAAACTTAGTCCCAGACTAAGCCTTAGGCTTGTAGTATTGGTATCAATCAGACATACTACACAAAGATATACAAAAAAGTTTTACAAATAAGTAAATACTTCAGAAATCCCAGAATCAGAAACAATAACTATTGATGCACATCACACTAAGTTATATTTGCTCTTACCGATTTAGATCGAATCCGATACCGATAGATTTGTAGGCTTTGATAGGGTTGGGCTGCTTTTGCTGGCTCTTGTAGATAATGGTAACAAAAAAAATGATCTCTTAACGAATAATGTAGCCAGAACACTCGTATTTACAAGGCTGGCAGCGAATGAGAGCGGCATTACGACCGCAACAAACAATTTGCGCCCTCGCGCGGCTACTCCGCGCGGACACGCACCTCCCTCGCAGTAATTAAAACTTCTCTAGCGAAAATAAAACCCAATAAAAATAATTACCTTCCCGTTAACAAACGGCGTCATGTGTGAGGAGGAATACTAATGCGAAAAAGTGTAAGTAAATATTTTTCATTCCAACCGAATTAAATTCCTGCCGAAAGCCAATGTTTAACCGGGGAATTCTCGTGCACTTAGATCGGAGGGAGGTCGGGTTAATTAAATATGCCCCGGGTTCATTTTCAGGGAATTATTTGATCTTGCGAGCCCAATTCATTCGCTAAGATTGTGAACTTAGATTTTAATTTTATTTTTGAGCTCGCTGCGGAGTTAAAACGCCGGACCCGCGGCGCTCGGGGTAAGTTTATTCACAAAGAAACTGCATAAGCGTGAAAATCAAGTTATAGTCTTCCGCCCAAGCCTTTTGAACTAACGTGGAGTGTCATTATACAAAGTGCTTTTTGACGGAAAGATTGAATTAGAATTATGTATTGATAGTATGTAACTTGCAGCCTATGTATATATTTTATTAATTTATTGATCGTATGTATTTGTAGACACTGTAAATCTAGGCCGAGATAGCAGCAGTCCACAAACTAACCAAACAGAGTCATAAAATAAGAAGCGTGTTTTTGCTGCGGCATCGTTCGAAACATAAGCTTCCTTAACGCAATAAATAATAATACCATTTGCATATCGCGGGATAACCACACCGTAATAACAGTTTCTTGCACAGTAACGGCCACTACGGCATTACATTAAACAAACACTGGAGATTTATAATCGTGGAGTGCATACGACAGGCTGCATAATTTAATAACATCACACCCTTGATTAAAACTTCGGAATAGCGCATTAGGGCTAGCAACTAAGATGCCGAAGGGCGCGGCGCTAGGAAATTAAACGGGCCATAATAATTTTGTTACGCCAGAAGGATGATTAAAATCTTACAATTAATTAGGAAAAGTTTGCATCGGCATAGGGGATGTTCCGCAGGGTCATTAATCGCAGCTTCGGCGATCCCGCCGCGAGCGCACGCCGCGCACGCTCGCGAGCGGTAACCGTAACTGCTGTGACTCGACTTAGCCTTTAAAACTAAGAATAATACATTTTTATTGTCCAAAAGTATACACGTTACTTAGCGCTTAGCTACAGCGGACCCTAATCCTGGGTTGAGTCTGTATTTTCGGCGCAACCTGAGCGAAATTAAAATGTCGACCTTGTAAGTATTTTAAATAATAGAATAAAAATGTTTGTACTAATTATGTAACTGACTTTTTATTTTAATTACGGAATAATTTTTTTTTATAATAATAACTTCTTATGTTAGGATTTTATTTCACTAGTTAAATATACATTCGACATCACGTACCTAGCGTCGGACATTATTGATAAATATAATTAGGGATAGGGTAATTGAGAAACCATTTCTTGAAGATATATTTTTAAGAAGCCTAGTTCCTTTTAACTTAGTTAAGCCTAATTATTATGTTGTAATAAATAAGTTCCTATCAAATAAAGTAAGTTCATATCCAACAAATCGATAAAAAAAAAAAAACCAAATTAAATACAAGTTTAACAACATTTTTCCATTCAAAATACAAGAAGCATTAGTATTTTTCCAGGTTCTTACGAGTATACTTACCTTTAAATGTGATAAAAGCGCTTTTATCAAAGTAAAGTAAAAGTAGTACTAGGCTGTCACATTTTCGAAGGTATAATAAATATACTGACGAATGCTAGAGAGAGCGTGAATACAATAGAAACCCGAGTACTATCAAGACTGATTTTATTGTGACTGTATGAAACACTGTAACAAAACAGAAACTAAAATTGCTGATCTATATCCCGTAATTAAACAACCGTGGAGTTAAAACGCCTCGCAGATTAAAGCGAGCATTGCAGACATAACGTGCCGTGCCCTTCCGTTGGCAAGCTGGAAACCTTCATTCAGAGGTGGAAAACTTCCCCGACGATAATTGCTGGAGTGTGAAGGCGACGCCAATTTCGAGAACCGCCGCGGGGTTACGCCGAAGCTCAATTTAACAATTTATCAGCGCTCAGTGTTCGCAATCATACTATTCTAGAGCGTAATTATGTCAATTACAATGTAGATACGTTAGCTTTGAATCGAGACTAGAAACGTTGATATAATTACAGAGCTGTGCATAATAATTACCAATGACTTTTAGCTGTTTGAATGTTCCACAGCGTTAGTTCATTATATGCTCAGAGGCCCTTGCCAAGATGCATTACGCTTACTAGCATTTTTATTCGTTTTGTTTTTAAACCAATCCCGTCACTGGTAAATGAAGGGATACGAAAAGTCACGTGATCTACCAGTGACGTGATTGGTTTAAAAACAAAACGAATACAAACGCTAGTTAGCGTAATGCATCTTGTCAGGTTCCTATATTCAAACCGCGGATAGATAGGGCTTACTTCGGGTTAAAATTTGACATTTGTCCATACATAATGTGTCAAATTTTAATCCGTAGTAAGCCTATCTATCCGCGGTTTGAATATAGGAACCGGCCAAGCAAGGGCCTCTGTTCGTTAAACTTTGGAAAGACACACTGACTCATACGTAACAATGGTTAAAGTGATAAAAGATTCCCAGTGTCAATGCTTGAAGCCGGTCTCTATCCAGCGACTGAGACGGAGGGTCGTTAAACGTCAAACGGCTTAAAGTTTAAAAGGGAACAGGGTCTGAGTGCAACGTCGAAACAAAAACCTGTCGGAGGCCAAACAAGAATAGATCGCCTTGAGTAAGCTCTCGCTGTGGATACGTGGAGGGTACCTATTCCCGTTTCACGCGATTCCGGCGCGCTCTGAATTATAGATGCGCGGGCCGCGCCGGCGGTCGTGTGATTTTGAGACAATCTGATCTTGTGTTTTCCCCGTTTTGGCCTTTGAATGTTTTATTAGATCACTCCTCCAGATCGGGGTGCGTCTAATGGCCCTGCGGTTGTCTTATTATCTCTGCTTTGTTTACTCCGCGTGATGTTACCACGCGTGACTATTCACCGATCGATACTTATCGATTACGTTCGGGAACGCCGAGTACAGCTGCGTATATAGCCGTTATGCGCTATAAAAACTTCTTAAACAAATTAAAACATTCGCAATCCCCTTCAACGATACGGCTAAAGCAAATTTTGGTAATAAAGGCGAGCTTAATTACGGTCTCAAAATCGAAATCGCGCCATAACATTTCCCAGGAGTCGTGGACATTTATTGGTGTGGAGTGGGCGCGGATAAAACAATAAAGAACGGTTAACTGCGTTTTAATGTGAACAAGAACAGGACTGGACAATGGCCGTCGATTGGGGCCGGCGTGGTCAGTGCGAACTGGCCGTTGGCGGCCCCTCTAGGGCTGTACGGCCACCGATGTTTATCGCCATCGGTATTTTGCGAGCTGCAGTCGTATTTCGACTTTCTTTACTTCAGCCCATTTCTATTTGGCTACTTTTATTGTGCAGTTGCATTGCAGGCTACCTACTTGGCTCGTGAAGAAGTAATAGGTACTTTAAATTTCAACTGCGAGTTTTACGAATTTTTTCACACAGACCGTTTACTTTTTTCAATGTAATGCAAAAACTAATAATTCGGATTATTATTTAATTTAATTCTTATCGATAATTGTGTAATTGGTGCAGCGCGACCGGCGTAGGTAAGTAATAAACGTACCCGCATAAACCTTTGAATTGCTGACCACGTTACGGTATCGAACCTGCGCCCTTTGTCTGTGTCCGGTCGCGAGATGTTTAAGAAATAAAATAAAATCTAATTTACCGGCTTGCTGCGTTTATAGGGAATGTTTTACGAGTGCTGACTCGGGCGCATTGTTCGCTTTCTATACTAACCCGCCTTTTATGTGTTACCCCGAATGTAGAAGTCCTTAATCCGTGTGACTCGTGGAGAGCAGAAGCTTTGGTTAACTCCGCTCCAATCGAGAATCGACACTTTACTTAAAACTGCGTTTATTCTATCTCGTTTGAATTCTGATGTAATTAACGAACTAGTTATTTTGAAAACGGAGCCATACACGTTACTGACTGCAAAACACATTCGCGTCAGATAAAAGCCTATTCCTCCCTCGATATGTTTCGCAAAGTAAGATGTATAGCGATACACCACACTCTGCGGACTCCAGAACTTATATCTCTTATTTATGTTCATTAGATTCGTTCCGTTGCACCACTCACATGCATTACGTGGACAATAGAAATTGGCAACATATTTGCAGATAATGCAGTTACAGAGCTTGAAGGGCAGCGGGAATTGCCTCCATACACACAGAAAAATAGCCCCAAGCAAGCTGCAAAATGTCCAAAAATACATTAGCCGCATTAGAGCAGCCATTAAGGGCCGGGCTGGCCGATAACAATTAGGGTGGTTCTGGGGTCTTAAGGGGACTTAACAAGGCGTACCCAGTTAGCACTGGTTTTAAGAATTAAGGACAGATTGGTTGTCGACACCTGGATTACATCGTCAGTGGTGAGCTGAGTGAGAGACTAGATATCTAAAAAAAGTAAATGGTTAGTATTCAAAAAAACATAATTTAGATGAAATTTTAAAACGCATGAAATTTGTTAAGCATTTTCATTTTCAAGAGCCAAAACACCTAAAGAATAAAATTAGAAAAAAAGCACTAGAGTCGACGACGGCAAAATGCATAACTTGTTGAAGGAGTAATCAAAAGACTATATAAAGTAAGGAGGAGGACAAGACGAAAGGCTAAAAATGTAAACGCTCTCTTAGATTTCCTTCAGCCATGGCGACCCTCCGGCGAACTTGCTGTAAGATGGGAAAAATTACCGAGCCCGAGAAACTTTTTTCGATTTGAATTATGAATCCTTATTTTATGCTTCGTCCTTAGAAAGTTTGTTTTACATTGCTCGTGCCCATTCTTTGACGTTACAAGAATATTAATATTGTTCAATGGATAATGCTTTATGCGGTGCTAACCCTACACAAATTGCATAATATTTTCTCTTTGTTGTAACTTGTGACGCACAGATTTAATAAGCCCTATTCCAAACGACTGTTTAATAATAGACTGTTTAATAATAAATAACTTTTGTTCTAACGGTTTTAATTGTTCTATTCATTTCCATGGCGATTATTTGACTGCCCCATCACCAGTTAGAAAGAAAGTTGGCGTTGAAAGACGCCTGGGATATTAAAAGAGACTTTGACTTTCAACTTTCTAAAGAGTTTCTTGAATAAATTTTGAGTTTTAGCTTCAGTAATATAATTTAAGCGAGTGGCGCTGATATAGCTTAAGTGCAACTTTCTTTCTTCGGGTTACAAACCGATGCTACTCACGCTTGAAATGTGTGAAAGTCGTGTTCTTTTCACATTACTTACTTACATCAGCAATACGAGGGAAAAGATAAATGTTCACAAAGCTAATAACACTCGTATAAAATAAAGTTTTTTTGCACATTCAACTTTCTTAGAAATTAATATAAAGTAAAGTAGACAAAAAAACTTTTGCATTCAAAACTTGTACGCACAGTTATTGTAATTATATCAGCGACTTAAGATTTATTGCACCTACTAATATGACGTTGTTTAAAAAAAACTTATCCTTACATACAAGAAAATGCAGGTTATCGTCGCAGAGTGAAGATCACTAATATCTTCGATATGCTTATGTCAAAAACCACGGTCTCAATTTTTGTTCACTCGGTATATAAGATGTACTTGTTTGGCAAAATCGAAGGAATGTAAATCCTCCGATAGAGGGACGACGCACGGCTGTTTAAAGCGCGCGGCCCGTAGGCGCGAGTTCTTTCTCCTTGAGAAAATATGTAAACTTATAAAATTGTATTTGCATTTCATACAAGCGGGAAACATTGGCTCCGTGCGCGAACACGCCACAAAGACTTCTGCTGGGTTCATGAGGGATCCTTCTTTGTGTTTTTCAAAAGTACTCTGAGAGTTTCCAATTGAATTCTCACTTGAAAGGCTTGGAAAAAATCATCCCCAAGATGTTTAAGTTTAGTACATCAACGAATATTCAGTGTTTGTCTGTGTTATGTACGAGTATATCTTCGACACCATGTTTATTTATTCAAGACACATGACAATCTCATTGACATGATAAGCATGCACCCTTAAGTCCCTTAACCATTAAAAAGGGAAATTATTTCAAAGTCATACATTTTTTTTTCAAATATATTACGAAAATGATTTCCTGATGTAATAAAAGCTGTAAAATATACCAAAAAGACAGCTTAATATTGAGTTAACTTCTTAATCAGCATTCTTTAATTGAATCTTAAAGATTAAACTGGTATTAAACGATTATCCGTTGGAAGGGGTTATCTTAAATTTTAAACGAACTTACGGGCCGGGTTCGAGCCCTGACCTTTCCTGCGCCCTTTCGGTGACCATAAACGTCAAGGAACAATAAACGACTAAGAGTGACCCTACCCCGAGTTCTTGGGCCGGAGTTACCCTCGGCTGTCCACCGCCCCTGTCAAAGGCCAGCCAGCAACCCCTGGGGAAATTATTGTCGGGATTTAAAGGGCATTGCTTACGTGGAATAAAAAAACATTGCACTTATAATCGAACTTTTGTATTTTGTAATAGATCGTATCAGGTATCGGTCGCGTGTCTAGGCTCCCGTGTCCTCTGATTATCGAAGTTATTGGAAATGCGTTAACTTAATACAAATATAGAATCACGGAAAGCTTGCAGTATGCACCTTGTGTCAGCAAACATACTTACGAAAAAAATGGCAAGCAAACAAAATCGTTTAACCAATAGGAAGGAAACACAAACCTAGATAATCAAACCTAGATACATAAATAAATGTAGAAAATGCTACATTTTCCTGTAGCTTACATCAAAGAAACAAAAACAGCTGTACGTACTGATTGAAAAGTCACACAGGCTTTTAAAATAATTCCCAAGCAAATTGACGATGTTTACATACTACCCCTGTTCGATCATCCCTACATCATAAGCTTATGCACTCACGGGTTTTTCAATAATTCGATTCACCCTTGGTTGTCAAAACCGTTCGTGACGTCTTAGAAAAACTTTGGTTCAAATTTTATTTACTTGGATGGGATAAATTCGTCAATCAGCTTCAAGAAAACGCACCCCTAGGAACTACGAAAGACACGCTTCGACGCTTCAGCGGCGAAGTTTTTTTTCTAAATCATTGTCAATTCCAATAAAATAAGGCGAAATTAAATAAACAGCCCTCGGCAAGATAAAAGCCAGGTCTAGACGCCGTCGACTAAGACCGCACTTTTGATGGTGTTGTATTTTAAAAAGTTGGGGGAAGTTGACACTCGGACGAATTTAACCTTCCATTGTATTAATTATTCAGGGTGGTGCTTTCGTTTTAAGGTGCGCTCGCAAGAGGGCACGGAAGTTTGTTTTAGAAAAATCCGAGGAAAGAATTTAGGGAAGTTGCAGTCTCGCTTGCCGTAGCATTAGCCGGGGTGGGAGAAAGTTTAATTTTGTTAGGGAATGCAGCTCGGAACGAGATAAGTTTAAGATGGACGTATCTATTTTTTCGATCTTGGGGAGATGGTAGAGAAACCAATAGCCTTTGAATACAATTTTTAATCCAATTGGTTGAACCATCTGCGATAATAATTCTCAAACATTTTTGAAATTTTGTATTGTAATATAAAACCTACAAAAAAAATCCTCCCTTCGAAATAAAAATCAGTCAGATACAATTAAGTCTCCGAGTACTTACTGCACGACATTGGGTGTGTACACAATGGAATATTCCTACACCAATCTCATTTGTAGATACTGGGGAGGCTTACCGTCCCACCCGGAATACTTTAACTTTTCAATTGTAACTTTTGATGGGTTTTCGAACGTAATAATAATCGCTGTATCGTCGTGATGGGGTGCGAGAATCAACGAATGCTACAAAAGAATGCCAATTTTTATGCGGAAAATTGAGTTACAGCTCGACTGTATTCAGAGTTGTTATCAATCCCCATTTCGTAGTTAAATGCATATTGCAAAGATTCTTTCAGCGCGAAAATATCTCAGCACCGAACAAGCCTTTCATAAAAAAGGTGAACGAAATAAGGAATGGAAACGGGGCAGAGTCAAAGGCAGCCGAGCTTGTCGTTAGTGATCGATACTCGTTACCATTCATCCTGGCGCAGACAAGCCGGTAACATTCAATTTTTGAACATAAATTTCATGGTAGATAAAACTCATGAATCAGAAGTCCATATGTGAAAGCGAAAGGAGGTGGGTTCGTTTCCTTAAAAAATCCACTCTCCCAGGCGGCACGCGAGTCGAATTTCCTGTCTGATATGAATCTTCCCTACTCGCTTTAAGGTGATGTATTTTCCTATTTCTACCCTCTCGGTTACTAACAGGTCTGTTTCTTCCCGACGTCGCCCGTCTATTTCATAGAGGGCCCCTTGGTTAAATTGATTTTCAATTTGTTTGAAATGTGGTCCGCGGTACCTTGGGCAATAAGGAGGCGGAATAGCGGAAAATTATTTGACTGATGTTGCCCTTGATGAGATTCCAACTGAATTAGGCGGGTTGCAGCGTGCACTCAACTAGTCTAATTGGAATTTTATTGAAATGCTCCTTTGTTTAACTAATATATTCTTAATTAAGTGCTTTATTTTCCGTATTAGACTTTTTTATTGAAATGAAAAGGAGGGCATAAAATAAAATTTTGATTTTTAAATAACACGTTAGGTTACAATGGTTTAATTTAAATTGTAGATATTTATAATTGTTAGTTTTATGCTGTGTAGAATCTTTTGTTCCTAAAAAATACTGATAAATCTGAGAAATGCTTATAAAAATTAAATGCTTGCAATTTGATAAATTACACATTGATTCTTTTAACTTAAACAAAACACAAGCTGTAAAACAAAACACATAGCAATAAATCAAAACAATCATTGCGGCTCAGGAAAAACAAAAGTAAGTCGCAAGTCGAGTTAAAAATTCATCTCGGTCTTCTTTTCCGAGACAATAACTTTCTATTAACTCTCGAATGTCTTTCATTTTATTGTCAAGTGATAGGGATTATTTCGTCTGACTTATAACTGCCATATATCTGCTGTCCTGTGGGGGTGGGTAGGTAGTATAAAATAAAGCTTCCTCGCGATTATATTAATACGTTGGGGGGTTCAGTACAAAATGATCCGGAGGCCTGTAAGCCGGCTAAGTGGCGGCTGGAGGCGAGTGAGCCCAGCACATAACTCTCATCGGCTCCACGAGGTGGAGAAAGTAAAAGATTTTCGCTTGGAGACATTATACGATCATTAGGTATTATACTCACATAGTCACTGTACACTAAAACGGTGGTTGTTAGTTAAAATTAGCAATGTACAAGTTGCAGAATATTCTCAGAAGTTAAGAAATCTTCTCAAGAAATTACCGAGAATATTATCGGAAACATTTGAGAGCATTGAGAATGTTCTCTTTCCATACAAAGTTTAATAATATTCTTTGAAATTTCCGAGAATTTCTCATAAGAAACTTTCACATTTTGAGAAGTTACTTTTCGGTACAATGCTATTTAAAATGCACGTTAGATAAATAATAATATTTATCACGAATTAATAATGATTTTTAAATGATTGTAAATATTAGCGCGACAAAAACTAAAAGTAAAATTGTTTTTCTCTACATGTTTCCATTTTTATAAAGAGAGGTAAATAAAACTTAATATGTTTCTGCAAAGTGATATCATACACAATTCTATACAAGAGGCCCAAGGCCCGCTAATAGATCTATACTCCTAATAGCTCCTACGAAAACAATCGCGCTCGCGAGGGTGGCGTCGCGAATCGGCGATACGGACTTGCTCTGATTAATTTCAAATGATATTTGATACGTTCATCCAGGGTAGGGGAGACCTGACAAATTGCCAGATTTTCATGTCTTCGGCCTAGGGTCAGCATTAAACGTCTTCCGTATTAAACGTATCGGATTAAATGGGTAACATGTTACGTTACTTGATAAGATAGTAAACAGGATATTATAATTGGTTAATCAAATAACATCAAAGCTTGTAAGGAATTTAATTTGAGAGACTGTTGTGCGGATGGCTATAAATGCTTATTCGACAATGTACAACATTAAAATGTGAATATGATGATATACAATTGTGAAGTTGGATCACAAATTGGGTAACATTCGGCTCCATCATATTTCGTGAACTTAAACGTCAGAAATGCGATTTCGACTTTCTTGTTATTTGTGTTTTTTTATGAAAGTTAAGCATCATTATGTCGGTTTAATCACATATCGTTGGATCGTTCGAAAGTCTTGTAAGTTAGTTGTGTAATTTTGATATAGATTTTGATATAGATAATTTAGATATGTATTTAGACAACCGCTGTAAACTTAGTTCATAGTCAACATACATACATACATACCGTCGCGCTTTCATCCCAGAGTGGGGTAGGCAGAGCTACAGAATTACCAACAACTCTAACAACTCGTAGTTAATTCTATAACCACAATTTGCTATAGTCGCGGATGAAACCTAGTCGTAGTAAGAACTTGAGTTTTACACCTATACATATAATGAATGCAAAGTCTTTTCTAATACAAAATCCCAAATAAGACGCGTGCAACAATAATGTTAAACCGTGTAAGCAAAAAAAAATACAAATCGCCTGCATGTGTAATTCTAAAGATGTATCAAACGCGAAGACGGAAGAACTCGTTTAAGGCGAAATATAAATGAAAGCGAAATTCAAAAAGCAGGCGCGCTCATTCCTCTAAGCACATAATGTTTCACATTTTTTTCTTTAACATGGATGATACGACGCGTTACATGAAATTTTTAAAAGTCGTCGGATGGCGGCGTCTTTTGTGCTCCTAGACGGAGCGATTATGTAACAATAACGCGCCGAGTATCTCGTAATAAGCGGGAAGAAAACGATAAACGCGAAGAAATTCAGACAAATGTATGGCATACATTGTAGGCTATGGTTTGAATATAGGTACGCTTTCATATTTTTGAATTTACTTTAATGTATACTACAACTTTGACGAATGTGGTCGACTTCTAAAAATGAATATTGACGACACAATTCTTTTTTATTGTTGTTAAATCAATCAAATCATAAACAACCAAGCTTTATTATTTTTAACCAATTGTAATAATGTCATAACAGAGTTTGCCGTCCAATGAATAGGCTACAGTGAAGTGTTGTTGTCGCACCGTTATTGGGAGACAATGAATGCAACCTCGAGGATTTCATTGTCCCCGTGGATCTCTCGACTCCGTGTAATTTAACGTTTTAGTTGGAAGCGAGCTTGTCTCCGTACCTACTTCTTTTGTCATCCGCTGGAACATCTTTATGAATATCTTATTATGAACCTAAATTGAGGAGAAGCTTACCTAGTCGTTATTTGCGTTGTAGCAATTTTTGGCAGGATTTACTCAGCCATTCGCAAACAATTTTAATTGGGTTTTTCGTGCCTGTGTAAACTTTGTACTGTCCACGAAAATGAAATGAGTTTTATATATTTTAGTAGCCTATTCCCGCTAATTTATTTATCAAACTCTGTTACATTTTTTTAACATTTCTGTTAAAGCATATGCGTTTTAAAAAGAGCGCAAGTCCAATAATAAGTTAGAAACCGTTCTTTTACAACGCTGACATAATAACGTATCGAGTAGGATTCCTGTCAAGGTTTACTGAAAAGCTCATATTGAACGTTAGATCAAATGTTCACAGCGACCTATTAAACTGATTAATACAGATGTGTCAAGCTGATTTGAATCCCGGGACACGGAGTTACGTCACCATAGCAACTCGTAATTACAGACAGAGGAGGAGGCATCAAAAGGCATCATTACACAATCCTGCGTATATTACGTCGTTACGCGCAACACGCGTACAACTCCAACAATCTGAGACGCTAACATGCGGAGATGCTGCTAATGGAAAGAACGCGACTTTTGATAAATTCCTCGTCGTTTCCCTCCCTGAGTTTAAAGCGCGTGTGATGATGGCACGTGAAGCAGGATTGAGTGGAAATGAGCCGGTGTGATAAGGGTACTTTGTGGCCCTTCTGATGACGTCGACTGCTACTGCTATTTTCAGCTACGTTCTGATAACATCAAAGCTGTATCTAACTACATAACTAAGACAGTTTTGTTTAAAAATATATGGTTTAAGCTCTAATATAAAAAAAATGTAGCCATAAAAGGCAATCGAGCAGGCGGGCCTCCTAGGCTTCTATTCTAGGCGATAAAAACTATATCGTCTTTAATCTCCTGTTATGATATCATTTTTAACTCAGTCGACATCATTGTCAATAAGTACGAGCTATCGAAACGTTAACAATACTATAACAGGTCAAAAACGATATGGTTTACAGAAAAATACAGAAAAATAAATCAAAACAAAATTAAAAACAGGTAGCAATTATGAAAAACACTGCACGAGAGTTCAGCGCAATGCATAAACAAGTAACACTAAAATTCTATTCCAAACTAAATTGCTATGAAAACATGGCACAAAGTAGCGGTTTGTTTACCTCGCGGCGTGCAGCGAGGCCCGCGCGAGCGCCGCTGCAACATTTGGCGAGCTCGCCCCATGTATTCCTCAGGGCTTTTCCGCCCCACTCATTATACCCGATAGTTATTACTGTCATTTTTCAACTCGTTATTTACTCTGAGGAGAGCTGATAGCGCGACGTTTGCCCGCAAAAGCCTAAACTCGAGATTAGGGTGAAGGATTTGCGGGATAGAGGGGGATTTTCGCGGACTAACACCAAAATTGAAAATGGTCCTTTAAACTTTATTTCCATTTCCCCTGTTTACTCTCTGAGATCATTCCAGATAAGTCCAAGCACACTGTTATTTACGAAGAGATATTTAAATTGAATTCTAAATTAACAAACAGGTGGAAGAGGGTAAAGGTAGACAAGTTTAACTGGAAAGTATTCGCTGTTGCCTCTTTGATAATGACTATCGTCCAAACAAACTTGCATAAATGAAATGAGAAAAGTTATATTTTTCAGCGCCATATTTACAGAGCCTACCCCAAGAGGCAGTTTCGAGGAAGGTTTATCAAAGTGTCACCGCAGATAACAACAGAAATGTCGTCTTGATAACGAGTAATGAGAAAAGTTTTGCGAAGTGTCTTCGTTTTTTAATTCTTGTTGTGTATCAAATAGTTATAAGTTACTAGATTAAATCCTAGTGTGTTTGTTTAAATATAAAAACCCTGTAACGCGGTATTACAATTTTGAAATGATAATCTCTCTAAGTGGAGACCAATTTAACGTGGGGGATATCGGCGGCAGAACGACGCCTCGTTCGACTTTCAAATCACTCCGCAAATTATCAACGGAGAATTAAAATCTACCCCGGACTTCGAAGACGGTTGGTACATTAATTTATTCTTTAAAAGCTTCTCAAGTTACTTGAGGCGGTGACGTCACTTTGTCAAACATCAATTACGTTTTGACAATGATCAACGATGAAATGGACGAGCGCACGAAGCGGTCGAATCATCGCTCATTATTAAGTAGACTTCATTGCGATGTTAGAACACTGGGAGACATTGACGACGACAGAAGGTAATTTGAAATCATTTTTATAAAAGGTGCAAAATTGGCAGATGTTTTTTATGAGTTTAGACAAGTTTACTAAATTTAATTGATTTTGAACAATTTATTCATTAAATTGGCCACATTAAATGTGTATCTTTTACTAGTCAAACCTAAGTATAAAGTGCTAGATTCACTTGATACTTTCACTTACACTACTTACAAGCGCTTTGGACTAGAAAACTATTTTTCGAACGTTATAAACGAACACTTGTCTTATTCTACGAAAGCTACAACGCGCAACGACACAAACAAGTGAAGTATTATAAATCCCATCAAAAACATACATGTGAAAATGCAAGCCAAGTTCAATGTTAAGAATATGCAATGCGTGTATATCGACTTCACTGACAAAAAAAATGAGATCTAGATGGGTGCCAAGTTCCGTAGATAATCCTGATATTTATTTATTAAGAACATACCTACAACATTCTAAAATAAATTAAAAACACAATTTCTTATTTTTTCTGCTACAACCATATTTGCTATTAAGTATAACTTCTTATATTTCAACACCCAAATTATTTACACAAAGCAAATAACTTAGGATAAACTGAAGCTCAAAATCTGACTTGGCTAGTTTTTTACCAGCAAGTCAATTATTTCGAAGAGTAAAATATGACCATACAATATAAAAATACAGTAACTTGCGTACTATAACAAATATGAAAACTAGCCAAGTCAGATTTTAAGCTTCAGTTTATCCTAAGTTATTTGCTTTGTGTAAATAATTTGGGTGTTGAAATATAAGAAGTTATACTTAATAGCAAATATTGTTGTAGCAGAAAAAATAAGAAATTGTGTTTTTAATTTATTTTAGAATGGTGTAGGTATGTTCTTAATAAATAAATATCAGGATTATCTATGGAACTTGGCACCCATCTAGATCTCATTTTTTTGTCAGTGAAGTCGATATACACGCATGGCATATTCTTAACATTGAACTTGGCTTGCATTTTCACATGTATGTTTTTGATGGGATATCATTTATTTTTGTCAAATAAGTTGGCATGCGTTTCAATAAACAAACATTAATTACTGAGTAGTTCCGGTGAATCTGTGATCTTCATTCATCATCATCCGTTTTACTTCACCAAATAGTGCTTTTCAAAAGCATACTCGTATATGCACGAGTTAATATATGTACTTATGCTATATACTCGTATATATATACAAAATACCCAAATCGATATAGCTATGCCCAAATTATTTGAAGAGTTCCCTTAATTTCTCCAGGACCCCATCATCAGATTCTGACCTGGTGACATTGGGACCAATCAGACAGTGTGCTCTTTCAAACAAAAAAATAATTTTCCAAATCGGTTAATAAATGACGGAGTTCTGAGGTAACTAGCATAAATAATAAAATAAAATAATAATAATAATAAAACTTATAAAATCACTGTTTTCAGATTTTTTTATTTGTATACGCATAATTACCGATCTGTATGCCAAATTTCAACCTTCTAGGTCACCTGGAAGTGGGTTAGGTTTTTGATGATTAGTCAGTCAGTCAGTCAGTCAGTCAGTCAGTCAGTCAGTCAGTCAGTGGTAAAAATGCCGATTTTTAGACGTTTATATCTCAATAACCGTTTCACTTTTATTTATGAAATTTAGAGTTCTAGTTGATCTAAAGGGTTTTAATACATATACCAAATTTCATGTTTTTATGTTAAGTAGATTTGGAGTTATTGAGGGGTCAAAAGTGGCTCCAAACGGTTCGTGTAAATAACACACGGCTGCGCTCGCCAGTTCCTTTTTCTTGAACTTGGCTGGACACGCTCCCGCGTGTCTAGATACTCACTACTGATGTCCTCGTTCTAAAAGAAGTGTGCGAACTTGACCGTTATTCTAATCTAAATAGTGTAATTGAAAGTAGCTAGTTAAATAATCCACCTCCCAGCAATTCAAGCAAAGGAAACATTCAGAAACTAAATACGAAAACTAACGTGCAAATAAAAGCCTTTCAATGAGTCCACACGTGCAAGTGCATCAAGCTACTAATAATTTATTCCTTCGTGACCGCACACGGGAACTTGAAAGAAAACTGACGGCGATCGACAGAGGCATTAATATCTAACGATTACCCGGTAAGAGTGGCTGATTAAACCTCACCCTAGAGCAATATGATACGAACATTTATAAAAGCCAGCGTAATGGATTCGCGGCCACTCTGAATTAGGTTTGTAAATATTTTATGTCGTCTATTGTGAAGTGGTGTGCGGGTGATTGACAGGAGCACTCCCCAGTGGCCGAAACGCATCATTCGACAAAATGTCTGAGAAGCGTGCCATTTGTGAACATGTTGCCAGATTTGATCTCATTATCGGACAAGAGAGGCAATTAAGCGTCTATTGAATGTGACACTCGAGAGTGACGCGACGTGAATTCTTAGTCTACCCTTATACGGCGGTTACACTTATCAAAACTATCCAAGTACATTAGGCAATTTTGGTATTTTTGTCTATACAATTGGGATTGACCAAAAAAATTAAACTCACGGTTTTTACTTTCTCATTCGAAACAATATGAAATTTTAAGCCACCAATTTCATTAATTTTGTATTTGACCCCATAGTTTTGTTTTAATATCTTTATTTATTTAGCAGACCGATTTTATGGATGACATGATTATTTGGTGAAAAAAAGTTATTGTAATAGTGTATTAAAACATACTATTTCAAGCTGTTTTCGCCTTACCCGTAAGATACACCTCGGAGGGCTTCAAGCCGAAAACGAAAGTCAAACAAAGGTTAAATATACTTTTGTCGAAATATCCAAAATAGATATATTTCAAAAACTTAATAATGCAGAATGGCTTTAAAACCCTATTCCTCGAAATAGTTTTTGAATTGGAGTAATTGTAAAAATATGAACAATCCAAATTCTATCCTTAGACATTTTGGACATGCGTCTGCTTCAGAGCAGACAAATACTAAATGAATTACAGTTGAAATAAGTAGTATTTATATTTCTTTGAATATACATTCCTTTGAAGAGTGTATAGTCAAAGGGACTAAGCAAGAACTTCCAAAATAGGCATTGTGATTTAAATTCGTTTCATATTTGTATTTCTAGTGATAAAAGAGATACCTACATGTAAAGGACATATACCCGTATAAGCTTTATCTTTGTATATGGTAAAGGCTTAAATAATTTCGAATAAGCCTTCTTAGGCCCACTTGCACGAAAAGATTAACCCTGGGTTAAGACACTAACTCGAGTTAAAATTACAGTTTTCTTATGAATCTGACGTTTACTAACTCGAGTTAGCGTCTTAACCCAGTGTTAAGTTATTGGTGCAAGCGGCCCTTAAAAATATTCGCAGCGTTACAAATCAAAGAAACATGTATAAACAAGCTATCAATTATTATCAGAGACCGTCGCGAGGAGTGGTATTAAGTCCTCGCTCTTTCAGTACCAGGGTACTACTAGACGGGTCAATTTTGTATGACCGTCCACGAGTTTAGTGCTGAAAGTGTTAAGGCGGGTAATGAATATATGGCGCAGCGCGGGCCTCTAGCGGCCGGTGGTAACTAGTTTGTAGTTGCAAAGTGGCTCTAAATTGAACACCTGAATGGGAACCCGGGCTCAGACGCACCGCGGCCCTAAAATGCACGAAATTAATCAACATTTAATTCCATATCGCGAACGACTGAGCAAAGGCGTTGCACGTACGAGCGCCCAGGGACACCACCGAAATGAACCTCCAGTAGGTATTAGCCGTACGAAACTCGACCACCGCTGCAAAATATGCAAATGAAGAGGCGACTCATTTGACGAATTTTAATGGATATTTAACTGTGTTAATTATAAAGTTTCAACTTGACTTAATTCGCCGGAAACGTCCGGGCTCCCATCGCTAACACAAATGCATGTTTAAAGAGTTTTCGTGTGACGACGATTTTCCGCTCGGGGTGTCTTTGCGGTCACCGTAGCCCGAGTTTACCTCATATGTTAACAAATTATTTATATTTTATTTGATAAATTAGCTAAAACTCTTAATCGGATGGTTTCGCGTTACATGGATAGATAATAATATATTCTTACTATGAGAATTCGCCAAGTTTGACCCAAAGAGCACGCTTAGCTTACCCAAAGGATTCCTGTGGAATATTTTCTTTCACACATTCAATTTTTTGAGTTTTAGTCGCTGTACTTGCCTACCGACTGAGAAAAAGTATTTTTTTTCAACCTTAGCTTACCTGTAAATAAAAAAGAAAATAGGTATTATTGGCACAGTCGCAACGAATAATGAAGGCTAAAATTTAGGTTTTACTGGTTATTAAAAATAGATCTTCTAAAAATGCGAAAAATAAAAAATCAAGTCGTCAACATTTCCCAGATTTTAAAGCTTAATCAGATGTTTTCCCTTAAGGAAGCGCTTTGGCTTGCAGACAGGCCGTGACAGATTTACGAGATAATATGTAAATAGACTGCCGTGTTGGAAAATTGTTCAACACAATTTGGGTTAATTGAATTTTTGTTCGTTAAACTTGATGTGAAGCACACCTCTCGCTTAATTACTGGCGAAGGTTTGTTAATTTATGACGGCCGGACTTAGCGCACCTACTCCAAGGAGCAGGATAACATCGAAACTCCCTCAAGATTAATTTGCTGAGTAGGTACTCGGCAACTTTAACTCGTTTGCCTCTGACCGAATTCCCAGGCCGCCCTTGGAGTTTAGAATTAAATTTAATGAAATAAGGGGAATCAGCAGTTGAAAGTTGTGTCTGGGGCAGTGCGGGATAGTTGCGGGCCGGCAGACGGCGGCCCCCGGCTACCGCCTTCTGCCTCTCGCCCAATGTCGTATTTGATTACGACAAGGAAATATAAATTCTTAGTAGTAATAATATCTAGTGCTGCATAAAAGATATGGATCTATAAATTTACTAGTGTTGAAAAGCTTATAGTGAAACCACTATTCATTCGAGTTTTATCGAATGTAATACGTCTCAGATAAGTTCAGAGAGGAACGGTTCAATATCGGCGGTGTAGTGCAGCGCTAGACCACTTGATAGTCAGTCCCAATGCTATTGCACAAGCAACCGGACCGGTTTAACTCGGCTTTACCTCAAGTCAGTGCTTTCAAGCGTCCGGGCTAGCATCTACTATACAAACCTTTGAATCGATCCATCAAGGGAGTCAATTCCTTTAAAATACTAGATAAACAGGGGTGCTTATTTTTATCCAAGAATTAAAATTTATGAGAATGAGTAGGTACTTAAATTGTTTAGCTACACAGTTGCGTTTTAGAATTACTTACAAGAACCGCCCTCGAATTAAAAACTGGCCGCCATTTTGTCAGCGGTCTCAGAAGCCCTATGAAGACTTTTGGGCGCGTATTTAGCGGGTAGACGGGTGAAGCCCTATTAGTCGGATGGGGCTAAAGACAATAAGTCTACATTGATATGAGGTTGATCTCTCGGATCAGCGTGGGTGGTACTAATTATGAAGCTATGTCAAGGATGACGATAATTCAATAAAATAACAAGCTTTTCAATGTCGACTACGACTAACAGGAATAGAATCGTAATATGAAGTAAAACGCCTGAAAATTGCAAATGTCAGGGTCAGAGGGCGAGTTGAAGTAAATGCAACGAGATTGCCATTAGCCGCGGTGCGGGGAGAGCGGCAGTGGCGATGAGTTACCAACTTAAGTGTCAATTCAGGGAGTGTTTGTCAAGTGCCACCGCGGTGTAAGAGGGAAATTAAAAATTGAAAAACTCGCCGCCATGATGGCAGTGGCGTTAATGGCTGTACATAATAATTAAAGCGGGCGGCTCGTGGGCTTATGTGCGAGTCGAGTGGGGGGTGTGGCCCGGCGCCGCGAATGGGCTCTCTCAGCGACATCTGAGACGCCCGGGCCCTTTGGAGAGCGCCTCACTCGCCTCGACCTGTTTTATATTGCCCGGCCTGCTGCCCTGAGAGCTGCTTTACTTTGATTTAAGAGAAAAAGCCGTTTTGACGCTACACTCGGTGAAACCCTTTACAAGTTGATTTGAAAAGGGACGGAGAGTCAAACGTCAATGCTTCAGAAATGGAAAATGTGAAAGCGCCCCAATGAGATAGACAAGTAGATAGTCTTTTTACTTTTATCTTGTCTTTTATGATAGGTAAGTCTCAAGAAGGGCTTGAGGAGGTTCATTCTCGATATGAAATTGAGAAAAGTAATTTCGATAAGATCATGGCAGATAAAATCTACTTTAAGATTTACCTTAATGTAATCAAGCATTTATTGTTGCACGTTGAAGTACAGTCAGCTGCAGAGATAAGTATACCCCCCTGCATAGGAAACTTGTATGCAGGAGGGTATACTTATCTCTGCAGCTGACCGTACGTCTTACCCCGTTATATTGTCCAAAACAAGAATACTTATAAATCTCGCTAGTAAAATGCGTGCCTGTTTCAATTTTCTTCAACAATTGTTTTACCAAAACTACTTACTTACCCCTTTTGCACGGGACGGCCATGTTTTTTCTTGTTTCGCGCGTCAGACTGACGTCTGACAGGCCGCCATTTTGAAAAAAAAATACTCGAGTGCGGCTTCCTTCCGCATCGGTGGGCCGTCATGAGAACTATCGCGGTGACTCCCCCTTCGTTTTACATACATCGGATTCATTGTTTTAGGAGCGCGTCGTATATGCGAGGAACTTTTGTTGTTTGACGCGCCCCAGTATGAAACTCAACCGCCATGTCAGATTCGATAGTCAAATTCGCTTGCACGTACGACATCAAAGACACGTCTGATATCACAGGCAAAGCTCAAGGAAGATTAGATTCGCCTTCGTGGGGGTTCTATTTGTAAAATTATATACCTACCGGTATAAGTAATTTTAACGGAAGGTACAAGTATTTTATCATTTGCAAAAAGTACAAAAAAGACACGTGACATACTCCTGAAAAACACCACTTCTATTATGTTTCCAGCGGTAACTAAAATAAAACACATTTTATTCATTTACTCCATTTGTTATGGCGATTATTAAAATTCCACTGCGAACGTACGTGGGTACACATAATTTCCCTAAGTATTTTTCCGTTGTGTAGCGCGCGGAAGCGAAGCGAGAACCGTCATCGTTCCCACTTAGTAGTTGCTCGGTGCACTCCCTAGCCCTTATTGTTTTAATTGTTGCCCCTGAGAGGTGGGAGGATCAGAGCTCTCAAAGTCTTTTATATCTCAAGCGTAAATACGATGCACAGCACACACTTTTACATAAAAGTGGCAGCCATTTTTATTGTAGGTGTTTGTATTTTGTACATGGTTGCTGTATAGTTTTACACACATAACTAGTTGTACAATGTTAGTTCATATTATTATAGAATATATGTCGTTAAGCGTTAATTATGAAACCGTATTATGTTAGACAAACATTGCTGGTCGTGAGAATTTTCCCTACTCGCCTAAAGTAAAGTACATTTCATTTTAAGCCCGGCGCAAAATGACCGCTCACAATCACAGCAAGAGTAAATAAAAAGTGGACGATCAATAGTAGAAACAAAACAAAGCGGAGTAAAAACAGTTTATTTCAGCAACATTCAGTGTTGTTTTTCGTCTGATAAACAAGCTCTTGTAAATCGATTGTAATTACAACGGCCCGGCGTGTAACAAAATAGAACGAGCGCGTATAAAAATATTAGGGTGCCGGTGCAAAAACAGTCGGCGGGTCAAGACGACGCAAAAAAGGATACCCTCGGCAAACAATATGCTGGCTAAATGAATTCTGTGTACGTTTTAGGGGATTTTCCCACTTAATTTGTGTGAATCAAAACCAATGGTCTTAGAGTACCATTGATGTAAGGGTGTTTGCTTAGTAGCTATCTAAGAAACTGCAGGTATTTAATTAAGTATCTCACTTATGTAAATAGCTTTCACCTTGTAATTGTTGAATCAAACTCAAACTGTTTTAAATGGCTCCGAGCTAAAGCTGGATTGTAATAAAGTGAAAACTTGCTTTTGACCTTTAATCTAGACTTGGTTTATTTTACAGCGGCACGACTTAGAAACGAGATAATTATATGTTTTACTAGTCTCTGAGTACGCAGAATAAATCTTTGTCTTTGGGATTTGAATGCACTATTTTCACATAACTTTATTAACACTTTCTACTACTACTAGTACTATGAGAATAATGTAGAGACAGAATAGGCATTATTTTTAAATATTTAGTAAGTATATTATTAATTTTAATATTCACACGAGCGCCATTTCAATGCCAAGCATAAGATGTAAGTTCCAATTATTTTAAACGAGAAAATTATTGTTAGAAGTTTTGAGTAAGCACAATCAAGGAGCAACATATCCGATAAACCCTTACATCAACTCAAATTGTGAATTTATCACGCGCTTTGGATGGGGCTGTATATGTTGACTTTATTCTGTTGACTGAGTTTTGAAGCTTAACTTAACTTGATTTGATTTGATTTGAATTGCAAAATCTACTTATAACAACTGGTTTATTTAGAAATAATTTATTTCCGTTTATTATTACTTTTCACGTAAACGACTCGTGAATTATCAGTTTAAAAGTCCGATATCATCGGTACTAATTTCTCAAATAGCATTCCCGAAATATACATTCCATTATGATTATTTTAGTGGAGTTACTGTTGTAACAAACTGGTGGATTCATCCCTTGATTATATTTCAGCCGATGGCGCGACCGCAGAGGCATCAACATGTCGGGCCCGCCCGCAACGCGTAAGCCTCATTGGAATAGTTTCCATTACGCCGGCCGTCCACTATCTTCTGCATTATGCCAAGGTTTCCCAGGATGATAAATAAACGTTGAATGCTTGACCTGCCCTTCGACGGAAGAAGCTTACTTTTTTAGATAGGTTTAACCATGAAAACGACCACATTCATAGTCATGATCATCATTTTAGAGAGAGGGTATCTTAATGTTTGAATCAGTCCAATAAAGGAAAATAGCTGTAGGTAAAAATAAATGTTACTAAACAATCTTAAAATGACATCATGAGCAGTAACCGTGACAGTAAAAGCAGGTAACAAGCTGTTTTCTGCTACAAAACTCCGTATTTTCCTCCACAACACTAACTTAACACGTTAAGCCAACAACACCGTCACAGAAGGTGGCACTCCAAAGGGACTTTAGAAAAATACTACTGACAAATAAATTGGGTACATCTGTGTTGTCTATGTCCCGTTTGTTTTGTGTATTGACAAGCAATTTGTTTTCTAAAAGATCGTGTACACAGGCGTGATTGCGCCAAGGCCGCGCGCTGTTTGTATAATCCGTGGCGCTTGCCTTTGATTAGCTCCTTCAGGTTTCAATGATGAAAAACTAAGTCGACGAAAGAGAGAGTACTCTTATTTACTCTGCTCGTTTAAAATGTTTCTCGTTGACAATTTCGCGTGGGCCTGAAGAAAATATTAAAACGAAACGGGCAGTTTTTTCGGGCAGCTCTAAAAGTTTAATTGCGACGTTAATATAGTTCAGCCTGCAACAGCGTTTAGACTAGGATTTATAGGTTACTCGTCTAGTAACTTTAGAGAGACACATTACACGCAGGGTGATATTTACGAGCCGGCAGAATAGTTTATTTCTCCGGGTGAGTAACAATTGCAAACAAAAAAGGTCGGCGGCCACTGCACCCGCGGAAGTTCCAGCTCAAAAGTTAACTCGCAGGCCCATAAATAAACCTTCGGTTTTGCTCTGGGACCCTCGCCGATTGCAAATTTCAAACTGAAACCGTAAAGTCGCATAAATTACAGTTTCAGACGGTTGGAAAGAGAAAAACAATCGGAAAGTAGCACTTAGCAGCTTGACTAATCGCCAGGCGGCGATGACAGCTCGCGCGATGTGGGATTTAGGCACGGCCGCACCGCAAGCCAAGTCGCCCGCCGCAACCCGTAATGCGTTTGCCGTTACTGAATTCCGTGACAAACTGCTTTTGAATAGCCAATCGGCGGCAGGATGTTTGCCAATCTCGTACTTTCTTCACTGAGATTGGTTGCTGAATGATTTATAATGCTTTTTTAGCACCCGTTACGGCTACTTCGTACATACGAGCAAGTTATTGGTGGCACACTATTTGTGTCCACGTTCTTAAGTGTTTTGAATGAATAATAAATAAACTTTGACTTTTACAAGATAATTAACAAGAGTAAAAAAATCTCAGTTAATATCCGTTCTTTAATAGTAACCGTGCTTTTATAATAATTATACTTCATATCCTACTGAATTTAAGTCATGTGCGAAATCTATGTTGCCCAATAGACGGTATCTCAGACAAAACTCTTGTAGCAATGTAAACCTCATTATTAAGAAAATAAAATAAAAACTGCTTCGATTATTAAATATGAGATATTGCTTATTAGCTTAAAGGGCAGTATGTGCCTTCTCCAACAATCCCAAGCCGACCTCGGAACATAGTGGAATTGATTGCCCTTCGGTCATCCGCTCTCCAAGCAATTTGACCCACCCGCTATCTACACTACGAGTACCTACAGCAATTCTTCAGAATGTTACTTTGTTCTACAAATCTCCTCGGTCTCGAGTCAGAATGTAATTTAAATGAAGCTAGTTCTTATTGTAACGCGCTGTATATTTATTCTGCGCCGACAGGTGCTGGATAAGGGCTGTAACAATTAACATACGCTATTAAGAGCCCGGTCCGTGCCGCCATTAGAGCGCCCGCGACTTTGCGAGGATCATTCAAAGTTGCACAATTAACATTACACCTCCAGGCAATCTGCAGCTAACCGTCTGACTGTGAGTGGAATTTGACATTAGATTAGAGTAATGTCCTTATTTTTTCAAATACTAATACTGTTTCAATGACAGCCTTATATTGATCGCACTCTACTAGATAGACAGTGTATAGGTTAAAAAAAATATTTTCATCAAATGCCAAAAGCTAGCGATAAATATGACAGAGTATTTTGGTTGACAGTATTAATATATTTCGCCATTACATTTTTCTTAAAGAATTAAAGAATAAGAATTTTGACGTCGTTACTTTAAGATGACTACCGTAAGATGAGCAGTTTTCGGCGTTTCACCATCGAAAGTATAAATAACTCGTATGCAACCAGCTTGCGGAAAGAGAGCTTATTTCAATTGCCATTTTTTTATGATGCTAGTTTCCCGGCCTCAGAACAATTCTACTCCATCGCTTTTTCAATCGCCTGAAACTAATGCAGCGCAATATCCCCGCAGCTCGCAAATACGGAAGGTCTTGCATTAGTTTCTCCGCGTACTACAAATCTTGATTTGGTGCTTGATGGAGGAGCACACCCGAGTTACTGCGCGGTCGGGCCGTCCGTCTCGGCGCGAGCAGTTCATTTGCTTCACGCCTCATACCCGCAAATAAATCAGCGACTTTGCACGTACGGAACGCAGAATACGGATACGTGGTTTTGTAAAATTTATAAAAAGACATGGTCATATTAAAAAACCATTGCTACAATAAATAATAAGGATTTTTATAATCGAGGGGACAATCTCACAGAAATTGACCTAGTCCCAAACTAAGCTCTAGGCTAGAAATAAAAACATAAAGAGGCACAAAGAAAATATCCAAGACAGGGAAAAATAATCGCATTCATCACACAAATATTTTTGTCTATCCCGGGAATCTTACTCGGACGTGTAGTTTTTCGATATAAAACATAACCTTTCATACGTCACATTTTACGATGCTTATAATAATTATCAAAACGTTTTGCTTGTAATTGCCTATATAAGTAGCTTGCTTACCTCTTGAACTATACAATTGAAGGCATTCCTGAAACTTATGAGCGAAAGTAAGCACGTGATAAACCCGAACTATTGAGACACTTTATAACTTTTCTACAACCCCGGAACATACGTTCTGCATTTCAAATTGATCGTAACGATGTAAACTAACTTTCTATTACACTTTTAACACTCATACGCGTGTATTTTCGCTAATTAGCAACAAGTTATTTACAAATAATATAATCGCGTTTCGCCTATATTTGACAAGTGGATGTCAAAGGAGAACGTTCTGAACAGCCAAATTGGTTGTGAGATGATAATGCGTTAATAATTAAGATATTATTAGCCCGTGAGCTAGCTTTTGGTAATAAATAATTGTTAGAAATGTAATAAGGCATGATCTAGGTATAAATTCGGTAAACTATTAATGAATCCTAGGCGAGCTTATAATATCGTACGTTTCACAAGACAAGAATTTCGAGACGTACGATACAACGACAACTGACTTTTGAATAGCGTTTGACTTAACATGACAGTTGTCACCGAATTACTTAACCGATAACCGGGGTCTATGACTGGCTGTCATTCTGAAAACATGTGTCCTATTATTTAATTTTTTGTAAATTATTTTATCCTTTATTTTGATTCGCAAATCCAGGGCAGTTTTGTGGGACAACTTGTAACATTGATGAAAAAATTGCATTAAATAAAATAACAGTGAAAAGATGGTTCCAAATGAGTAAGCGGTCAAGATCACACCAAGCCATTGAAGTGGATGCCCGCCATCTTCAAGGGTCACGACTATGACTGGAAAACTTCGACGACAGGACAGGATTCACCGTACAACCACAGTGTAAAGAGTAACTAACAGTGGGCCGACGCCTTTGATGTTTGCGTAAATGCCGACGCCGCACAAGGCCACAGTAATTACCTAGGGTTGTCACAAACTACACAACTGCCCAAAAAAAGAGGGTAATAGTTTTAGGTTTAAAGTATGTATGTACGTTTCTTTGTTCCGCCATGAATAACTTAGGTATGATTTTAGATTCAAACACCCATTGAATTTTGTTTAAAGAATTTATGTTCACCATCTTGGATTTCAATATGGATGACATTTTCGTAATCAGCACCCCGAGGGACCTCGAAAATGACACCCATATCAGTATATCACAAAAAAAACGTCCGCCATCTTGGATTCCAAAAATAATGTCTTTTTCGTAATCGGCACCCCGAGAAACCTCGAAAATGACACCCATATCGATTTTTAAGAAAAAATAACGTCCGCCATCTTTGATTTCAACATGGATATCTTTTTCGTAATCAGCACCCCCATTATTATTTATAAAAGTCATGTCCGCCATTTTAAATTTGAAAATGGATGTAATATTTTTGTTTGAGAAAAGTTTAAATTTTTGCTGGCTTTAAATGTTGTTTACGTTGGCATGACATGACAAAAATGTTGTAAATTAAGCACTATAAAATAATATATTTACCTTTCTTCTGAGTGTGGAAATTGATAATATCGCAGATCTTTATTTGTGCGAGATGATGAATTGCATTCTCGCACAGCACATGTCGTATGCACCATTTTTTATTCTAAATACATCAAAATACAACACACGACACGCAGTAACCCTGAAAGATATGTCCCGAGCTACTAACAATGGCGACGTATGCAGCTCGGGCTCGCCCTACCCGCCCCTCGCCCCTCACACCCCGCACGATTGCCCTGTCTAGACGGCTTCGTCGAACGACTGTATTGGTTTATAGACTGTGGTACAACGTTGCTTATTATATACTTGACATTGGCATGTTATTATGTAGACGCCATTAAATAAATAAATAATAATAATAATAACGACGGCGCAGGCATTTTGACAGTTGACGATTTCGATGGGACGGCGTACTCGCCGTGCCCTCTGGTATCTTGAGTGATCTTGCCCTGGCTTCCATAATAGCCCGGACCGACAAACACTCGATGTAAAGAAGTGATGGTGAAGTTTTACTTAAGCGAAAGTGAGAGCGCAGCTTTCGCGGTATTTTGCGTTGTACCCGCAGTTTTTAGGCGCTCATAGCATTGCCGAACATTCTCCCCGTAGGAGTAGTGTCGGGAAGTGTGGCTCTAATGCCGAAGTTTCTGGCGGTGGCAGGTGTTGGGTGACGTCAAACAGCGCCTTTCGTGATGCCAAGTGGCGTCACGCTTCTCCAATAAAGGAGTCTGCGAGTTTCTTCGGTTTGCCTTGCCCTGGTAGTCTTACCAGGGTTGATGGCCTGAAGGTTGTCTTCACTGCTGTTTGAGCCAAGCCCATGGCCCAGCTGCGTTATCAGCTTATGATCTCCGTGTCTCCTGGCAATCCGGTCTGAAGATCTGCTATAAGTGCCCAGACTTTTTCTAGTATGTTGGCCAACATCTTTTGGAGACAGTGCGCGTACCGCGATTCCGAACGTAGCGAGGCAACTGCGTCTCCTCGCAATGCAGCACCACTGCTGGTGCTTATTTAATGTAAATTGTCAGCCGAATTTTGCATGTTCATATTATACATTAAGTTTATTTAATGTTTGGCCTTTTCATTCACTCTCCCTTACGAGGGCTGCCTTTTAAGTTGTGTCGTTTGAAATAAGTATAGACAATTTAATAGATTATTACCATTTATTGTTTTTCAAAGAATTCGCCGCGATATTTAATACACTTTTGCATGCGTTCAAACCAGTTTTTAAAACATTTATTCCACTCCGAAGTGGGGGTAGTCAAAATGGCCGATTTGTATGCGTCAACAGCTTCTTCGGGTGAGCTGAAACGTTGACCACGAAGACTTTGCTTAATTTTGGGGAACGTAAAAAAATCGTTAGGGCTTAAGTCAGGACTGTAAGGCGGGTGATCTAAAATTTCCACGTTTTGGGTGTTCAAAAACATCTTTGTCTGGCGGGCGGTGTGCGAACTTGCATTGTCATGGTGCAGTATCATACGACGTTCCGAGTTGTTTTTTCGAAATTCGGTGATGACTTGTGGCAAACAAACAGTGGTATACCAGTCGGCGGTAACCGTCTTGCGATCTTCTAGTACAATAGTGGCGACGTGACCACCCTTTGCCACGAACGAGGCAACCATTTTTTTTGAAGTGCTCCGAGAGCGTATGACTTTGGTCGGTTTTGGCTCGTCCTGGAAGACCCAGACAGTTGACTGCTGTTTTGAATCTGGATCGTAAGCATATATCCAAGACTCGTCACCACTAACCACATCATAAACATGTTTTGACTCTCCTCGGCTGAATCGCTTCAGAGTTTTGCGACACCAACTTACACGGGCTGTTTTTTGGTCGTCGCTAAGCAAATGTGGTATCCAACGAGAGATCAACTTTTTTACAACAAGTTCTTCGTGCAGGATTTTTTGGACAGTGGTCCCTGAAATGCCCACGGATGCCTCTATTTCACGGTATGTCACATGACGATCTTCGAGTATTAGCTGCCGCACGGCTTCGATATTCTCTTGCGTCATGGCGGTTTTTGGACGACCTTCACGAAGCTTATCACTGAGGCTAAGAGTGCCCACGTAAAAATTCTAAGTACCAGCGTTCTACAGTCCTAAGACACGGTGCTGCATCACCAAACACAGATGTGATCTCCTCAAAGCACTGAAGTCGCGATAATCCCCTTTTAAAGTTGTAGAAAATTACCGCACGCAAATTTTCCTTAGACATTTCCATTTTTACAACCGACTTGTCACCTTTGAATAGACGCTGTAATAAAACTATTCGACCAATTTGAAAACATTCTTTTGTTTTCGAGTTCTAAATTCAAAAGGATGAAAATGCCATATGTTTTTTTTTAAATAATCGCGGGAGGTTGGCAAACGACACAACTTAAAAGGCAGCCCTCGTAGTTACACCACTATAGGATTCCACAGGAAGAGGACCCTTGACAACAAAGGTATGATGCAATACCACTGAATCCTGACCGTGCATTCATCACACTATTCTGACATTAACGAATTACACCCATTATTCACGACAAAAGCTCTGGCTTCATAGGCAGACTAGAGAAACCGCATCGTCCTGATGAATTATTTTTCACATTACTTTTATTAAGGTAATTCATTGATATCTAAAAATAGTAATAATGTAATATGTGATTTTTGACAAACTTTTCGAAATCTAGAAATTATCTTTTTCTTAACAGGTTTGCTTGAAAAGCAGCCAATTTTACAGTGTTAGTGATTATAACAATAATCGTACTGAGATGAGATGGTCATATGAAAGACACATAATAATAACAAGTCAAAATGCATCTGTTAAGGAGATGCCTTCCGTACTAGTCATGCATACGCCCTATCCACTCTCACCAATAAAGCCTACGCCTCGTAAAATGTAGATTACTCAAAAACTATTTTAAATCAGTTAAATTATTTGACTGTGAAATGCAGTCCAAAAGTCTCCTCGGTGGCGAGTGGTTCACACTGCCTACCTTCAGACACCAACTTTCTTTCCGAGCTATCCCCATTGTTTGGTTGGAGTTAAACTTCTGTCGGAAGCAAATGGACAGAGCCAACGTCCGCGAAATTGTTTTGTGTGAGTTCCGTCAAGGAAAACATTACGCGAGCAGCTTATGCTTTAAGGTCCCGAACAACTATGCGTTGGTTGATAATACGAGTTTAATAGTTTTCCTGGAGGTGTGCAGTGATATATTTTTGGAGAAATACTTTGTGTTGTGTATTTTAATAAAACAACAAACTTAGTAGTTGTATTGGCAATCGTAGCCCGTCAAAGGAGACTATGGGTAAGAAAATAAAAGTCCCGTCTTTAAGAATTCGTAATTATACTTCAAGAAGAACGAGCCTCAAAATTTAGGATCTCCCAATATTGTTCTATGCAAATAGCCTCGATGACTAAGCTGCAAGAATAACTTCGGCAAGGAGTATTGAAAGTTCAACCAAACTCTGCCCATAAAAATGTTTTGTTTGTCCTAATTGCTCCAAGTGGCTGGTAAGCCGACTTTCTGACGAGTCATTGTTTTCGACGTGCTCGTGCCGTAACAGGAATATTTCGGAGAGCACCCTCCTAGAAAATTCATGACTTTCAAATTATTTGTAGTGGTAACAATCAGCCGGATAATCTTGTGTTTGCCATTGTCAGATCAGCTACACCAGTGGCAGGATAAGAATTCAAACTAACAGCTTCTATTTTAGTACGGTTTTTAAATTCTGACGGTATTTGGGGTTGACGTGTAATTGGTGTAGCTATTATAGCACCTGCCAGCGATATAGTGTTGTTGCTAGTCTTACAAAATATGTTGATAGGCATACTTTTTTTTTGGGAATTAATAATTTTTTAACTACTAAAACATTGAACTTTGTATTTATGTATGTTCTAAAATTAAATATTTGTTCTGAAAGATTGAAAGTCGTGAACCAACAATTTCTCTCGATTAATAATATTTCATTGTTCAAAGCCGACCCCGATCTGTGTTGCCGGTCTACAGAAACAATCACTCAAATAGGCTGTTCAAATTGAATATTAATCGCCATTTCCACCGAAGAATGGGAATAATCTGAAAGGCGAGTCCAGAGAATGGAGGAAATAAATTTGTAATGCAAAGTTAGAAATTCCATTCCTGTGTTACCGATAAGTAAACGCTTTTACGAAGAGTGCGGCGCAAAGGTAAGAAAGAATACGCTTAGCATTTCGCTCTGCGACTGTGACAGGCAGAAGGAGCCGCGGGCCGGCGGTGCTCGGGCCGGGCCGGCCGATTAAACGCCGAGCCAATAAGGTATTCCGCAATTTATTAGCCTTGCAAATTCGATGCCGCCGCTCCCCTTATGAAATATTGCAGTAGCCGCAACAGCCTTCCGCGGCCGTCCATGCCGACTTCGCAACGTTACACCCCTATTTTAGCTCTAATTAAAAACCCATCAAAGAGTTTTCAGTCATTAATCATGAAACTGTTAACGGTGAATACCGACTTCCCTTCTCAGCTGAGGAAAAAAGGAGGATTAGGATATTAACAAAATGCCTAAAATATTCAGGGTTAGTGGAGTGGCAAGCCGCTTGTAAAAAATACGGCCCCGTCGGAACTGATTTCGCGGGTTTAATGCGGATGAATCTTAAGTTGTTTCCAGCGGTTTAAAGGATTGAGAACCCTTCTTTTTAAATACTGGATAAAGTACCAAGGATTTTTTTATGCTCCGTAATTAACCGCGGTTATACTTTTGTGTTTTTATTTTTTACTGTTTAACGGTTCGGTTTGAGAAATAATATTTACCTTTAAAATGTTACAGTTGAGAGATAAAAATGAAAGTGGATTAATGGTTATTTGAGACGGTTATTCTTGGTACATTGCTGTTAAGTAAGGTTCGCATTTGAATTATTGAATTGTAGCTGAGCGAGTAGGCTAATCACGTCTGCTGTGCTTGAAGTTGGGAATGAGTTTGGTAATTGGTAACTGGATTGGTTCATAAGGCGTGTTCGGCAGCGAGTTGATTCGGCGCGGTCGGGGCTGTCGGCGGCACTCGCAATCGCAGTAATTCGATGTCGGCGCTAACTCGCCGTCACCCGATTATCTAAACAATCGCCGCTCGACGCGCATTGATTCCGAACACCGCTGATGAACCGCTCTGTCCACGCTTCACGAATATTTCGCACAAACAATGCGTTTTCATACTGTTATACCGTTTATTGCTGAGTTTGTTCCAGTGTTTGTACTGTTTTAAATCGTTTGCCCATTGAAATGCTTTGCAGTTGATGATTTAAATTTATTCGTACTCCGACCGTAACGATTGTAACAGCTTGAAATTTTGTACAACCAAATAAACACAATGCTGCTCAATTTGTTTAAGCTATCGTATTTTAGACTATTACGGGCCTATTCACTCTATCCTATTTCATCATCATATTGTATTATATTTTGTATATAAAACAAGCTCTTTATCATTAAGTGCCAAAATTGTATTTATATCAGTAAGCATGAGCAAAAACGTAAGCATAATAATACTCACTTAAGTATTAACTAGCAAAAAAAAACACTGCAAATTTACATTATTTAATAGCAAAACCGTGTTTTCAGTTTGAAATCGTTCATAATCGTATTAAAGTCGTATTTTCAGTTAAAAAAATCACTGGAGCGTGTCCGCTGGTGAACCGAGCTGGTCAGGAGTGGGGTTTTCAATTATCCAATCAACCGCAGGTAACGGATTAGGAAAGTGCTTTGTACGTGTTCTGTGCCGACCCATATATGCTTATTGGAGCACAAAATAAATAGGTACTGTGTGTAAATAATTGATTAGCGATTGAAAGCCTTTAAACAGTTATATCTGCGTATACCATACTCAGATTTTATTACTGTGAGTTATGCTAGTTGAAGGATATTCATGATTTCAGTGTTTATAGTTTAATTTATCTCAACATAATTTTTTTTTGATTATTGTTTACTTACTATCAATCTATTATCAGTGTGTGCTACGCCTGCTCTGAAATAGTGGTCGATTTGATGTCATTTTGTTTGTAATCGCGGTATAGCTGTGACGTAGAAAATATCATTTGGCTTTTAAGCTCTATAGACATTAGCGCAATTTGTTTAATTATTTATTTAGTGTTGTTAGGCGATGGGCCTGTAACCTGTCACTACTTAATATACACATGGCAAACATCGCAGAATGTGGTTATAAATAGGATTAACAACAAGCTATTAGGGTTGTTGGTAACTCTGTAGCTCTGCCTACTCTAGGATGAAGGCATGACGGTATGTATGTGTATTTTATCATATCAAATTGATTTCAGATTTATTACTCAATATAACATAGTATAAATTACATTACATGTCAAATTATATGAAGTTACATAGAGGTCGTCAGAAATAGAATAAAAACATAATAATAAAAACAGTAAAAGTAAAAAAGTAAAAATTACAACACAAATACAAATATAAATATTATTTTGAGGTTGCCATTTAATCAAGTTCCTGTTTGCAACTCGACTGTTTTTTGTGTGTCCTTGTGCTATGGAATTTGGAGTCGGTTCATGCGGTTATTTAAGATTCATCCGTTTTTTTTATGATAACTGGTTTTATTTCACGCAAAACCCATGGAACATATATGTTGACGTTTGGTTAGGTTTGATTGCTTGGTTTTCAACATCAATCTAGGCCACGTTTTAACTAAGCCGCTGAGTATAACCGAGGTAGGTAGTATTCATAGTGAGATCCACGAGGACAGAGTTGTGGGCAAAATATATTTACAGTTAGAATTTCATCAAAAAAAAACGCATGATAAAAATAAACAGATCCCAATGTTTTGTCCATGTTTTAATATTGAAAACAATCCAAAATGTTCCTTGACTTCAAAAAGAAGCATTTCAACTCAAACGAAGAGCTATCGAAGCCTCTTTATTTGTCAATGCACTTAGTTTTCATGTACTTTTGTCTGGATGACACAGAAATAATCCTCTCGTGTGCCGTATCTCAAAGCTACGTGGAACACGGGTAGCAGCGTCGGACGCACTCGAGTGCTCTTCGGCGACCACTCGATAACCGAATCGGAATCACGACTGATATCGATTATGGCCGATGATCCCCGAAACAATGGGCCCTTTATCACGGCTGTCGGTTAAATTCACGCTCTGGATTATAACAGGATTATATATTTATGTAAGCGTTGAAGATTCATGCGGGTAGCGCAGTAATTTTGCGTAGGTATATATACCTATATAATGGATTCCCGCTTCGCAAGTTCTTGACGAATTATTTATTATTAAGCATTTGATTTACAGTTCAAACTATGTTTTTACTAAATAAAGTTATTGGCTGTAAAGATTCACAACATTTGAGAGACTGTTATTTTAACCG
Source organism: Acleris laterana (assembly GCA_963966035.1). Lineage (NCBI taxonomy): Eukaryota > Metazoa > Arthropoda > Insecta > Lepidoptera > Tortricidae > Acleris > Acleris laterana. Next base: position 7,377,235 of record OZ014452.1, read on the forward strand.
AGTGAGCTTATATTTTGAAAATTGAGTTCGTAAACGAAGAACCTGATTTTGAACTTTACAACCTTTTAGCGTTACGGGTTTAAATTTATACCTCAGGCGAAAAACAAACGTATTAAGATTTCTAACACGCTCTTTTTGGAAATAAAATCAAAGTTTATAACGTTACCTTAAACGGTATTTTTATTCGTATTTCATTGCCTCAAGCAAAATTGACAAACGCAATGATTATCAATAGCCAGCAATAACGTTTTTACGATAAATCAATAAAAAGGGTCACCGGCGCAACAGCCCTATTAAACCTTACGAAAACAATCCCATAGTATAGTTTATCGTTATAGTAGCGTGATCCCAAGCCAATTTACGTTAGTTTGGGGGAACAAAGTAAAAAAGAATAACAATAAAGTAATACAATTTGGGGCCAACGGCGGCCGGCGTCGTTACCTATTTGTACGGGGGAAGTAATTTAATGAAGGAGTAGGATTCATTCCCGTCGTTATTCTATAACAGAATGACGGAGTCATTAACTAAAGCGAGACCATACTGAAACTGAACCTATATTTAACACTCCAATAGTCTATTTGATTACGAAAGCTTGAGCGACGACGAACTTGATAAGTCATATTTTGTTTCCAAAAATTTGGAAGTTCATCAACTTTGTCCCAACTAAAACTCAACAATACTCAAATTTCCTTTAAAATTCAGCTCCTTGTCCGAATCAGCCTTAGGCAAAATACCTGGAGAGGGCATTCTATTATTAATTTCGTAACAAACCCCAAAATATTTAGACGCATAGCAACTCTTGCATCTGACGTCTCGTGCAATTCGGATGCGATGTAAACTTTACCTTTACCAGTTTAACGTCATTAGGGAAATTGGGATCGTTAATTTATAAAGACCAACTGCTTCGCTATCGACGTATTTAAATAGGTAATCCCGCGGTTTGTTTTACGGGACTGATATCGGGCAATTTATCAGCGGTCGTAAACGTACGCTTAATGCAGTCGAGATCGATGTTTAATAACCGAATTGAATGAGCGATCGCTTTTACGATTGCCGTATACCTGATTTAGGTCGGCTTAAATTTGGAGTATTACATAACAGTAAAAAATGATCGTAGACACGCTGAAAAAAACAACTTGCTTATAATATCAAGATTGTGATTGTTGTTAATAAGTAATAAGCGTCTTGATTCCACACGCGCCTAGCAAGACTAGAATCATCAGCTGAGTTGTTTTTTGAATCACAACAGAGACTTTTTCTAGTGTGAATTGTCAGATTCATTAGTCGTCTGGTTTTTTTTGTCTACATCTATGACAATATAATATCTACATCTATACAAATCAACTCGTCTAGGTTTAATCGAAGCTGTGAGTGCGTAATAACTAATCTTACTACTAATAATATAAATGCGAAAGATTCGATAGGTGGATGTTTGTTACTGAATGACGCCAGAGCGGTTGAACGGATCTGGATGAAATTCGGCAAAGAGATAGATTAATAGCCTTGAATAGCACATAGGCTACCAAACAACACTGTTCCCGTGGGATGGCAACATTACCAATTCTACGCGGACTGAGTTGGGGGCAGTAGCTAGTAGGCCATAAGTAGTCAAATAAGAATCTATATTACTGTCACCCGCAGAACGCCTAATGTGCAATTGGATTACATTCGCTACTTTTGTAATCAAAGCTCAGACGTAGTAAGCTTGGTTAACAAGTCAGAACAAATGTCTATCTGGCGCAAAGCATTCAGGTCAAGCTATTGAAAATAAACTGAGTTTAAAAAATCCCTACGGTGAAATCCAGAAACCTTTTAATTCACCGTGTTTTGATGGGAAGTGTCAATAATGGCGCGATCCAGTGTAGGGTTACCGGCCAAACATCGAGGCGCAGTGCTTAAGTGCGAAAACAAAACGGAAAGAACTCAATATGGATCAAATTACCTTTAAGCGGACTGCATTCGGATAAAAGAACGTATTGATCGCGCCAAGCGTGTTGGCTTGTTTTTTATTCGTTCACAAATTTGACAGATGTTTGCTGTATTTATTTTGGCAACGCTTTTCACGCGTATCGAGGATTAAGTCATAACAGTGCTTAATCTGTTGGTGGGACAAAAATAAATGATCAGAAACTAACCGATACAAATTTTTGACAAAAATGCAGCAGTATCACAAACTTTGAATGTTTATTACTTAATAATGTCGTTCTGGTTAAAGCGTTATCTGATACCGCGGTTAAAATGATTCTTAAAATGTGTTTAAGTTTCTTAGAATTGGTCGTGCGTGTGTTGCTTGAGTGGCGTCGTCGCCAGCCGGTGTCTAAAATTTATACAAAAAGACAAGTCTTCGATAATATTCTTCATTAAGAAATAACTAGATTGAGACTTAGTAAAATAATGTTATTTTCGGTACGCATGTTAGTAAGACATTTATTGCCCATTTACATTGTAAATTTTGAGTTAAAGGTATTCACATTTGTCTATAAAATGTTTTTTGGAATATCTGAATGCCTGTGCAGCTGTTAGGTACAATATCTCGATTTGTAGGTACGACGTGGCCGCAGTAAAGAGCAACGAACATTATGCCTGAAACCAAATCTTAATTAAGTCTAGGCACCTCTGCAGCGGGAACTAATTAAACTTATTCCATTATTTCTGCTAACGAAATTCTAAGAGAATGTTTGGGGACAGCCTGCCGGCGGAAGGTTTGTTGTTATTACGTTGATGCCTCCGTACGGCGAGCTGGCCATACAATTGACCTAAGTAGAACACAGAGCTGAATCTTTATAGAACGATAACCGTACTATAAACCCACACTCATTGAACATTTAGTCCTTTATCAGCATGTCCCGCCAATATTTAACGCCGCGCTGTCATTTAAAATTCTTTTTATTCGAGCACAGGGCAAAAAGCAAATCCCTCAATCGATTGCTCATCGTTTTCGTCATCCGAAAGCCCAGTGAGCCCGCTAGGTGCAATTTCGAAAAGTACTGATGATTCGAGCACAAAGCGAGAGGCCCGGAGCAGAGATTAAGTAAGTAACTTGTGCGGCTTCGATTGTTCGAACGTTTACAGCACAAAGGCTGAATTTTCCAGACGGCAAGAATTTTGATGCCCGCGACAATGGCAGATCAGCGAGACCCGCTCCGTGCACAAGCGATAGGCGGCTTCATAGAACGTACAACTAACGCTGGTATATGATGTTAATTATTAACAATTTGAAACAAAATCGGCTGTCCCATTTGTTCCATGGAACTACGCATTTTATATTAAGCACAAATTAATACAAATTGCGTAGTTCCATGGAACAAATGGGACATACCCACAAAATCAAGCTACATTAGTGTTATGGTAGAAGATAAGCGTTATTCATTTATTTAAGACAATTTATGACCTTACGAGTTATAGTTTAGTTTAGAGGTATGTATCCATTATTGGTGCCTTTAGCCAAGTGTCCGACATTGGGTCCATGGCCCTAAGAATACAGTATTGAATGGTCAAACATGAAAACATGTAGGTGCTTTGAATATTTTTCAACACCTTGTATTATTTTTAATGCTCCTACTAGTTTAAACTACTTATTTGATGGCGACTTAAAAAAATGAGGTATGAACACCAAATTTTTTAAGAGTCACATAGGAACAAAGATAAATAAAATTAAAAGTTATTCATATCAGAGTTTTGGTGCGTATTTCCCAGATAAGAAAATAAAATAAATTTAATTACATTCAATGACAAATTCCAGTCAAAAGTTACAAAGAGTAACCTTCATCCATAAAATGCAGCGACAAAAATACTTTACATAAAATACATGCACGCCGCGGTAAAAAGACCTTTAAAATGTAATAATAATTGAGTCGGCTTGTTGGCTTTTTATTCGGAAGTTGGTTGAAAATAAACAAACAACGTTGGAAAATATCCTGCGATATATTTATGGAAACAAGTGGCAAAGTTTTTATGTGCAGATTAATTTAAAAACGGTTTTATAAGAGGAGTTAAGTAAGTAAGCTTATCAAAACAAAATAAAGGGTTAAAAGTTTCTACAGGGTGTCTCGTAAGAGACGGAGCTGGCCCGCGGGGTGACTTGCAACGTGTCAACATTTCTAACCCCGTTAAAGTGACACAGGTCCGAAACTAAATGAAATACCCTTTCAAAACCTACAAAGTCATGTTTCAAAACGTATTTGCTTCAATTGTGTTTATAAATACAAATTGGCAGACAAAAGCTTATTATGGAAACAGCTCTACAACAATTTCACGCAGACATTACTTATGTCAGTTTTGGTCAGCTCAGCACTGTTAAATATTCATTAAGCTTTCAAAATACGCATTATTCTCCCCGCTCCGCGCGTTATCGCCGCAGTTTCATCAACGAATATTCCCCAACAGCTCGTTGGCATTCAGCAAAAAGTGAAAAATATTGCACAAATTGCATTTTTTTAAATTACCGTTCAATATTTTAATATTTTCCACGTATAAAAGTCAAAATGTGAGTTATGGGGATACCAAAAATATGGGCGAAATATTTTCTATCGTTGACATTCCATTACCGGACTGCGAAAACAAATAAATACATATAAAAGAAAAAATCCTCTTACTGCCTCCATCGCCGCATGAAAGCGGCGGTCATTTCATCCCGAGTCCACTGCAGTGTTTAAGTAAAAGGAATACACTTCTACTTTGAATGCGAGTATTATGCCAGTAAATGGAAAGGAAAAAAGAATACGGGCAGCAACTAAAAACTGCTTAGGAGCTTGCTGGCTTTCGTTTTACCTCTGAGTACCCTGCATTGTGCAATCAACATTGCATTGTAGCTACTCGGTTTAAAAATACACTTAAAGAAAATATATCTTTACCGTGTAGTAATTTTCTCTTACACTGAGCTATTTAGATAATTTTCTACATTCGCAGAAGATATAACAAATATTTGTGGGTGGGTTGTATATAAAGGACGGAAAGTATGAACACCCTAAGAATAGAACATCCAAAAAATACTTACTATAGGTAACTTTACTCCGAAGTGATTTTTCATACATTATAGCATTCTAAGTTAACAAAAACAACATTCGCTACTTTTATGGCACACATCGAAATCAACCTAGTATAGCTTTTACTCAATTAAAATAAGACGTTATGTCATTAAGCCTACTTAGAATATTATTTTAAGATAGCTTGCCGACATGTATTCGTTTCTACCGTATATATTTTCTTCATACCGTATAGATTTCGCGAATAACCAACAACAAAGACACTGTTGAAAGCATCTCTATAGCTATCGCTTATAGTTATCGGGAGATAAAAAACGCTGATCAGCTCCGAATAGCTAAGCGTCCGGTTCCCGAAGAGTGGTTTGACGAAGGTAGCACTCCTCAACCCTTTGTCTCGCGAGAATACAATGGACAGTCGCAACGTTCCGAGATGCGATATGGGACACCCTCGCCTCACAGCTACGTGACCAAATTTCAAGCGAAATGTTTTGCAGCAACTACCTGCGGTTAAAATAAGTAATATCTCCCTAAGGGGCTCAAGGAACGCATCTTCGAGCGGCTAAAGACTTAATATTAATGTCTGGCGCCAACCTGCTAATGAAACAGGTATTATATTCAGCTATGTGTTGTAGACGTTTTAATTAAAATTGTTATTATTTAAAACGAAAAGCTTGATCAAAACTTAGGCAATCGAGACTCATAATCTGATTTTATTTATGTTATATTTCGGTGTTATCGTGACGATAGCCGTAGTTGATGAAACAGTGTTAGTTGCAGTGAGTTTGCGACATTTGGTAAATGTATTCTATTTCAAATATTTTCAGTTCTAAGTTTGCTCGAGGAATTTCAAAATTTTCCTGGGTTCGAATCCCGGTAAGGGTAGATATTTGTGTGATGAGCGCAATTATTCGTTCCTGAGTCATGGATGTTTTCTATGTATTTAAGTATATATTTCTCTATATAAGTATTTATATCGTTGTCTAGTACCCATAGTACAAGCCTAGAGCTTAGTTTGGGACTAGGTCAATTGGTGTGAGATTTTCCCCTCATATTTATATTTATTTTTATTTATTTAAACCTCATTTCAAAATCATTCTACAAGTTGATGAGATTAGCGAAAACCTACGTACAGACAGACGAGACGAGACCATTTCATAGATTTTTTAAAATTTATTAATCTTAAAAATATTCGATCTATAAATTAATACAGCGAACACAAACTGCGTGTGGTTGTTTTGTCGCTGCCATTGCTTAGTTAAGTACTTTTATATTTAACTTATAAAAAACTAGCTGGTCTCGTGCCCACTTCGCTTATTTGAGTTCATATATACCCTATGACACTCACAAACAATCGTTTCAGTAGATGCAAAGATTACCCCTTACAACGTCACAACCTTTACTTCTTTATAATATGAAGTATAAAAAAGGAAAAATACCCTAATTTCCACTTTCATGACAAACCATGTACTTATTGATATGAATACTAAAGACCCCGCCCGTTGAAAAACAGCGAGTAATGTAAATAGGTAAAGCACTATTAAGTAATGCTAGCAATTTTTACAAATTTATTTTTCATATAACGGAATGTATCCCTCGAGCCCAATTTGCTAGCATTAATATTTAATGTACTTTCACTCCATTGCCAGGCTTTTTCCCACCCTGTATAGCAAATTTTACGAATTTATTTCAAACCTACATATTAATGCAAAAACGATTTCCAACTAATATCCGCTAGGCCGTCCCATTCGCCGTGGTCAGCCGGTCAAAGGGTTTGTTAAGTTTTGACTAGACCGGAAGCCGTCCTCGGTGCTCCTTCACTCATTGTGTGCTCTTCTTTTTTGCCTTTTTCACTTTTTCCCCGACTGAGTGCGCTTATTCTTTGAACTCTGTATATTTTTTTTTGGACATTTGCGTCTGATCCCGCGCGCCCTCCACGCTTAAGTTGTTGGTAATTTTAGTTTGTGCATTGCAGGTTTGTTTTGAATTTCTACTGAACAAATTGCTGTGCAAGTTTTTGCTGTGACTAATATATACTATGTTTAAAGACATTGTTACTGATAGAAGTTTTACTTTAAATGTGGTTTTCCTCTAGTAAATGGCATGAAAGTATGAAACAAGTTTTTTAGTGTCTTTGTCATTCATCGATTTGATTCGATTAGTAACAAGTATTTCAAACTATGCGTAATAAAACAAAGCAAAGCATACATACATAGTGATGCATGAATGTACACCTACTTGCATATAAGTAGAACAACCCTGAAAGATACAGACACAATTAAAAATACATCATCCTATAGACAAGCGTTTAAATTGAACATTCGTGTAGTTCATCAAACCCTTTCATTAAGCGCTATCCAGCTATATCGCGGACTTTGCAAAACACTGCCCTACTAAACTAATGACAGGCCGGGCTCGCGGCGCTCGTCCGTCCTCGTCTACTTTGCCAAAGAATCATCCCGAACTTATACTCGCCCTTTCAACCCGCCGTCCAGCTTAACCCTCTGTAATTAGTAACATGCTAGTTTATTCCTGGTTCTCGTCAGACAGTACTTTTGAAACTGAATAAGGGAAACTAGTTTTGTATTTAAAATGTACCATTTTATAAACTACGCTTCTTTATTTATGGTTTCCGTAACAAAGTTCTGAGGCTAGGAATTTATAACATATGTACTTAGGTACCTAATTGCGGAAGCGAAAAACTGTAACGAAAGTAACGAAGCAATCCCGAGAATTCTAAACTTGAGTACGTTCGACAAAAAGAGGGCTACGCAAAGTAGAATTTAATAAGGACTCCAGCAAAAAACCTTGGCACAACTACAGGGCGTGCATGCGATGCGTGCAGCTGACGCCAAAAATATGGCATATTATGATGTCCCTAATCTACTTCACGGTCCGTCGGACGGCTGTCGATAACAATAACCGACTTAATACGCCCGATAATCGGGTTTGCTATTCGAAAACATCCGTGATTGACACTTTTGGTGACGTTTGAGTTTAGAACGCCCCAAGTTCTGGAGCAATTGATTTACATTATGCCAAGGGGAGTACGTTTTACGCAAATGAAATAAATCTCTGGAGGTTAGAAATCAGATGGCCCTGAAAATTTCAGTTGGAAAGTTTAGATTTGAATCTTTGTTTGAATAACTTACTGGCCAAGAATTGATATTAACCTGTTTATGTAAGAAACAGATAAGCAGTCAAATTTAATTGAAATTCTAAGTCATGTAGTTGAATTACAACGGTTGATTTGCAATTTATTAAACGGATAAACTTCATCAAAATGTTAATCATCGTTTGCTATTCTTGAGTTTGTCAATTAATTTTACATAAATATTATGAATGTTATCTGAATTCTGGAATAAACTTTCAGATAAATTAATATTCAAATTATGACAGCGTAATAGGTTGTAAAACTTAATTGCAAGTTTTAACCAAAGTCTACACAATTTTTAGATAGAATTTGTTCAATTTATATTACCTCTTGTTTTATTTCGTGTCAAGGAGTGTGTAAAGAATATATCAACTTTGTTTAGTACTACCGACGATATTGTTTTAAAATTTAATTCTATAAAATTACATTGACAAACGCAAGACAGCTTACTTATCTTATTCATATTTCTTTGCTGTTTTGAACTTGTGCACTAGTAAAAAATTGAGTGTTAAGTAAATTAACTTTCAATAAACCGCCATTAAAGCAGGATTAGCGGATGTGCTAAACAATTAAACACCCGAATGACAACTATTGAACCAAGTGGCGTACATCGCGCGTATCCATTAAACGTTAGGTTTAATGATACAAGTTCCCGCATTCATTTAGCCTGAGCAAACTGTTTAAGCCCACAATGCGTAATGGATGGCAAATTGCACATTAATATTGTGGCAGGATGACCGCGTCTCCGCTAGGCCTCTAAACCCTATAACAGTAATAACAATTACAAATTACCGCAACTGTGCTAAATTATTATGTCCCGATATAATTTACCAATAATCCTCAACATCGTTGTTAACTTAATTGATGTCCGTGTTTGTTGGGAGTTCTTGTTTCGGCCGAAGGGTATATTGCAGTTTATAATTGGGACATATTTTATTTATTGCATGATCATGATGCAAGTTTTATTACTAAAAAATGTAAACACCCTGTTGTTTTTATTACTTGATTATTCGCTGTCGCTCTTCAAGATAAAACATAAGAGGATTTTTAAAAGAGCAAATATAAACAGATGCATTAATTGTAATAAGTCCTAAATAGTTTTGACTTCAAATACATATTTATTTGGTGTTATTTGAAAGATTATTAGTTAATAATAAATTACTTGTAATCGTAATTATGTTGTAGCAATTTTTAATTAAAACATAGACTGATTTCTCGTGTTAAAATGAACCAGATTATTAATATTGAGCGTTTAATGAAACGATAATATTTTTACATAAAATCATTTCGACGAAATCAACATTGAAACTTTTATAGTATAAATATTTTTAGTTCTTTTAGATTAAATGCATAATTCAATTCCTACACAGTTTATAATTCAGTTTATAAGGATCAAAAAATCAAATCTATCAAAAAAATCGGATTATGAAAATTTGGAGCTTTTTGATGAATTCGGAATTATTTACTCTATACATAGACACAAAGTTTGAAGTTATTTCCTACAAGTGAAACTTCAAAAAGCTCCGCCTATACCTACGTCTCCAGCTTCAAGTGTGTACTGCAAAATATTAACTACTTGTTCTACAACTGTATTAAAATCCTCACTCTCGGCATCATTGTCGGGAGGGCAATGAAACAAAAGAATTATTGCGTCTCGCTTCCACGCATTGATATGAATATTTTCATCTCGCATTACACCGTGGGCCCTTGAGAGCGTCTCACTCGTGAATGTGTTAGTGATAGTAGCGTTTACATTGCAAATGTGTGCGTAGCCCAACAAGAACATGTTGTTTTACAAATGCATCTAAGCGGAATCTGCCAAGATTTTAGGAAAAACAACGTATTCATAATGATACGGTTTAATAACGGTTAAAAGGTTACAACACAAACGTAAAAAAACGTTAATAATACTACATGTCTACCTGATGGTTAGTAGGGTCTGGAACTCGTAGACATTTGCGACCTCAAAACTACAATCCTTAGACTGCAAACGAAGTGCCATCCCTGAGGATTAAGATGGAATGGTTTTATGCTAGTTATTTCACCGTTATCTTATCCCTACGCCGAAACACAATAATGTGGACACTGCTGCTTGGCAGTAGGTAGAAGTGCAAAAAAAAAATTAACTTACCTTTTCTGTGTCTCACGTGGTATTTGCTTTTTGGATTGGTTGGAGTACAACACGATTGTTCAAAGTAGAAATTATATGAGCTCTCCACTTCGGAAGTCTGTTGCACTGCCTGGGACCGAACCTGCCACCCGACCCCGAGCAGCAGGAAGACCAACCACCGGACTATCAAAGTGAAACATCCCATAGTCCGCGCACTTGGATACATCGTTATGTAAAATCACTAGCACTCACTGAAAGTCAAGGTTCGCTTTAATTGTTTGACGAAGGCTTCGCGTAAAGTTTTCTGTAAAGTAGAAATAATGAGCTATGAAACTCGACTAGCGAAAACTTAAATAATTAATATGAATGTTCAATAGGTTACCTACATTACTCTATTATACCTGGTAAAACGTTGCTTTTGATATGTTATCGTATTGTCAACATTACGATAGCTCTTATTTACCTACTAGACGGTAATGGCGGTCGAGTTAGTAACAATACCCTAATACGTCAAAAGCAATATCGTTTTACCGGGTATAATCTCACCCGATGTAGTTTGTAATCAAACGAAATCGTATTTTGTCAGAGAAGTTCGTATTCGTCTTGTTTTCTCGATTAGGTTATCTATGGTACTAACTAGGGTGTTATTCTCTTATAAACTGCGGTCGGTTGGACGAACGAGTAAGTGTCGCAGCGGTGAGTTTAAGTAGTCAGTGCATTCTCAATTAGACGGCCTTCTACGTTCGATCTTATTGACAGAAGCCATGCTGCCAAATTGAGAATGCAAGCGCTAAAATGTGTTTGTTCGCTCTGAAGGGACTACATAAACTCGCCGCTGCGACATTCACTCGTTCGTCCGACCGACCGCCGTTTTTAAGAGAATTACACCCCTGAAACTGACTGAGAAAGCAAGATAAATACGACCAAAACGATATCGTATGTTTATTCACTGCATCTGTGCCTAGTTTATTAACAATATTAAATTTTAATCGCTAGTCACCATTTAAATTCTCAAACGAATTCAAATCATACCACGGAAAAAGTCAGCTATAAGTAAACTAGTAGTTAGTTGATAAGATTCCTCGTGCGTGCTACAATGTAATTACAATAATTATCGTGAAAGGTATCTTTGTGTCGATCACCAGTACCTAAATCCAGCACATTTCGATCGGCTTATTATATTTTTCTTTTGTATTATAATATGTTATTATCGGAGTGACTCCGCCTTTTGATTTGAACGATATTAACGGTCCGTGAACAAGGGTGGTGGGTAGGAACGATCGAAATTTTAGTTTTGTTGGAGACTACGAAAATATATTTTGTGATTTAAGTTGTTTCCCGTTTTTGCTAATGCTTACTTTAGTAAAAAAAAAAGATAAATAAAATAAAAGACAATTTGGTAAGTATTGTCAAGGAGTATTGTTTTTAACCCTGAATACCCTATTAATTCTAAGTTGAAATTTAAGTAAATGTCAACCGCGGGCCGGCGCGCGCGCTCGCTGCGGTAGGCCTAAATGTCTCCCCAGCGCCTTGCGACGGGATAGGAGTCCTACATACAATCATACTGTTCTTTAAAGTTTAATATAGTATTGGTAACTTATTCAAAGTAACCGTAGGTTTTATTTTATTTTAAACTGTTTGCCTATTTTATATTTCTGTTACTTTCTTGAAGTTTTAAATATGAGTAACATAGCCTTAATTCTTTTAAGCTACTGCCGAATATGGTCATTACTATGGTTTTTTCTGTAAAAATATTAAAATGTGAGATGACAAAAACGACTGAATAATTACCCAGGCTACACGCCATTTGCCACCAACATTAAATAATAAATGTAATAAAGGGACCTAAAAAACAGCAACATCCACATGCCCATTTTCGCAATAAGAATGACAATTTTGCTTGTTGATTTTACATTAAAAAAGTGTATGGCTGTGGGGTTGGTTAATGGGTGTATGGGCCATTACGGCCCACCGTCGGCTAAGCACACCTCTGTAATGGAAACCGCACGGCGATATGCAACAGGGGTACGCCGCCATTACATAGCTGCCCTTTATTTTAACCTATTATAGGACACATTTTGCTGGATTTAACGGTCACATTCCAAATAAAGTCCAAATAAAATTAGGTTTAGGAACCGTTACGAAAGGTAACGGGTTTAAGATTCGACCATCATAAAAGGGGCTATTTCACAAAGATAACAGAATAGGTAAAAGCTTATCTTGTTACTGGGTTCAAGTTTAAATAAAATAATACGCTTGTTAAGCTGACTCGAACGGAACGCCCCGTTAGAACGGCCCGTAAGTATGTTCGATTGGGTCAGTTATTTTTGGCATCCGGAGGCGATTTTTGATGTTTTATCTATGTTTAGAGCTACATTATATGAAGTTGATTGTTATTTTTATAAAATTGTCTATCACCTGCTGCGGTATTCGAAGTAATGAAGGCCACTTTTAACTAGCTATTTGTAAATATTTTTTAACGTATGGTTAAGTAATTAGGTATGTTACGCAATGTTAAACACGATACTTACAGTTTCGTGTTCTATATTGAAATGGTGATTCTTGCGCTTCATCTACACTACTTAATATTATAAAAAGGAAAGATTTGATTGTTTGTTTGCATTGAATTGGCTCCGACACTACTGGACCGATATGAAAAAATCTTTCACCATTAGAATCCTACATTATTCTGGAGTAACATAGGCTATGTTTTATTTTTCTGCGTGGACGAAGTCGCGGGCAACAGCAATTTTTTGAATAAACGCAGATTCAATAATTGGTTTCCTAGGGCTGTTTAAGGCTATACTCGCGGAGATTACACGGGATAGCTACCAGTGAATAAATAAATATCATCCGGTAAATTTAACTCAAAGTGTGGGTCCAGCCCTCGTCACATGACATGACCGATATCTTCCGCTGAATGCTATCAGGGATCGTCTCGTGAAAGAGTCTGGCGATGAATTAAATAAACGAGGCCTAAAAGGGATAGACATGTTTACCCTTCAAGATGTTTTTTGTGATAAACTTGCGAATCCAGATAGCGTTTCTTATTTTCTCATTGTAGCTGGACTGAGGATTATATAACGAATTATGTCCCTCTACCAAATTTGCAAAAAACCGTCAAGTCATCATGTTATCACAGCGAATGATTGTATGTTCAGCATTATGCACATGGATGAATGACGTGGAGTTACAAAAAGTGTGAGTGCCTGGTTATCATGTGGAGAGGGGTCTCTAAATTTTACTGAAATGATTAATGATATCGGTTTAGCGCATGAATAAGTTTTGTTCAATTGACAGTAGTCTTTCTGAGTAAACATTTTCAATCTCCCCCAGTTTCAAATCATACTTAAAGAGTATCAACATTAAACTCGTTTTGTATTTTATTTGTATCCTGCGGGATCAAGGAGACGCTTTGGGGATATGATTTGGCAGAAGAAATGAAAAGTACGTTAAAAAATCATTCATCATCTGTCCTGACTGGAGGTTTTAAATTGATCATTTCGTTATGTATGTCTCCTTGAGGATTTACTTCGCAATTGAGTAGTATTTTTTAGCTTCTTTGGTAGCTAGGTCTCATTCCGCTCTCTTGAGTTCGCCGTTATGAAGAAACGTTAATTAAGATTCACATAGAACGTTTTGAATAGCTTCATATTATCCAACGACTTATTCAGGTACCATAACCGGATCGCACGTTTTCGAAGAAAAAAGTTGTTGGAACATCTCTCGGGCCGCTCTCGGTCATTCGAACCGGTTCTATAATGATGTCTTCATTACCGGTGATTCACTGCGGCTCCACTTATTTTTACTTGGCTATGAAAGCGGAGGTAATGTTTTTATCAGCTCGGTGTGAATGCTTTTTATGCGCAACACCTAACGTCGTTTATGTTTTTAAACTGTTAAGAATACATTAAAGGCAGTGTTCGCTTGTGATATGTATGACCTAACGCAGTTCTAAAGTATGATTATGTGACCGATCAAAGATGACATCAATTTTTCAATATTTTTGACTAAGTAACAATATACAAGTGTGCAGGATATTTTTTTGAGAATCTTTGTATTTTTGGCTTATATTGCGTCTAGGTTATCAACTTTGACTTCTGGAATTGCAGGCGTCCATAAGATACGGTAACCGCTTGACCGTAGGCTTGTTTACCGTCATCGTGGTATGTATATAAATAAAACTTTGAGAGCGGTCTTTCCGTATCCTTCTTCTAAGTAACCATTAACCCAAAACCTTGTAATTTTAGAAGTTGGTTAAAATAATAACGCTTCAAATAAGAAATAGCTGAATCCCTCACAAAATGTAGCAAAGGCTCATTAAGCAGATTTTAATCTGTTTTAATATCAGTCGATCTCGTTTCGCAATACAATTATACCGTTACTGCCCATTTCACGACAGGCTTCGTTCATTATGAGGGAAGAATGTTAAGAAATTTCATCCGACAACCCATTGAGGCAGCCCTCCCAATTGTGCGAAGGTGTTCCAATTGAATGGTAGGTGGAATGGGGTACGAGTATAATGAAATTTCGCCTCGATAAAGACCACTGAGCCCGTAACACAATACTCGATGTTTCCTCCGCAGCCCGTATCCATATCACACTGCTAAAATGCATAAATATATCTGCGCAACTCATCTCCGTTAAGCGAATTAACACTTGCTTGAATTGAAGTAGAACATGATCCTGCAGGCAATATTTGTAAAGGACTGCAAAATTGTTCGGTAAAAAATGCTTAAGTTGTTCTAGTAATCAGTTTTACAATACAGTTGTCAACTGATTCTAAAATTCATGGTAATAATGTACCCGTATCAATTATATGTATTGGGAAACAGGAAACAAATTTTCTATTGAGTTGGACCAAGAATCTAATTAATAATTGTGTTAATAATTGTGTAGGTAATCCAGGCGAACAAATGGGCTGCCCAGAAGAGATACGGTTCGGTCCCTGGAAATTGCCTCTGAATTAATAATTAATACAATACTGAAACGGCAGCAAATTGTAAGCTTCTTAACAAGGGCGCTGAATAAATATCAGTGAGCCGATAGTGGTACCAATGTTTAATATATAATGCACACTAAAATTACTTTCAAGTGAGATTAAATCTGGATTTGTATTTACATGGTGTTCCGGTTTCACAACAGTTGCTTGAATATTGTATGAATCCTGCTGATACGTTTTGTTTGGAGCGTTACTCTTTACTTTAAATTTGTATTTTTTCCGTAAGCTCATCGGAAACGCATTATTAAATTTTCATTATTATTTAAGCCATAAAACAGCCATTTTGATCGAAGATACCCAGAAAGCTTTAATGCAATTGGTCAATAGAAAGTCTTACCATGTTAGCTGACATTTCGAGACCTAAGCATGCATACTTAACTATCGAAATGGTCTCCCATGCAAACGCAGCCTGGCATATTAATTATTACCTCAATCAATATCAGGCGTAGGTACTCCAGAGCTTGTGTTATCGTTATAATTGCGACTAACACACGACAAGTTAGTTATTAATACTATTCGGTTACATAAACCTCAAGTCTAATTAGTTTCTGGAGTACAAAATCAATTAAATGCTACGAGAGGCACAATCGCTCGCAGCCGCAACCTTAAGAAATTGTTCACAGGACCCTCACAAACTTGTACGAATTACTGGATAACTATTGCTATATGTGTATCCTTATTAGCTGCAAAGGTTATGGATTATATGACTATTATTTCATTGTTAATATTATATATATAATAGAATACGGGTGGATATAGTAATTTCTGCGAGAATCTCGCTCGGGTTGTATGGAACCTTCCTTTGATCTTTTGTGGAAATCGTACCAGTCGTACCTGTTTTGAATTTTGTATACCTAATAAATGCGGAGCCATTACAAAGATACGGGAACGGGATAAGTTATCCTTTGATTTTAATGCGGTCAGCTTTTACAAATTGACGTGGACTATCAGTGGTTAAGCGGTATCTTGTTTTTGTTCAAAATGAGAACATACTGTACTGTTTTTATAGCTTGAATTTGCGTCCCAATTATTATTTTTGATTATGTTGAAGACACACTACTGTTACTAACAAACAAACACACCTATTAAATTTGCTCTTCTCTCCTCATGTATAAACCACCTTTCATGTTGAAAAGATAATTTAGATCCATTCTAAAGAAATGCATGTTACAAACGCACAACAAGCTGACCTTTCTGACTAATCTGAACATTGGTAGAAATTGATCAAATCACCCATATTGTAAGCTTCGGGTAAGATATATTTGATACCTGCTTCCCCTACAAAGCCCGTATGAGTTTGGGGAGGATTCGCTTCAATGGATTCCCGCCACGTACCGATGCACGTAAATATCGGGCTCTTGTATTATTGATACAAATAGAGATATCAATTGTTTTGGACAATAACCCTATAACAATGGAGGTATCTTTGGTGGGAAAATTGGTATTGTTGTGATGGGCATAGGGGAGCAATAAATGATTTTGTATCAAAATTTAAAATCAGTTGTTTGCATTGTGCGTGGTTTGATTACTAAAACAGCTGTTACTGTAACTATAGCTAAATAATAATAGCTTTCAATAAAAAGTAGCTAGTGTAATTATTTTAGAAGTAACTTAAATTTTGACACTTTTTCAGTTCTCATTTCTGTAGGTTATTGCGTTGGTTGTTGCTAGAATATTTTCAGAACTAGTATGTTTTGTCCAAGGTAGAAATGGAAATACTCATAATGTGTGAACTACGGCATTTGACATATAATTTAACTGTTAACGGTTTTTTTTTTGGGTAAAACTTGACCATGAGGTGTAAAAATGAATGATACCAAACACTAGAAATTCTACATTTAGTTCTATTACGTTTACGTTTCGGAAAGTGTGATTATAATGCGAATGATATTTCAAGAACCAGAAGTAAAAAGTTCTTCTGTAGTGGAAATAGGGTAACAAAATGTCTAAAAATCTATTTTTACACTCTTTTAGATTTCATTTGTATTATTTTGGTGCTCAATTCTGCTTGGCGTGGCTAGTAGCTAATAATTGAGATGTCAGGGAGTTTCCGTCGGTATTTAGCATCGATACATTGTTTGCAAGGTAGTAACTGATAATTTTCAAAGGGAGCCCTATGTTAACGTCCATTTTCTATGTGTTAGTAGCGTCTCTGTTCTGCGTCTATTTATACTTTAGGTTGTTGAACCCGTCAGAGCTGCAGATGGACGAGGTTATAGAGAATCTGTGCCGGGAATAATGATGTCTACTTTATCTTCATTCACTCACTGTTTAGATAAATTAGTTGCATTACCAACATCGTAAATATTATCTAGTTTGACTGGCTTTTTAGTTTCATATTTCCATATAGATATTTCAGGAATATCATTGTTCTTAGAGCTTAGATAAAACTACTTCAAACATCAAGTTTTTTAGGAAACTCCTGCATAATTCTGGCTATGAATCATTCTGTTTAACATTAGTCACTACATTTGTATCATTCTCAAGCTGTGTTGACAAAGAATCGTGTTTTGTTTGACCAAATATTTATCGTTTCGTAGATATTTTTATTTACGACGCATGTAGAGAATGGTTAAATTCCGTTGTGTTAATTTGTTTTAATTTACTTTTTGATTTGGATATCGCTTGTATTTAATCTGGTTTGATATTGTTCATAGAGAATTTCCATTACGGTCTAGCCGTTCAAACATCGCCGTTGTATTTTTTTTGGAAAAACCACTAAATGTGCTGGACTTGTACTAAAGTATCCCACGGTAATATTGTAGCTTTGTGTAGAGCACGAGAGTGGTGCGTCGACCAACCTCATCCGTAATCCGTTGAACCAAACACGTTGCAGTTTCACAAAAAATCAAAGAACTCACAGAGAAACCAACCACTATATTTACGAGTACAATAAACAGACGTACACAATTGCGAATTTAGAACTGTAAACTAAACATTCTCTCAGAAACCAAGTTTTTGTATTCGAAGAGTTACGGAGAAGTTTAACGCGGGGGTGTCACACACGTCCATCGCGCGTGCCGGCCGGCGCAGAACTAACTGGCTGGTGCCATTCCATACAAAACTTTTAAGTCACGGAGACGGCAAAGCTATGTCGCGCCTCTACGACTCACGCACACAGACGCACGCAGTACCCTATGCACAAACACGAAGGCATGCTCCCAAGTTCACTAAATAAACGAACACCAACACAAACAAGCGGCAACACCGTCTACCCCCTGTGCACGAGACTTGCGAGCGAGACGAGAATATAAACAACTCACTCCGAACCCCTAGTAGGACAGAGAAGCGAATACCGCAACAGATGTATATTATTTCACCCAGGTAAGTATTGGAAATGTTAGAGTGTGCGACGGAGATCGCGCAAGTATTTAGCTTATGAGAGACCGGCCGTGTCGGAAAGGGACGGAAACTGTTAAAGTCACCCACTACAGTACATTCCTTACTGATACCGGCGCGCCGTCGTCGTACCTTTCGATCGTTCAAGTGGCAGATGAGGCTTTTAGGGCTGTCAGCTGATGCAAAATACATTTGATTCTCAATCCAAGTAGCTAAAGATAATAGTGTTATCTTATCTCTGTACTAAAATTGTCCCGTTATTGACTACCTGACTGATGGATAACGTACAGCCACGCATGACTAATTATTTTACCAAGAACCATGATATAACTTTTTTAGGAAAGGATTCTTACGGGTTCTACGGATTCAAAAATAGTGGGATATGAGTTCGATGTCTATAAATTCTCTAATTAAAACTATAGGTAGCTTAAGGTGTTGTACGTTTTTTTTTGTAACTTATATTTAATTTAATTATCCAACATTGCCCTTCATTAAAAACTACCTTATAAGAATTATAATATGATTTGATTGTAAGTTAAATATTGTTGAAACTGAATATTGTAAAATGTATGTTGAACATGTGTGTGTAATTTAAGTCAGAACTACGGATTTACTTAACTAAAAACAGACTAAATAAAGCTAATTCCCGCCCAATCTGCATCGCAACCCTACATCAAGACGTCACAAAGTAGCAGGTAGCGGTGCAAGGTCCTGCCTACGACGTAGTGTGCTGAATTTTTGGACGCATCGCATGCTTTTTTGCATACTCTCTTTGTTCCGCGTACACGTTCCGTCGGCGGCGTAACGATGTCTTTATTAAATACAATAGATTTTATGACGGTTTTTTTTGGCTTTCGTTATTGGGACTAGATGGATTCGATGTTTATTAAATATAGTATGCTTGCTTTAGTGTTACACTTTTACCTTTAAAAAGGCAACTAAATGCAATAAAATAGTATTGAGACTTTATGATAAAAATGTATACTCATTTCAAAATAGTCCAGGAGTAATATGAAAAGAATTATCAATAAATAAGTTCAGTAGGTACCATGAAAAGAATATTGAGTATAATAAATATATGAATATCGAAAATACTTGGTGTACGTACAAACAAAATGGGATTTTTTAAATGGTCATTATGGGTAGATTTCATAGGGTAGCGGTTTTTGCATGCTTATCAAGACCCTGAAAAATTGCCCGATAAGTTTAGTAATCGACGTATAAAAAAAAAAACAGAAATATCAGGATCTATCTCCGACCTGGTTTCAACAATGCTCTTTTGTTTTTTTATACAGGTAATTACGTTTTTTCTACACTTGGCTCTGCCTTAAAAATAAAAATTGAGATTGAGACATAACTTAGCAATGTGGAAAACGATCGCTAACAATATTGTCATTGTTAAGAACATGCGAAGGGCTAGTCTTCGACATTGGTCTAGTCGTTTTGGTACTCCAAGAATTTCGGAAGATTGATACCAAGATAGAAATCAACAAAATTAGAATGAAAATGTCACGTCGAATACACTTAGTTCTAAGACGTAACATGTTTTTTACACCTTAGAACTATCATAAACAGGCCTTGATCTCAAAATTGTTTCCCATCGAGAGCCTCGCAAAAAATTCTCAAACGCAGCGTTGAAGAGCATCGGGCGTAACGCTTCTGCGAAACTCGAGCCGGTCCGGACGCTAATGCGCCACGACACCGGATCACAACACGTTCCCAACTAACACACAAATTAGTGGGGTATTATGTTCACCCGCTTTATTTTTACACCCTTTTTATAAGCAAAACTCGTAAATAACTTTTTCTTTACTTCGACAACCCACATGGCCACAACCGAACATAATCTCCAAGCAATTTTTGAACGTGAGTCAGACTAGCGTTTTTCATACCAGTTGCTAATACCTAGTTTCTTATTACTTAACTACAAAATATGGTTAAAATATGGGTACCGCCAAACAGCAGTGTTTGCATTGCTGTGTTCCGGATTGGGGATAATACAGCCGGTGAAATGACTAGCATTAATAGAGGCATTCCATCTTAGTCCTCAGGGTTGGCAACGCATTTGCAGTCTTAGGATTGCATTGCAGTTTTGTGAATGCGAATGTCTATGGGTCACAGTTTCCACTTACCATCAGGTGGCCTGTGCGCTCGTTTGTCTTCTCTATGCCATAAAAAAAAAACATACAAAACTGAAGATCTATTTACCTGACGTTTAAGGGCTACTCCGTTTGGCCTTTGTACAACCAACTACCAATAGATCAAAGTAAAATTTACAATCATTATTATTTCTAGCATACGAATGAGATGTCACGTCAAAAATTTTTGCTATTGTCCGATATTCTATACTACCTACTTGGTTATAGCTCTCTGATCTATTTAAAATAATATCTGTCAATCTGCGCAAAAAATAAATAAAAAAGACGCGTTACTGCTTGGTGGTCGGATACTCGGATACGATCCTAAAACCAAGTTCTGTTTTAGACCCGTCAAAATATAAAGGTTTCACTTAACTATGATTACCAGTTCCTTAATAGGTATCGACATGGTGGATGCTTAAAAAACACAAAATGCGTGAAATATGACGTGTTTCTGACAGTTTGACACGGGTAGAGTGTTTGCGTACACTTCATTAACTTACCGCGGCCGAGATATTCCGAGCGTCGATGCGATCCGCGGGAATACCGGCGAATCATGTTCTTTGTCAGATTAACAGAACAGCACGATAAAAATACATAAATATTATTTAAGCTTTATGTAATCACAGTTAAAAAAAAACGTTAGAGATTATATATAGATTGTGTACCGACCATTTACTATACAGGTGTAAAAAACATGAATAATACAAGTGAATTTACTACCTAGGGTGACCTAGGTATCTTTCTTAATTTTTGTGTTATGATAAAGTAAACACATTTATTATTATTAAAACGCACGTCATCCACAGACCAGAAAAAGGCATCTATTCCACTACTGGGTAAAACCATAATGATTGCCTTTGAAGTATTGGAAATATGTTACGATAGCTCTTATTACTTGACGATATTGGCAGCTGAGTTAAAACAATACCCAGTAAATACAGGCGAGATTACACTGAAAAACCGAATGGGTTGATTTTACTAAATTTTAGGACCTACCTATGAGTTTGGTTGAGTTAACACCTGACCTTAGTAAAAACAACACATTGAAAAGGTTGCTTCAACCTTTTTAGTGGTTAACTCAACCAAACTCATGTGTAGGTCCTATTTTAACCATAAAACTTAGTAAAATCAACCCATTTGTTTTTTCAGTGTAGTTTTTTTTTAGATTTTTTTAGTAGACAAATGAACTAGATCTCGAAACATCAACTCCGCTGCAATGCTAATGTAAACCAACGTTAGTAGCCTATATGCCACACTAGCTAATAAAACACTTACAATAAATTGTTTTGACTTTACTTACCACGCAGCGCGGATTCAAAGTGAAAAGAGGGACAGCTCCATAAGCGCGAAATAATGACGACGCATTGTGGCTTCTTAGGATCAAGCAAGTCGCTATTATATTTCTTCGGAGGAGCCCACAATGGCGTGCCGTGGCTTTGCTGTCAGCGATACAATAAGCAGCTGCTCAGGGTTTATTTTGTAGTTGCCGAGTAAGGCGTACGGCAGATGACGTAACGTTACCTGTCTTTAAGACTGCCCGAGAGAAATACGCCGACGACAACGTCTCTTAAGTTAGAACTTATCGCTTTTGTGCTGGCACCATTGTGCTCGGTGTGCATAACCTCAGTGGCATTTGTAAAGGAGTATTACTTTATCTTAGAAATGTTCGTAATGAAGAGTCGGGTTTAGAACAATCCGATAACGTTGCTGACAATGACAAGCTTCCACAAATCCATAGCTAATAGATTTCAGGTGTCCCAATGACTTTTTAATGCAAAACCAACGCTAGCCAGTTGCGAGACTAAAATGCTCCAACAAGCGGAAGGGCGGCCAACGTTCAGAATTCCGTAGCAGCAATAACAAAAGTGAGTCGGACTAACCATTGATTTAGATTTTATGTTAGGTGAACAAAAAGTGAGTGGCTTTGTGCGGTATCTGAAAAGTCTGGCCACGGGATGGCACTCGAAATGCGCTCTCGCTATGAAAACCGACCGAATAGAATTACGTATTTTGGGGCGACAGGTGAATACTAAAAGACATTCTATTGTTGGTAAGGCAAATCTGCGTACGTTGTTGCTTCGTCAGTTTCGTTGCATCGCTCGCCACCAAATAAGTAAAAATGCACGAACTCTGAACAAATGTCTAGGAATTTTTAAAATTTAATCAGTTAATTTTAAGGGATGACTCAACAGAAATAAAAGAGTTCTCAAACTTTACAGCTCTACACAAACTTTCCCTCTGAAAGAGTATACAAGCTGTTTGTAGCTCCGCATGAAGTTATTCGAGGCTATTTACGAGAGCAAACATCACTCGCTAAACGCTGTAGTTGTACAAGTTGAACTTTACAGAGCGGTTAGTCGGCTCTTTCGTATTTCCTACTTAATAAATGTCCAAATGGCGAGTGGCGGGCCAGGCCAAGCCCCGACACTAACTCGACGGGGGCCTGACGGCACCGCACACAGAGCTAAAAATGATCGAGTTGCTTCACTTGCCACACTTGACGTTTCACTGAGTTGGCACGCCAAGTAGAGATATTGCTCCTAATATTAGAAAACTCTGCATTTTTCTAAGCCAGATGGTGAACTGATACGATCGGAAATATTTTATATAACAAACGTAAGGAGTGCGACTAATATACTTATAATTGGTGGTAACATTAAACTACCTTTTTCGAATTGACAAAGAAACAAATTGCAAAGCAGTTGACTCGATTTCTGATTTGGTTAATGTACGACAAGCTATTGTGTTGTGTATTACAAGCGTTTTTCCGATTCTCATGGAGAATCGATCAGGTGTAACGGGGATTGAATTAAGTCGGCGGTTGGCTGCGATCAATCAGGCGTCAGTGTTATTGTTGTGATTTGTTGCGGCCGGCGGAGCCGCGGCCCTCCAGCGCCCATTAGTTTGATTAGCTCGTCCGACCCACGCACGCTGATTGTGCGAGCGCTCCGCTTTGATTGATTCCTCAAATGGCACCGATCCAGGACTCGCTTTATTTCCATCGATACCTTGTTGCGGGTTTCGATACGACGACTTCCTTCGCTCCAACGCCCCTGTATAAACCCTTTACGCTCCCACTATGGAGTTATTTAGGAGCTCGGGTAAACGTGGATTACGGTGTTTACTCTATTGCCTAAAACCGTTTCAGTGTCAATGCGAGGTAAATGTGTTTGGACGAAACGACATTCCCAACAAAATGTAGCCGAGGGTAAAGATGGGGAAGACTGACAAAAACCCGCGAATAAAGGAGAGGTCGTGACGACGGACCAGAGGTCGCTTAAGGTGCCCGCTTCAATGACGATATTATGTTTATTTAGCTTAAAAAGGGAGACACACTTTCTTACCTTTGCTCTATAGAGGTATGTCACCGTGAAAAGCGTATGACATTTAAAAGGAATTCTAGTGTACATGCTTAGAAAGACATCGTGAGATGGATTGGGTTTATGTGGGCATGGACATTGTTCGCTTTATATGTTTTCTGTCTACTTCTAAAATAAATTTATTTAATGCCATATTGCTTTTTTTACATTCTCACATAAATATTGTTTGATAGTAAAAAATAACTCTTTCAGACCTAGTCATACAAAGCTTAAAAAGTGAATTAGGCGTATCGTAACACAAGGTAAGAATTTAAGTAATTTTTGCGAAAGGATCTTGTAGTAAATTAGTTTTCGTTCATTCCTAAATACGTGACCGGATTACATAATTACATTATCTCGGGGTATTCGGGCACGGCGGAGATGCGTATCGTATCGATTGAGGGAGTTTCGGTAAATCGAAGCTCGGCTACAACTCACGAAGTGGACCATCAAACTGCAGGAAAAGGACAAAACAAAATGTATAAAGGAAATTGCTTCCACAAATCCACTCGTATCTTGAACAATAAACGTGGAACCGCTCGGGCGCCCTAATAGCAATGAAATCACGAAACCAAAACTGTCTCCCATGTCAGACTCAGCTCGATATGGGCCCCGCTTGACAATTTCATAGACGACCTATCTGTAATGCCCTCGTAAAATGAACCTTCGGAAATTGTTACTGTCCGATATTTTGTAAGTAAGTATTTCGAATATGAGAATGTAACGAAATACTTTGCATATCAGTGTTTGAATATTTTCTTTGTATGAATGGACATATTTTACAAAATTTGGTTTATTATAGCAATGTTTACGTATGTGCCTACTAAAAATAATGGTATTTGCAATAAAAAGGACTTATTTTCGAAATACTACAAACCACATTTTTAAGTTTTGTTAATATCGTTCAAATCTCGTACTTATTACCTTTCATTAGATGATGTCTAAATTAATGTTAGCAGAAACATGTACATACCAGTTTTTTTTAAATATAAATGTCTTGAAATAATGCTTAGGCTTATAAACACAAGTAAGTATAAAATACATTGTAAGTGTAAAGAACATTGTTAAAAAAAGTGCGATCTATATTATTATCAAAAACAGTAACGTTGCGATATCTCTTCATAATACTCTTCCTAAGTCTGTGGGAACCTGGGAACCTCACAGTGTAGCCGTAGTAAGCAATCGGCGTAAGCACAAAATATACGTGTCCAAATGGTAGCCAGTACACGGCACAATGCTACGTGACCGCGTGAGGTGGCGCCACGAGTAACATTTTCCTGATTGGTTTGTCTTTGGTCGGAAAGTAATTTCGAAAGATTCAGAAGAGTGTAGCCAAAGTTATGGTATATTTAATTATGAACTGTTTTTATTTTATAAATAATAATAATAAATATCAGGGGACAATGTCACACCAATTGACCTAGTCCCAAACTAAGCTCTAGGCTTGTACTATGGGTACTAGACAACGATATAAATACTTATATAGAGAAATATATACTTAAATACATTAGAAAACATCCATGACTCAGGAACAAATATTCGCGCTCATCACACAAATATCTGCCCTTACCGGGATTCGAACCCAGGACCGCTAGCTTCGTAGGCAGGGTCACTACCCACTAGGCCAGCGCGTCGTCAAAAAAGGAAATAATGTAAAATGATGTAGATGATTAAAATATAATAGAAGGAAAGAAAGTCAATAGGTAGTGAACTTTTTACCACTCCGCCAAAAAGGGCAGACTAAAAACGAAATTGAATTTTAGATGTAGGTACAAAACAAAACTAAACAGTAGAATGATAAAATTCAACTTAACGTGTCAAATAGTTAGCAGTAAGTAAGATTTTTATATTACTAATATCTAATGTCAGGTCAAAAAATAACAGTTTTCATTTTGCCTGCGATTTAATATGATTCTCAGGACCGCATTTATGAACTAATTTTTAGTGAGACGCCCATCTCAAGTCTAAGCAGACGACCGACGTCAAGACATAGAAGATTGTCATTGTCCTAAAAGATTAAAAAACGATACAAGATAAAAGATGTTTATTCAGTAAGTAGGCTGCACGGGCACTTTTACGCGTCAAAAATCTACCAGCGCTGTATCACCTCTTTCTACTTCTGAAATTCTATATTTGGGACTTTAACAAAAAGAAAAAAACATCTCACATACTTTTGTAGTAAGCGGAGGTTTTTATTGGTAAATATGTTACAATTCGCACCTGATGTTTCATACCGTATTAACTCAAAAAATGTATTTTATTTTCTTATCTACGGATTGATAAAACCGTCATATTTTTAATTTGTCTAGTCACCGAGAGATGGCACTAAGGGTCTGTTTTTGCCTGTTCAATCGTCAGTGCGCTCGTGAATTGACTGTGTTAATTAGAAATACGACAAAACTGAATCAAAATAAACCGATAAATGTGTTATGCATTCAAATCTAGCATTATTGGCCAATTAATAGGTACAGTGTTACCGGACAATGCTGTCAAAATTTGTTCTAAACCATGTTTTATAATGATTGTAATACATTGTTGCCATTTTATTAAGTTGTAAATAGACTGTCATTTTATTTTATTTATTGTTTATTAAGAAACAAACGGTTGTATACATTTAATGTTACACAAAATATGAGTAAACTAAAACATATAGTTTCCTTAATTAGTTATGGATAAGACAGCCTACTATTTAACAAACATAAACTAAAAAGTTGAGGAAGAAAGAACATGTTGATTCTTACAATATAATATGAAACATCATGTAGTGAATACTAATATTATTACTATACAAAAACTTGCACTAAATATATGACCATTATGGTCCAGTCGAAGTCACAAACATAGTTACGCTTCAGTCCCTTGTCACTTTAATCCGTGTGCAATATTCTTATATGGCAGTAGAAACATACCCTTAGTTAGACAAGGTACTAAAGCGCAAAGACGTCAATATCCTCGACCGAAGGTACAACGGTCATCATAAGCCGAGCGCCTATAATGTTTAAGGTAAGATGAACTAAAATGTAAATGCTTTTTTAATATTACCTAATTTACAGTTAAACATTGTCAACATCGATCAATTTAACATTATCATTGAGTAGCCTGCACGCACGCCTTAGGTAACTGTTACGTGCATAACATGTTCTGGCTTTGGGTATTGCAAATAGTTCCTTTTTGCGACACTGGCGCTGACGAGCGCGAGGGACCTTGAAATTGATATTATGAAGAAGTGAGGGAGCATCGAGCTGGCAGTGAATTATTTTATAAAGGATGACGGCGTCTACACAATCGCGTCGAGCACTTAATGTTATCATATTGTGATATTTTAAAGAGGTATTATAATCTATGTAAGCACGACCAGTTCTGAAATCCAGCGATTTAACGAATTTTTTCTGTACCCGTTCCACTCTGTCGACATGGACGGCGTAGTAAGGGTGCCATACGGCACATGCGAATTCAAGGTGACTGCGGACAAAGCTGTTAAATAATATTTTGTAAGTCAATGGGTTCCGGAATGGCTTCCCTACACGCAAAATAAAACCTAATTGTTTGTAGCATTTAATTAATACTTTGTCAATATGCGGAGTGAAAGTCATTCCGGAATCCATGATGACACCGAGATCTCGAATTTGTGATACTCTGTTCAGGATGACATTAGACAATTTGTAATGATAATCGGTGTTGTTCTTTTTTTTAGAGAAGGTTATAACATGACATTTATCATAGTTAAGAAATAGATTATTTTCTACGCAGTACCTTTCAACATTTAATAAGTCTTCCTGTAATAACTCACAATCTTTAGGAGATTTAATAATTCTGAATATTTTGGTGTCATCTGCATACAATAAAATATTAGAGTGTCATATATAGTCAGTTATATCATTGATATACAACGTAAACAGCAAGGGACCAAGGTGGGAACCCTGGGGGACACCAGAACTGATCGATCTGCCTTGGGATGTAAATCCAGATAGAACTACGGCCTGACACCTGTTTTCGACATATGACTTTATCCACCGAAAGAGACAGCCGTGTATACCGAGACGCCAAAGCTTGACTAGAAGTGTATTATGACAGATTTTGTCAAAAGCCTTGGCAAAATCAGTATACACTGCATCCACGCTAAATCCTTCATCCATTGCGTGTATAATTTAATTAAGTCATAAGTCTAAAAGCAATTTACTCGGAATGGTTTTAGACAATTTATCTTAAATTCGAAAAAAAAACTGTAACTTTATAATACCTGAAGTAAATCACTACATAGTATATTTAAAACAAAGTAGCTTTCCGCTGTCTGTCTGTCCCTATGTATGCTTAGATCTTTAAAGCTACGCAACGGATTTCAATGCGGTATTTTTCATAAACAGAGTGATTCAAGAGGAAGATTTTTATGTATAATAAACTCTGTTTTATGCACGGGTGTTACAGAAAACTCACATACGCCGAAGCGAGGGCGGGTCGCTAATTAAAGATAAATCAATAATATACTATAATATCACATTGAGGTAGCAAAGAGGTAAATTATAAGGTTGTTATCAGTAGTTATGATTTTTAGTTGAGTCAACATCATGTGCATAAAACGATGTCTTAAATCAATTACAATAAGGTTTAAAACAAAACGGCTTGTGATAGAAGTTAAATATTAAAACTGTATTAAATTTCATGAAAAACTAGTGGATATGAAAGAATACTGTAGAAAATTGCCTGTCAGACGCACTGTCCGTGGCCAAAGGATAAATAAAGCTTTAAGAAAAAATGCCAAAGCCGATAAGAACATTTCTTGCACATTGAAGCTCATATGAGAATGCGAATAAACAGTCCGAGCAAAGTGAAACACTTTGTTTTATTTCGCTATAAAACTTTTTCAAAATGACACATTTTAATAATGTTCCTAGTTGCCTTAAAGCGTATTATTAAACGTGAAGTAAAGAGAATTCATAAACTTTAAATGCAGAATCTCATTCGTTTAAAATACAAATTTTAAAATTTCGTGTTAACTAAGCTACTACAAGAGCTTTGATATTAATGATCCTATCTATGATTGTAAAGTATGTTATTTGACTTATAATTAAAAGTCTAAATAGTAAATTTTTTCAATTTGACTAATAAGTTATCATAAGTATTTAATTACAGGTTAATATTTGCCTGTTACATTCGTTTTGTGAAATGTATCTGTAAGCTTGGTTATGGTTATGAATTAGGTTTCTACATCACAGAGCCACTGAATTATAGAAATATCAAAACAGTTTTGTTTCTAAAACGTAGACATGCAAACAAAAAAACAAAATGAGAAAGAACGTTCCAACAAATTACAGTCACCACAAAAGTTTGTATCAAAACTTTCCAAAAAGCTTTGATTTGCGGAAGGACATCCTTTACCAGTGAAAAGAAGATTCTCATAAAAAACCTTAACACAATTTAAGCTTTTCTCACGTGCTTGCTAAGAGCACGATACCCATCCTAAACATATTCTCAATCGATAACTTTCAGCTCAAAGGATCCTAAGGAGTTATTAAGACAAGTTACATTTCAGGAAATTGTTCCCCTAAGTTTCGAGTGTACCGTATTCAATGTGAAGCTCGCAAGTTCATGATTACTTGCGTAGTCTTGGAAGAGATACGTATGATGAGTTGAAGTTTTAGGCAAAGCTAATGACCTCCAGACGTTATGAAAATGAGTACTACCGTGCAAGTGATACAGACAGCCTGTGAAGAGCTAGATAAACTTTGACAAGCCACAGGCTACAGGTAAAATGAGCCAATGACATTGAGCCTTACATCGGCTTTGGTACGGTTTAACGATACGTCATTATTTTTCAGAAAAAAATACAACTTTGACGCCTTTGGCAATGGCAATGATGGCGTGGATGTTGATTTTTGATCGTAAGGTAGTGAGTTCAAACCCCAGCGGTGGTCACTTACAATAAGATTCTTAACTTGAGTTATCTAAGTCCAGTCAACGTCAAAGATATGTTTACATTTTTTCACCTTGTTCCATTGAAATAAGGTCCATAAATGTAAACATATCTTTGACGGCGACTGTACATTATCGAATACTTTTAAGGTGTAAGAAAATAACCTGCATATTTTATAAGACGCTATAAGTCTGTAGCGATAACCTAAACTTCGTTATTGTTAGCTAATTAGTTTTGCTCGTATCCTACGAGCATCCCTCTAATTCAATTACTATTAATAAATAAATAAACTTTAACTTAAAACACGACCAAAAAATAAGACTACTAAAAAGAAAAAAGTAAAAGGTCAATCCAATATTGAAAATGCGACGTGAAAAAACAATTTCCAAACACAAAAAGCTGACATTTGTGTTGTCGGGACGAGAAGTGTCAAAGTTAAATTGAATATTAGAGAGGAGTGATCCCGCTTCAGAAGTTTCGCTGGTTCTCGCTGACTAGTTAATCCAATGCCACAATTTACTTCGACTTGGATATTCTAGACTAAAACAATTGACTGACAAGTAGTCACTTTGTTTATGCATTCCTATTCTCACAATTTATGTGCTTTCTATCAACTGGTCTAGCCGTCAACGTAGCTTATCTCTTATTCATTGAAAAGATAATAGCTTTAAAACGATGTTGCCTTAGTGATTGTCCGTTTATTATGTTAAATATGCACACTTAACTTGGTAAAGTAATCAGAACGCATTAAATTATTAAACAAATAAGCGAGGTCGACAATGATTGGACAAATATTGCGTTTCGACTTCGACGTAAAATTATGAGCAGTAATTTTGCTATAAGGGGCACGAGCTTGATAAATTCAATCGAAACAAAACACAAAGTAAGAAGACGATTACCGTAACCACTACAGGCATCTCTTTGCCTGACTCAGATGCTTGAATGAATATTTTCTTCCAATTTAAAGTCACATGTCCACTCTCAATCGGAAAAATGGAGCAGACACTCGCAAACGATTTGTTATGGATCAAAGTCTAATAAACGTTAAACACCTCGAGTAACCAGCACCTCGAGCACGAACTGCGTCTTTCCATATGGTAACTGACGTTAACGTAACGTTATCGAGAAGATTGTATGGCGATTGGAATCAGCGCTCCATATTTAGTAAGATTATCGTTATCACAAATGTAAGTATAGCATTGACGTAAGCTGTCAGACGGACGCATTGAGCGAAATTTGCTTACGTTAGCGTTAAGCTTGTCCAACCTCACTAGTACGTTAACTTTGATGTTAACGTTCGTATTGTCATGAAGTAGTAAAGAAAGAGTGAAGTTTAGGGTTTTATAAACATAGATTCTGCAAAACTTTAGTACACGATTTAGAATAGAAAAAGCGATTTGAAAACACGTAGTATGATTTAAATAATCATGCTCGAGCTATTGTTTTTGTCTCACTTGCATCTGGGTACACGTGGTGCGAGAAGCGGAGGAGACGGACTGTATTCGAACGCAAATATGCATAATCCTCTAATTTAAATTCAAATACAAATTTGTGTATATTTTGCATCAAAGTGATTTATAATTGTTAGTAAGTCTTAAAATTGGTTAATACTTAATAATTAATAATGATTTAGGTCTTCGAATTAATTTGAAGGCGAAATCTGTGTAATTTTCCATTCATGAAATAAGCAAGGCAATCAGAATCAAACTGCTGCCTATTGAATTTTATAAACGGCATAATTATTTACATAATATAAATAAAAATGCATAAATTTGGTTTAACATATGTATACACAATTACAATAAAACCCTCTCATATTATTTATTTATTGTTTATAACTAAGTAAACAAGAGGTAATTAGTGACGAAGAACTTAGAAGCACTAAAAAATTCAGAGGCAGAATTTTATTTCTGCGTTCTATCTAGAAAAGTTAAACTTGATTAATAAATAAAACACAATTTGTGCTTGATAAATAAGCACGAGCTTTTTACTTATACATTGCGCGTCCTCATTTCTTATTCTTACAATTATAGTGAGTATAAATCGAAAACCTAGCCGGCCAAGGCTTATTGAAACTCATGAATTCTTTATGGAAGGCACTTTAAGTCAATGTCAACGCACGCAATGATTAGGCTACAGTTAATTGTAAAGTGACTAGAATTCAAAGTCATCTAAATTATTTTGAAATTGATAAGGTTGTATGCGATTCCAATATTTCTTTAGTTATAAATGTTATAATATGAGGGTGGTTTGACAAATAACTTGGTAAGATATGTTTTTGTTTTTGTTTTTGTGTATTTTATTTTTCGACGTAATCTTCTTGAAGCTCACACACTTGCTCCAAAGATTCTGCAGTTTCTCAATGCCTTCACTAAAATGGGTTCCTTCCAGGTGTTCGAAATACGCGTTAACGTCCTGTACCACCTCATTCGAATGAAACTTTTGTCTTGACAGGAAATTTTCGAGTTTCGGGAATAGGAGGTAGTCCAAAGGAGCTAAATCCGGCAAATAAGCAGATTGATAATTTGGAAAAAAATCTGCAGCGACGCGGCTTGAACGCACCTTGAGTGTGATGAAACAACACCTTTTTTTACCATTCCCTGCCGTTTCTTCGCTATTGCCACCTTCAACTGATCCAAAAGTGATGCATAGTAGGCCCCAGTAATGGTTTTCCCTTTGTCAAGGTAGTCAATCAACAAGATTCCTTTTGTGTCCCAAAAGACAGACGCGATCCCCTTTCCAGCAGATGGAATGCTCTTCGCC
Source organism: Acleris laterana (assembly GCA_963966035.1). Lineage (NCBI taxonomy): Eukaryota > Metazoa > Arthropoda > Insecta > Lepidoptera > Tortricidae > Acleris > Acleris laterana. The sequence goes on from OZ014452.1 coordinate 7,409,996, forward strand.
TTCTTTGGAGCTGACTCACCAGGACTCATCCATTAACTGGAGCGTTGTTTTGTTTCTGGTGTGTAGTGGTGAATCCAGTTTCATCCATAGTCACAAATTGATGAATAAACTCCTTAGGATTCTTTACAAATTATCAGCAGATGTTCGCATACGAATTTGCTTTTGCTCTGGAGTGAATAATTGCAGCACCCACCTTGCACAAAGCTTTTTCATGTGCAATTCGTTGTGCAAAATAAAATGCACCCGCTCTGTTGAGATGTTTGTGGCTTCAGCTAATTCACGTACTTTCCTTCGTCTATCCTTTAAAACTAAGTCATGGATTTATCGATGTTTTCGGAAGACACCGCCGGTTTCGGAGCTCCAGGTCGTGGTGCATCTTGAATGCTTGTTCTGCCACGCTTAAACTCATTTACCCAAAGTCGAACAGTTTCGTTGGAAGGGCATGAGTTAACCAGCGTAGGACAAATCCTTTCATAAATTTCTTTTGTTGTTTTCCCTTCTAAGAATAATAATATAATTACACCACGAATTCATTTTTTTTCCATTTTACTGCACTACAGCAACCCATTTTCTTTTTGCTACTGTCAAATCAAAAGTTGGCGCCACAATAACATGACGGCCACAGATAATAATTATATACTTGATAAATAAACTTACTCAAAAAATACACAGGTGACGCTAACGCCATCTATTTGAATCCGAACCAAGTTACTTCTCAAACCGCCCTCGTATTTTGTTCTTGCCACGGTCACAGTATAAGCAGTACTTAGTACGTCTTCAAACAAAGGTATCGCAGCTTGCGTGTGTGCGAGCCTTGGCGTACGGTAGGCGCGAGCTGTCGCAAGCAAATTCAACAGGACGTTTCAAGCTGGCTTAGTCGCTGCCGCGCCGCCGTCGAGTTGTCGTTGCATCTGTAACCATACCATGAGTAACATGAGTTACAATTACTGTTCTCGCTATCGAGTCAAATGCTCTGTCTCGCACATTCTATAAGAATACCGTGAGAGGGAGCATTTGACTCGCTAGCGAGTACGGTAATTGTAACTCATAGTTAGGGTACTGGTTGCGTGTATATTAAGTATTGAGCGATGCGAATCGACGCAACCCTAGTTATTGCCCGAGCGGCAATAGGTAACAGAAACTCCTAAAGGGCCGGAGATGAACAAATTTTCTTTTTATACTATGCCACAGTAAATTAACTAAGAACTAGATTGTTTACTGTTTGTAACGTACCAGCATGAAATGAAAGGTATGGATTGAGGTATAGTTTTTTGATGATACGAGTACTATAGTGTAATATTAAAAAAAAAAAATTTGAGCAGTTGGTTTTGGCTTGATACTGTCATCCATCCTTTTTTTTTATACGCGACCAGCTCTGTAAGTAGTTCACGAATGTTACGCAGTAACAAATTACGGGGTAAACGCTATTGTTGTTTACCTACTCGTAAACATCATAAAGGCAGATATCCCACACAGTTTTAGTAATACGTGTTGTTTATTTGACCCTGACAGATTGACAGCGACACAGAAGGTATCTGTAACCTGATAGCGTAGATGTGAGATTAGGCGCCCGGCGGCCGCTTCTGGAGGCTACTTATTGGAAAGAAAAACGGGAATTTCGTGTATTAAATTTATAGTCTACTAAAATAGATCGATATGATCTGAAGAAAAATAAAACTCTTAAGTTAGGTACGAAGTGTATTGTGTTTCCAAAATTCCAGTAGTAAAGTACTATGTACAAACAAATATAGAAAAAAGTAAACGGCAAGAGTCATACCATATTAGTGGGGTACAACCAGTGCATGTGGTTAGAGAGTACTAGTATTGAACTTTTCAACGCCATGACAAAAATATTAGCTATTATTTATACACCAATGACAGACAGGCACAGAGAATTTCCAAAATACGGCTACACGCTCGCCTTCATTTTTGATTGTTACAAATTTATCCATCGTTGGCGTTGATAAAGTTAAGACATCGTCGAGCATCAAGTGGCGCCCTCATTAGGTACAGTCGCCATCAGATATATGGTAGCGGTCAAGGTACTCAAATATTTCGGAGCAGCATTAAATTTCAATATTTTAATTACGCTAAATAAGGTCTATAATATCGGCCCATATAATTCGTCATAAATTTAGGAGCAGCGATTTTTCAATAAATTCGTAACATACAATTAGGTAAAGATATCGGAACTTACAGAAGTCAAAAATATCGAAGCAGCCAGGATGATCATAAAGATCGGAACATTTATGGAAAATATACTTTAAGTCTATGTCACATAGTTCATATTTGAATTCGTTACTACACTCATGGACCAAATTAGCGGAACATTCGAAAATATAATAATAGGCTGAGTTTGAAGCTTACTGAATAAGCTACAAATTGAGCTTATTTTTATTTTTTCGTCATTCTGCTAATTTTGTCCATGAATTATATATTAACTTAAGTTGTCAATGTCAAAGATAATTTTGACCACTATTGTGGGTGAGTGAGTCTTCTTTTTTTTTCTTTTTCGCGATAGAGACATAAATATATTTGTCACGATGACAAGTCCCCACTCTTTTCGGAGCATGACACAATAAACCACTCTGTTCTTAATTCAAATTGTTGACAACATATTAATCATGATTCATGCGTGTCTGAAACCTTATTTTAATGGGTCCACCGTAAAGTATTTTGAACTATGTGACACAGACTTAAGGTATATTTTCCATAAATGTTCTGATCTTTATGATCATCCTGGCTGCTTCGATATTTTTGACTTCTGTAAGTTCCGATATCTTCACCTAATTGTATGTTACGAATTTATTGAAAAGTCGCTGCTCCTAAATTTATGACGAATTATATGGGCCGATATTATAGACCTTATGTAGCGTAATTAATATATTGAAATTTAATGCTGCTCCGAAATATTTGAGTACCTTGACCGCTACCATATATCTGATGGCGACTGTACTAAGTATTATTGTGTTTTCTAAAAAACTGTAGTATTGTATAGAAATCAAAGGATGTTTTTTGTTGCATAAATGAATATACAATTAATAAAGTACGAGCAAGAAAATTTAGTTTTTTCTACTACTCGCTGATAGATGGCGCTACTAATACATACAATCAACTTGTCCGATAAAACCAACACCGTATTGATAATCAGATCTTTGGGTTTCTATGACTTAACATTAACAATATGTGTCTTAAAATAAGCATCTCACTCACACCTCACTCAATATTTGTTTATTAAACAAACTATAACCACAAATTCACTTATAATAACACAATTTATGAACTCACTATCAAAATACGAGACAAACGAATCCCACGGATTAACTACGGGCCATTGAGAATTTTCAATGGCGACCCTCCGTCTCCATCAATATACTAGCTCGATGGTACCATATTATTTTATTGTCATCTGAATTGCATAAGTGTGCTGAATTTTAAGTCAATCCGTTTAAAATCCGTCAATTAGAAGTAGGAAATTGACTTCCAATGTTAAGGCCGCACTCAGAGTACGTTAATGTCGATTAATCGTTCCTCGTGATGATTTTTTAAAGACAAGCTTAAAAAAGGAATGAGTTAATTTTCTATAAAATGTCTTTAAAACTGTTAGGACGGCGATTGGTTACAACTATTACAAGTGAGCCAAAAAAAATGTCTTAAAAACCTATCATCCACCGGAGTAATATGCCCATCTTATGACATGCCAAACATGTTTTTCTATGAATTGAAGTACGTCAAAGTAACGTATCTTGGATGACCATCCTAGCTAAGATATTAATACAGCCCTAAGACTTTTTTTAATTTTTAATTATGTATTATGAAAATAAGATGAAATTACATCATTATATAGGAACATAATGTCCCACAAAACCGTTTGCACAGTTTGACTGTGGGATCGAGCAGTCTCTACTCTCTTACTATTAAGAATATAAATCTATAATGAATCTAAGCACAATAAAGTATCCTAAATTACTATATGTTTTTCATACAGCTTTCTACCAATCTTTGCTTTAATGGCTTACTGCCTGATGTCAGAAAATATAAGTCAAAGTGTCAGCGTTATGTAATGTTAAATTCAATCTCTTTCAATTTCTACAAAACCTATCACGTCACCCTGTCACCCGTTAGAAAAAGGTTCGTATCACCCACAGTGTAAGCATTTCGCTAGAGTCACGTAAGACGTTGTATTAAAGATTAAATACATCGGCTGATTCTGGAGGCAGGCCACGTCCAATTAGGGCTGGGTCCCCAGGGAGCGGGATCATGCCTGACCACTGTTTAGTTGTGTCTGACATCGCACACATATACGGGTCTATGTCGTTTTTAATCTCGCGAGCGTTTGGATGGGTCTGTTGTCTGCCGTGTTGAGGTTATGAAATATGGTTTGGGAAGAGCAGGGCTCGGAAACCGGTTAATATTTAAACTAATTTTGGTCATTGACGCTAAAACTCGAGTATGGTTTGGTTAGGGTTACCGGTTTACGAACCGGTTAATTGAAAAACTGATTTTTCACGAATTAGTTCTTTTGAGCGAAGTTAATCGGTTAATTTGAACTTGAAACATCAGTATAATATAGATGCTGATGACGTATGCTATCTCATATATCACACTACCCCTGATTTTAGTGATTTTGCGTTTCGTAACGCGGATTTGGCCGCGTAGATCCATCCCTCCGTGTGAGTCTGAGAACTGGTTAATACAGGTTTATAACGGTTCTTCAATTTCTTTCTTCCCAATGGTTTACCGGTTACCTAAATAACTTGAGTTTTTTTAAACCGTTCCTTTCACTAATCGGGAAAGGGAAGAACGAAATTATACCAGTTTTAAGAACGATATTAACAGCAATCTTGAAACCAGTTCCGAGCGCTGGTTAAGTAGGTACACGTTTAAATTCGACTAATGTCGTTTGTTCCGTGAAAGTTTATTGAACGAAATTAACGACGCAGGGACGTTTTGTAAGATAAGTGTCATAATTACGTCATGCTATCTCAACGAGCAACTGTCTCGAATAACTGAAAGAATCACATTTAGGCCCACTTGCACGAAAAGTTTAACCCTGGGTTAAGACACTAACGCCCACTTGCGTGGACCAGAGTTAGCGTCTTAACCCGAGGTTAGGCGGCAAACCACGTACAAAAGTAGACGCTTAACTCTGGGTTAAGGGCTAACTCTGGTCCGTGCAAGTCCACCTAAGGCCCACTTGCGCGGACCAGAGTTAGCCCTTAACCCAGAGTTAAGCGTCTACTTTTGTACGTGGGTCTCGAGTTAAAATGACAGTTTTTGTATGAATCTGACGTTTACTAACTCGAGTTAGTGCCTTAACCCAGGGTTAAATTCAGCGTGCAAGTGGCCCTTAGACTTACTAAACATCTCTTATAAACTTACTAGTTTGCTTTATAAAAAACAACTCAACAATTAATTACTAACGGTGTCAATTGTATCAATGATCGTTTTAAATAGGCACAGTTTCTACGTACTACTTGCAAAAATATATTATAGTTTCCAGTAATAGCGCGTCCTTTGTACAATAATAACATTAAAATGTTTTTCTTGTAAGGTTACGGAATGACACTGACATCTTACTGTGTGTATCCGTTTGTGAAAAGGGCCAGAAAAGGTTCGCCGGCGCTGCCAGTAAACATTACAGAGTATTGTGGAAGTGAAAGAGGTAATTTTAGTACTTACATAAATGGAATTCGAATTGAAAGGATTATATCGCCGTTGTATTACGAAATGGAGTATTATGGCGTATGCTTGAAGAAATTGTTATTTGTCCTTGTCTTTTTTAATGCGAGTGACAGATAAACCGGCTCAACTTATGGATTTTTTTACCAGTACCAATTATATGTTTTTATATTGACGATCTTTATCGGTTAGCCCTTTGGCCTACGGGATTAATCAATATTTCTGAGAAATAAAGAGCTACAGTGCAATTGCGCTGAAAAGGAATTTCGGGTTTGTACTTCTCTCTCACTCGCTCTCATACGCTTTTTGGTAGTCTAACCGACTATACCAGAACCAGAGTTTTTAGAAGCTGTTACGCTGAACGAGTAGTTTTCACTGCAATGCAATCATAAAAACCATATTTTTTTTCAATATTGATAATACTTCTATGCTGGTTTAGTTTATGTAAAAAAACATGTGTAACTTGGATAAAAATACCATTCCATTTTCGTGAAGAGAAATATTTATTTACTGCCAGCACACCATCCAAACATACCTAATGACAGGCGCGCGAAAGTCATTACAAGTCGGGGAATAAGTCGTAAAGCTACCTTCCCTGCAAGTCCATTACGCTATGCCGAATGATATCTCCTGCGCCGCTTACGACCGGGTCTTACTGCAAACACGACCCGAATTTAATCTCTTCCCCGTTTTATCTACGAGCCAATGAGAAGAAAACTTCATTTTGTGCGTAAACAGGGGTAATCGGGTCCTTTTTACGCACAGTCGGTTCGGGTTTGATTGATATCGAAAGGTTAGGTTGCCGTGTGCGAAATATGCTAACGGACTTGTTTACTTATACTCTTTAAATGTTTATACTTTGAATATGTATCTTGAGAGCCTAGTAAGAGCCGTGTTAATAAACTGATCTCAACTGTGTCAGTTTTCTGTAACTTGACGTTTACTTGGACGTATAGTGACGGGCATCTCGAGCTAGGTGAGTTTATTAATACGGCTCTAAAACGGTATACCGGGGTAAAACAGTACGGCACCTTTATTTTGTAATTAACGTATATTTCCTTTGCGCACGTAGCTTTTAATGGTTTATACCAAAAGGTTGCGGTTGACCAAAACATTTGAATGTATTATTTGGTCCGGACATTTTAGTTCAAATACAGTTCAATTATATTACAGATCAATTTACAAGTAAAAAACGTTAAGACTGATTCGTGCTGAGACCGACTCATAATGCTAGGATTAAAATGGTTTCCCTTTGGGAGTAATCTAGAAATTAGGAGATTCGCAATCAACGAATGCAATTTAGCACTTTCGTTATTATAATAACGTATACCTTTTTTATTAAACAAAAAAATAATACTAAATTGAGATAGTTATCGTATTATTGTTAGTTTCAGAAATAAAATCGTCTAAATGATCAGTTACTTAATTTAAACATTAAATGATAGTAACAAAACACTTTAACAAACAGAAGCTTTACGAATTCGCCATTGTTTGAAATTTGTTACCGTCCATTATCGTGTTTCACAAGAAAACATCAACGTCGATGGTAATAATTATTTCAAGATCTTATAGGTCTTGATTAAAGCGTCATCTAGTATTTCTCAAACAAATTAAAAAAAGAATTCTCTGTAAGCACATTCTGTTCCCAGAACTACATTATGACATTTTGTATCAAAATGGCTAATGCGAGATCCTGGTAATGAAGGCCCTTAATGATTACTATCTCATACTATAAAGTTCTATATCTGCCTTCTTTAAATACCTAGCTAAGTTGAATACCACCAATTAAAAGATGAAAATACCCTATTACTTAAATTGAAAATCGCAATGCCGTCGAATAAATTTCAATCAATTTAAATAATATCTATTTTAATTTCGCTCCAGATTGATTTCAGTCATCTTTAAAACTGTAAATTGGAAAATATAATACAAATAAACCGTTGTTGATAGAATCCAAGATGCTTGCTCGCTAAAACCTCTTTGCATATCGATATAGATATTTAGAGGTTTTCTGTACGGTGAATATCGATACGAATTTTATACGATCCGTTTGAGCATTTTTATTGAATATCGGAAACGTATTTGTGGTTGAAATGAGATCTTTTGATATTGTTTTAGAGGCCTCTTATTCTTTGGCGTTTGAAGTTTGGAGGGAAATTTCCGTCAGTTTTTCCGAGATTCAGACAATACGATTATTGGAACGAGATATATTGGTGTTATGTGATTTGAAATGAGGGCAAATCGGAGCTTTTGTTTGATAATCATTATACTTACGTAATAAATAATATGGGAACACGAGAAAAAACGTCACGTTGCACTGTCACAGGCAGAATCACATTCCCATTAACCCAATTAATTAATGAGGGCAATAATAAAAACAACTATTTTCGTGTATTTCTCACAACAAAGAATAACAGATATCGTGTAGAAGACGTTAATCAGCGTCGCCTGTCCTGGGAGGTTCCCTCACAGTGGATTTTCCCTTCATTTCCTTAAGGACATTCGTGTTTCCGAGTCTCGGGCAACATAAATATTATCAGATGATGACATTCCCGCGCGGAATGAAAGATGCACAGAGATAGGTGTTGCGAGAATTAAATCAAGTTAATAATGCAGCGAAATGTGGCGGATTTGTTACACTAATGCATTCCATTTTTCATTCGGGGTTATTTCCTTGTTTTGTAGGAAGTCAGGATATTATGGTGCGTAAAACATTTTTGTAAGTCGGCTTTCTAACATGGCGAAGCCAGAAATGATATGAAATAACTAGTGTAGTGATATTGTATCTATTCAAACCGATGCTGATATGTTGAAACGTTGGAACGTTTAACTATTGGAAAAGTATGATATTTGTGATAATAATCATATATTTGACCACTATACAGGGTGTACTTGGAAATGTGGATCAAATTTTAACCGACCTGGTCAGACTTTCATTTTAACCGACATGAATAGAATCAGCACTTATTGATAAGTGCTTACCCTGTTCGATTTCATCCACTTTTCTAAGGACATCCTGTATCTAAACCCCCGTTATTAATAAACTCACTATTCGCCTATTTTACTTAAAGTATAAGCATAGTTATTGTACATTTCTGTCAAACTCAATAATCATCATCATCATTAAATTTAAGAGCTAGGCTCTTGTCGGTGAAGTAATTGCCACTTTTCTCTACTCTGTGCTAGGTTTTTCACCTCCTGATACGACACGACATTGGCCTTCTGTCTTTTTTGGTTTTTAAACTCAATAATAGCAGAGCATATTTCAAGAATAGTTTAGTTATTGCGTGTTTATGAATAATTGGGATATGTTTTCAATCCACAACGGCATGCTCCACTACTTAATTTTATGTACAGTCGACTACCTATGCAGTCTCTTTAGACGTATCCACGTTAGAATCTTATAACAATGCAATAACGTAAAAGTGGATACTATACTACTCTTTGTAGTCGTACATTGCCGCAACTGTGCAACCTCTATATTAGTGGCGGTACATGCCGTAGTAGAAAACAGTATACTCGTATTCTTATGTCATTACCTGTATGGCAGACACACTGACCAATTGAACTGAATTAAGATCCCGGGAGCTAGCCGTCACGCTCAAACTTATAATGACATCTTACTCCGTTTAGTCCTCTATAGAAGTGTATGCCATCTGTATGAAGAAGATCTAGTTGGTCTAAGTAGTTCGTCTTCTAAAGAAGACCGAACTAATCAAATCAAAGATTAGAGATAAGATAAAAAGAAATATGTTTTGTCTTTACATAGTAATTTGAAGCGACGACAACGGTGACCTTTTGAATCGTATTAATAACTTTTATTTGCATTTTGTTAACGTCAGCGTAAATATAACTTAAGCAAGCTGTGGGCCAAGTATGGCTGCGTTTATATCGCGCGCCAAATGTGGATAAAGCATCTGTCACTTTCGTCTTTATTTACGTGTCAGAAGGTGACGGATGCCTTATCCAAACTTTGTCACGCGAAAAACGCAGTCATATTAGGGCCCCTGTGCCCTGAGTCCCTGAGCACGATTTTTTTCCTTGTATCTAGTAGGTAACGTTTACGTATTTTCACCGATTGCGATTGATTGATATCACCGCCCTCTATTATGTATTTAGTACTTAAATTTAATAGCAAGTTGACATTGACGTTGACTTTCATATCGTCATTGAGTAGTAAAGGTGAAGTATACTTAAAATATATATAAAAATATCGTGTCACTGTGTTTGTGGTCGAACTCCTCCCAAACGGCTCGACTGATTTTAATATATTTTGGTAGGTATGGGAATATTTTGTAAAGCATATCTCATAAGGTTTGTATAAAAACAAAGCGGTTCGTGCTACGGATAGAAGAAGAAGAAGAAATACATTTATTCAGAAAACCTTAAGACTCACATACAAAAATGAAAGAAAACAAATGCAGGTAACAGGAAATTTGTGTCTTCGCGGCAGTGAAACAAACACTGGCTCAGCAAAATACTGACGAGTTCTGACACGTACAGCGCCTCTATTCAACAAAAATAGTCTTGCTTTTGACATTATCGTATCATCAACGTTACAAGCAATATGATTATAAACAATTAGAATAGAGGCCCAGAACACGTTTTCGAATAAGTAGTAAAAGCGATTCGAAAACGTGACGCAGGTATGATTGATTTTTTGTGCTGGAGCTACTGTGCTGTGTTAGAACGATTTCAACAAAATCGTTTAGATTTGTAAACCATTGTGGCAGCATTGCAGTTATTTAGCGTATTTGACCGTGCCAGTGCAGAGTGTAGTCAATCGAGCGTAGGGTGCGCGTCATTTGTTCCGGCGATCGCTGCCCCTCGACAAACAGAGTGATTCTAAACAACCAGTTTTAAAACGTATTTGTCTGTTTCATCTTTCAATGTAAATATAGGGATGCTGGCATAATTCCAATATTGAAAAATTTGGGGTTACACAACACATGCATCAAACACTTAGGGATGATAAAAATAATGTAGTTAAATAACGTTCCATCTATCGATACAAAATACTTACTACCACCTACTTAACAAGAATAATGTTCCTATAAATCTTCCAGGTTTAAATGTTGGGATTTAGATTCTTCTTACTGAAAATATTTTCTTAAACAGTGTATCCAGTTTACTTAGGGATTTTGATAATACCCGACAATGCGGCAGAACAGGTAAGAATTGGAAGTTTTACGTTGCTCATAGTTTTGACTTAAATAAATACTTACCTAAATTCTTTATTAGACACCTTTTTCGAAATTGAGAAAACAATGAATACTCCCTCAAAAAATATGTGAAATTTGAAGATGATAGAATATAACCCAAATGTGAACAGAGGGAATTAATATCCAGAGTACCTTCGAATATAATCAAACGTAAATATCAAACTGTCTTTATCGTAAAAGAGCAAGGTCTACGCCATTTTTAGGTTTACAGGAAGGATACTGTAAATAGGTTGTATCTTAGCTTTTAAGTAACTAACACTTTAAAAAATACGATTGTGGACACTGCTTGCCAAAATGCCTCATATTAACTAGTGATCCTTATCCTATTCAAATATTTTACAAAACCTAAGTTTGTAGTTTTATTCTCTAAACTATTCGCGCTAGAATATTTTCGTAAACTATGATGATAACTATCTTATAATTTAATGAAACGTTATAGTATAATAAAACGCCTTACTCGCAAGACCTATAATATAAATAAAATGGTTTATTACAAAGTTATCCTATTAAAAAAGTCTTCAATAAAAGCACTATTAGGTATTTACAAAAGCACCCCGTATGTGGAGGGTAAAATGTCTGGTGATACTAACGGAGTTCCGCCGTACGAATGAGCCATTCGTTGTTGGTGCGTGGCCATCTATACTTTTAATTGGCGGCAGTACATTTGCCTGCGAGCGACAGACTTGTTGATGAGGGCAAGTTGGCCTGCAATGGCCACATTCATCTTGTTACAATATTTAAATACAAAAACGTTCAGGTAACGAATTTATACTATTAGGATAAACTTTCGTTCATGTTAGTTTTGGTGCTTTATTTTAATATGATATGCCAGACCTAGGAATATTCGGGGCAAATTAAATGACAGCTAGGGATTGCCTATACCTATCGATAAACTCAATTATCGATGCTTTTGATATATTTTTCCGTATTGTGAATTTCAGAATGACTGTCCCATTTCCTATTGTTAAAATGAACGACTAGAATTTGTTAGGAGTAAGAACGATATGACGATGATGAGTGAAGGTTATAAATCCTTTTTAAATAATGAATGACCAGAATTATGTTGCTGTTTTGTTTAATTTGCATACTTTAAAATATAAACTATTTTTACAATCAAAACTTGGAGCGATCACTAGTATATGGGAAAAGCATTTATCGATATAGGCAATCCCTAACTGTCATTTAGTTTTGCCCCGAATACACAATACAATACAATACAAAACACTTTATTGTACACCAAACAATAACATTACAGAGATACAGCATTATTAAAAACAACACAGGTAAACAACAGGCGGTCTTATCGCTGATTAGCGATCTCTTCCAGACAACCTTACAAGGGATAAGGTGTCGAATATTCCTGGTAAGTAAATATATGACTTTTATCAAGTCACGTATTAAATCATGAAATATATCGGAATTTATATATTATAAGGTGTTCTAAAATAGTAAAAGGTGTTAGAGATTTTTGTAGCACATTCACCCGTGCAAGCGGCATCGTTTCACCTAACTAATTTGAATGATAGTCATTACTGAGAATTACGTACAATGACGACTGTTAACGCCCACCATAACAAAACAAAGTCCGCTTGCCATACATACATATAAGCGAAATTCCGGGAAACTCGATCGCACCAGAAAAAAAAACTTTACCTCGTCATACTTTGTACGTTTTCTTTTTATTCATAAAACCCACGACTTTAACGTGAAATGTATTCTGCGTATCATAATTACCCAAGGAAGGCATTAGAGGTAAATGTCCGTACCATTTACAAAAATTAAATAATGAACGGAACTTTTTCAAATTTTAATTATCACTGCATTGACTGTGCCACAGGCACCGAGCACCAGGAAACAATACCAAATCCATTCAATTATATAAACTTTTAATTAATATTAATAGGGGCGCTCGGTTTCAAAGCAAAGAATACTGCTGGCAGATAAAAAGTTCTTAGAAATCCGCGTTATTCGCAGCTGTGGACTGTAAATTAATGCGAAAACAATAAAGAGTCGGAGGAGCGGAGTCCGAAAACAGATGATGAGTCGAGGCGAAGAGCCGCGAATAAAAATTAATTCCAAATGGTTATTAGTGACCGAGAACAAAAGGAGACTGGTGTGAGTGAGCCAGGCTGCAATAAACGTCACGACAAGAGAGATAGGAAATTAAACGAAACTAAAGCGAAGTCGGTCGTGCGACATCTGGGGGAGGAAGTTTGGGGAAGCCCATTCAGCAGCTCTCGAAAAAAAACTAAATTAAGTCCGGACGCCTGATTCTGTTTACCCTGTACTATGCCCTGTGAGCGACAGGTTAAAAAAGTAGCTCTTTTGTTTCTCCCGCTTTTTTCACTTTGCTGCTCGAGCTTCGTTGGAACTTACGAAAACAAGCGCTGTGAGCGAACAAAGACCTGTTATAGTTTGACAGCACTCGTAGCTTATAAAAATACTAAAAAATGTGTACCATGACGCATTCAGTACAAAAACTACAGAAACGCGTTGATACGAAAAGTATTTCAACAAAAGAAAGCATTTTAACAACGAATGACATTATATTTCATATAAGCACATGAAACTTGGACATTAAAAACAAACCCGGATTTTCATTAAATCTTTCCTAATAATGCCTAAATCTGAAAAATGTGACGACGTATGTGTATGTGATAAATACTGGCTTAAACCTACCCCTCTTTCAACATGATTCCTTCCTAAAAGCACTTACCTTTGGGCAGTGGTTCTATTACCACTTTGACGGCGCCCACGCAGGCTAACGCCGACAGTATCCATAGCAACGGCATCGCGCCCCGCAACGGCGGACGCAAACGTACTTCCGACGTCATCGTGGCTCACTCTACGTGTTCCACATGGTAAAATCCTGAAACAAAGGGAAAACTAGTAAAGCTATATTTCAATGTGACGTGTTCTATCAATAGTTACTACTCGTATTTTACCAATGAATAACGGGCAAGTTTAGAAATAAGTAATTCGTCGAAGTTATTTTTTTGGTCTGGGAATAATGTAATGAAACAAATAACTTTGTTTTTATTGCATTACTAAATCGTACTGCAAACAAAACAGTGAAATGTCGTAACGGCAAAACAACGCAAGGACTTCGAATGTTTTCGCGGCAAACAGATCCAATCTCTGTCATGAACCCAATCCTTCAACTTTGCGAAAGCGAGTTCGCCTAATATCTAGTGCCTTTGCATTTATGAATAATAACTGGAAAAAGTTAAACTCTGAAAGCCGCCTCCATCTGAATATTGTAAAATTCCAAAGATAACGTGCCAAAAGAAAAAGGCTTTCTTTTTTATTCCTCTCTGTGTTTATTTTCGCTGGGAAGTTCGCGAGGTGGATTAAGATTGTCTCTCAATTCTATCGGATTATTTAAGTAATTTCAGTTTCGTAAAGTATACGTATAATCTTTTGCAAAATGAGTTTTTTGAGGCGAGCTATTGTTTCTTGTGAAGGTAATTGTATTTCTTTTATGTTTAGTTCAGATCCTCTTTGTGATTTTTTTAGCGCATGGAGAAGGTAAATTTGTATAAATACGAAAAAAAAGGACATCAACTATTTGACTTGTATTGCACTTCTAACTTTATTATAACCCTGGAGATTTTTATATGCTTCGATGAATTAATTGCACTTGTGCCATTTTTCTGACTCTGACTGATTTCAGACAATCTTCAACTTGTAATAATAATAATAAATAATAATAAATAAATTAAATTTTTATTTACCAACACAAAACAGTACATTAGGTTAAACAAGATAAAAATTTAGTTAGGTAAACAAAATATTCTTACGTACATAATAAGTGCGGTAAAATGGACATGAGACTCAGCACCCTGCAACTCAAAGCAAAGCAAAGCTTGAGTATGTAATACAAATAACAATATGACAAACATGTATTGTTTTTTTAACGCGTACGTACTTTTAAACCTTACGTTACATACTTTTGGTAATCAAATAGAATATTCACGTAATATAATTACATTTAAAAAGATAAGAAAAATATTTGATGTAAGTATACATTTTTACGGTAATAATCCACATCGAAGCAAAACATCGCAACAAAAACAAAGACTCGGACAAGCAGCTCCCGCGAAACACGTCATAATGTCTGTTAAGAAACGGCACGTGCAAATTCTGCTAAAGTGAATATACATTGAAGCGAAATTAAGCAAATGCGTGTACCGTGAGGTTAGTAATAATAGATGGCTGTTTGGGATTGCACGGGTAAGCTGCAGTAATTGCAGAGTGCATCATTAGAACGGCACAATAGGGAAGGGGAACTCCGGACTAACTGCATACGCGACCAAATTTAGGTGCCTTGTTTTAAAAATGATACTTAAGTAAGTCTCTACAATCGGGCAAGTCCTCCTTTTTCCTCAAACTAAGACAAATAGATAGCAGTATCCAAAAAAATACCTGGAAGAAGTGCAACCTGTTAACTAACGGGAGAAGGTTGAATCTGGTTTATAAAGGCAGATAATCTTTGTCATAATTATTTTTCTCTGATCTTTTCTATAGGTTGTACAATGCAATCGCATTGATTGTAATCGTGCATTTATATTTAAATTTCATAAAGGTATTTAATTCGGATACCACAAGGGAAACAAAACGAATTTACATGTAAACAGAATGTAATTATCAAATCAAATTTATTGCGTAAGAAAAAAGTACACATTGCTACTTACAATACATTAGTTATTATTAATATGGTGAAAACCAAAAGTAAGTGTCAACTGACCCCCGTACTAGTTTGCACTGTATCAAGGTGGGTCTGGATTCATCGTCCTTATAAGTATCACTTTATAATTATGCTTTAAGATGGAATAACACAACATTCTTAGTAAGTATCATTATATAAGTAAACTAAGAGGGTAGAGGAACAAATCGATTACAATATTCAAAGCTGGGACGATGAGCGTAAAGTGGGGACAACACTACGGAAGAGCATATTTACTCTCCGTCCCTTTCCCGCATCTGTCTACTGAATAGTTTTGGACATTAGGTGTTAATTGTCATTGGTTTTAGGAACGGGTTATAGACATCCATTTTGAATTGAAGCACATTTTACGTGTGACGTTATAACATCATTATTTTGAAATATCCCCGTTTGTTTATGCGTTTGACTTTCTTAAACATTTAAAAATACTGGTCAAGTGCAAGTCGGACCCGCAGCGAACTTAAACCTCCGAACAGTACGGAATGTTTGAAATTAGAATTTACAGGATTTTTTCGTCACTGCTTACGAACTATAGATCTACATTACCAACCAGTTTTCAGTATTTGTCGTTAAAATGCAGTCGGTATATGGAGCAGTAATCAGTCATTGCAATATTCTAACAAGTTTATTAATTATTTTCTACATATTTACACCCAATGTGGGCATTGAAGAAGGTGCAATAAAAACAACCCTTACATAAATCAAGATTATTTCAACTAGCAATACCAGGACGTGCCAATTTTTTTTGTCATAATGTAATGCAGCATCCATGAAATATCATGCTGTTGTTTGAAATAGACCTAAAGGGAACTGGTAAGTTATATTTTTTATTCCTAATACAGCCGCAAAGTACTTAAAACTTTTTTGGCGATCTATATGGCAACGTAATAACCTAACTTGACATTTAGACGCGCCAGCAACGCATGGCCCCTGGTGTCATGTACTTTGTTCCGTTTAAACATAGATATCATTTAGATGGTTGGCAGTCCACAACTGTGCGTTTCACACGAAATTTCCTGCCTCGCACAACTAAACTGTGGAATGGTCTGTCGCCTGCGGTATTTCCGGACCGTTACGACCTTCAAACCTTCAAGAAAAGAGCGTACTCTCATTTGAAAGGCCGGCAACGCACTTGTGACTCCTCTGGTGCTGCAGGTGTCTATGGGTGATGGTAATCGCTTTCCATCAGGCGATCCGTCTGCTCGTTTGCCTTCCTATACCATAAAAAAAAAAAAAAAAGGAAGTGTGTAGATACGATTGCTGTGCTAGTACAGGGGTGTTATTCTCTCAAAAACAACGGACGGTCGGACGGACGAGCGAAATCGAGTTTAAGTAGTCCCTACTTAAACTCGCCGCTTGGACATTCACTCGTCCGTCCGTCCGACCGTCGTTGTTCAGAGAATTACAGGTCGTCTATTTTAAAGACGCTTTTGATACATTTGATACATTATCCATGACTATAACTCAAACGTCACAGCTGCATTGACAATCATTACCCAGCCAACTATTTAAATGCATGTACGGACAACCTCAATTAGAAAGGTATTTATTTATAGCCGTGTGCCTTGTGAAGTTTATAGTGGCATATTGTGACTGACTGGAAATATCACGATACGTCCGATGTCCATTACTAATTCTGTTTCACGATAATTGCCACCGCGAGTTGTTATTGACCCGTGACATGATACATTGTGTTCGCTTCGGTTCAGCGAAAATTGTTAGTCATGTTTCTAGGGTTTCAGTCGTGTTGCATATATATTTGTAGTGTAAACATATTTTTAATGGCAACGAGAGGGCAAACAAGTAAACAAGGATAGAGTATGTTGATAATAAGATCATAGTAGTGGTCTGATGCCAAAGCCAAAGCGTTGCCAAGCCTGAGGGCTAAGATTATATGCCTCAGTACAGTGTTCACCAACAATCAAACAGACGGTTAGCGGTTTGACGGCTGTCAAATGTATTGACTAACAGCTGATTAATACTTAACCGTCTGTTAAATTGGTTGGTGAACTCTGCCCTCAATGTTACTGTTCTCTTTACCGGGGTAGTGACTGTCGAACGGACGAACGAGTGAAATGTGAGTGAAGTCCACGCGGCGAGTTTAAGTAGTCCCGTTAGTGCGAACAAAATATATTTTAGCGCGTGCGTTTTCAATTTAGCAGCTTGGTTTCTGCCAATATGGATCTAACGTATAAGGCTGCTTAATTGAAAATGCACGCGCTAAAATGTGTTTTGTTCGCTCTGACGGGACTACTTAAACTCGCCGCTGCGATTTCGCTCGTCCGTCCAACCGGTCATTGTTTTTGAGAGAATAACACCCCCGGTCCTCTATTGCCGGCGGTAAAAACCATATCGTCTTTGACCTGTTCTCGTATTGTTAACGTAATGACGGCTCAAAATAGTGCCATAATACATAGTCAAGGACGATATGGTTTTTACCGTCGGGAATAGAAAGGAACCCAGGTACCTTACCGGAACAAAATAACGTGAACAATGGCAATTTCTGAACTAATACACGTTTTTCCTTATTACGTCCTCACGTCTTCATAATTGCATTTTGTTCCACGGTTAATGCCAGAATTAAAAATATAACAAGCTCGTTCATCCTCTTATCACCTTGCGTTCCAGTGTTTTTCCTTGTGAAAACATCGCTTCAAAAACCAATAATTAAAAATGTGTGAGCTCAATGCACCTATCGGTTCTTTTCCCCTTCACGGAGGAAGGTGGCTGTATTCAGCGCAGACTCGAATTAAGCCAGGAGGCGTGGTCGCAGCACCTGATTAAAGCATCAAAGATTCCACCCTGAGACCGGCCAGTAATTATTTGGGCTTTACAGTGAAGCCTTTATGCGACGAACATAGAGAGTAGAACTAGGTGGTAATCCTGGTGTGCTTATGAGTAATTACTTTGGTGCAGAAGCGTTTTTAATTTTGTAGCAGCATAAATAAGAAAAATGGAAATCTAATTTAAAAGATAACCTACCTAAATCCAAGGTAGCCAAAATAGCCCTAAGATTAAATAAAATTGTAATATAAAAGTCATGAAACAATAAAGTCGTTAGGAAGTGAATGTTGACATTAGCAATATTTTAATAAGAAGTCGTGTCAAAATTAAAATATCTTTATTCTTCTACAGTTTTATTTTTGAGTACTCTGTATTTACGCAGCAGCAAGCACATTTACAGGACCTGTAAATGTGCTACCTGCTGTTTTTAGGTATAGTTAGGAAAACACCTGGTGTTTTTAGGTATAGTTAGGTTATTGAAAAATCGCACCAATACTGATTAGTTAACCAGTAGTTTTTTTTTTAATGAACTTATCGTAAATTATCATTGCAGCGATGTATAGTTGAATAAAACAAATACAAATACTTTTAAAACATCAAAACCAATGAAACGAAAGAAAAACTTTAAAAATTGTTTGCTTGCTTTAGGGTTACACTTTTACCATTAAAAGGTAACTAAATCACTAAATGCAATAAAATAGTATCGAGACTTTATGATAAAAAATGTCTACTCATTTCAAAACGGTCCAGGGTAGGTCTCAACAACGACGACCGTACGATCGTCGTTGTTGAGACCTTGTTTTTAATTTTGTAGCAGCATAAATAAGAAAAATGGAAATCTAATTTAAAAGATAACCTACCTAAATCCAAGGTAGCCAAAATAGCCCTAAGATTAAATAAAATTGTAATATAAAAGTCATGAAACAATAAAGTCGTTAGGAAGTGAATGTTGACATTAGCAATATTTTAATAAGAAGTCCAGGTAGGTCTCAACAACGACGATCGTACGGACGAACGAGTGAATGTCCAAGCGGCGAGTTTAAGTAGTCCCTTGTGCGAACAAAATATATTTTAGCGCGTGTATTTTCAATTTAGCAGCTTGGTTTCTGCCGATGGATCGAACGTATAAGGCTGCTTAATTGAAAATCACGCGCTAAAATGTTTTTGTTCGCTCTGACGGGACTACTTAAATTCGCCACTGCGATATCAGTCGTCCGTCCGACCGTCCGTTGTTTTTGATAGAATAACACCCGTGCTATTTATTAAGCGCAAGGATAGCACTCCGAAAACGAACCGATCTTTCTCAGTGCTCGAACTCAACCACGACTATTCGAAAATTAACAGCAAAAACCGCAGCCCGAAAATTGCTTTTAGGGTTATATTTAAAACAACGAATGACCGCCTTTGATATTTGGAAAGTTCTGTAAAATAATTTTGGACTGATTTTAAAGTTGTTTTGTAATTAAAAGCGATCGTTGTCGAATTATTTGCAGTCTTCATTTTAATCATTGCTTAAAAAAAAACTTGCCCTCCTCAAACCTTCTTAAATCATATCACTAAGTTTCAGGTTAATCAGATCTCTAGTAATGCTCTTTTATTCACATACCAAAATTTCGTTATTAATATTATGGAAAAGTATATGGTTACAAACTCCAAAACGATAAGAACTTTGACAAAATACGTATTAAAATTAAAATGAAATAAGTCTGAAGGTCATACGAACACCGAGCGATTAGCACAAAAGCTGTGCGACATAAAAGAATTCGTCACAAGGAACCCGCACGTGCGCGGTGCCGTTCCTCGCACCTTGTCCTCTTCAAATCTCATGTAATAATGAGACAAGCTCGAGTCCCTTTGAAGGAAATTTTTAATAAAACGCCTTAAAAGGGTTATAAAAGCCGCGCTATCTAAAAAAAGTAATTGAGCCCGCTTGGCGACGGTGTTATATCCTTTTTGTTGGGTAATAAGTTTTGAAGTTTAATTTTTTCATGGTTGACGGCGTTTTGACATTTAGCTAGGGAATCTACAGTCGGATATTACTTTTGCCGGAGTGTATTTTAGGTTAGGTACGAGCTTATGGGAATATTGGAAGGGGAAGGCCAAGGCGAACGCTACACGTTCAGGGGTGTGATTCTCTCACGAAGCAAAGGTGAACGAATGAACGAGTGATCTCCAAGCGGCGAGATTAAGTAGTTCCGTCAGTGCGAACAAAACACATTGTAGCGCGTGCATTTTCAATTTAGCAGCATAGTTTCTGCCGATGGATCGAACGTATAAGGCTGCTTAATAGAAAATGCACGCGCTAAAATGTGTTTTGTTCGCTCTGGTGGGACTACTTAAACTCGCCGCTTGGACATCACTCGGCCGTCCGTTCGACCGTCGTTGTTTAGAGAATAACTACCCTGATCGGGGACGTATTAAAAAATGCCAGGTCAGGAGTACCGAACCGAAGAAAATTTGTTTGGATCGTAGCAAGTGGAAGGAAGTAGTCTCTGCCTACCCCTACGGGAAAGAGGCGTGATTGTATGTAAGTATGTTAGGTCAAAAATGTATGAACCTGTACTCTATACTAATATTATAAAGCTGAAGAGTTTGTTTATTTGTTTGCTTGAACGCGCTAATCTCAGGAACTACTGGTCCGATTTGAAAATTGTTCAGTGTTAGGTAGCCCATTTATCGAGGCAGGCTATATAACATACTCACATAAACAGAAGCAAAGCGATGGCGGGTCGCTAGCTTACGATAATCTCGCTACGAATATTTTATGTTTATGACATTCATTTCTCTGCAAAAATTACTTTTTTTTCTCGTAACAACAAGAAAAATCGACATTTCAACCCAAAAAATCACGCGATAGATATGCGGCGTTCATGAAAAATGTATCGCCAATTCGCTAAAGCGGTACTCTCCGAAAAACTAATAAGAATTTGAATATTCTATTTCCCCGGCGTTGATAGCAAACAAAATTAGTGAAATTGCCGTGAATGGGGTTAAAAAGTGTTGTAATTATGCCCTCGTCGGGTCGTTAACAATAGTTTAGGGCGCTCGAGCGCAGCGGAAGCCAGCCGGGACGGTAATTGCGTTATATTAAAATATATTACGTAATCATTATAACATACTATACAACATATGTTAAGGATGCAACGAATTTAGAAGAGTAAATGTTGGAAAATATATCGCAAGGTGAGAACGAAAGTGACCTAATACGAAAATTAAAATATAAAAATGGTAGAATGACTCAAAAAGAATATCGGTCACTTTAAGATTTAAATCAATTATAGAGCTTACCTTATTAGATGACACGTCACGTAACGTCGCACTATAGATTAGCCCCCTTACTTATCAACGTGGAAAAAGCTTGGAATAGTTTATACCATGCTTTGTCCTTATCTGTAATTGTGACATTTTATCTGACAGAAAGTGACAAAGCATGGCATAAACTATTCCAAACTTATTCCATGTTTATAAGTAAGGGGGTTAGTATTTTTTTTTATTCAGTACACACACTTCTGACGCAATACTAAATTCGCCATTATTGCAAAGGCAAGAGGCGCCCTGAAATTAATGGGACACAAAGTTTAGTCTACGTGTGTCCCTTTCCAGTCCAAATTCGTCAGATTTTGATTGAGTAAGTAACTTACTTTTTAAGTCATTAACCGTATTTAACACAATTTACAAAAAATAAACTACCTTTCAGGGCAAAATGTTAACATAAAATGTGTTGATTAATTTTCACTTTTGACTGAAGACATTTTCCGCTAGAGTTTGCATTAAGTTGTGAATACGATGTAGACATTCTTAAAACATAATACCTGCTTTAAAGGTACAAAAGGTAGCTTTTGACGCACAGGTAATTCGGCCTACAGGTACACAGTCCACAATGGTAATTAATTTTTCCGAAATGGTGAATCTTGTTTTTATTTTTACGTTTTGGGATATACTCGTAGTTTTCTTAGGGCCACCGTATTAATGAACACATCTTGGCTGAGAAGCCCGTCATAAGGTACATCAAAGTAAACGTCAAACCATAGAACACTGACATTTTTGACGCATCTCGAGACGAGCATTAGAGTTGAGATTAATTTATTAATACGGGCCTTAGTGTTGTTATTGCCATGTATGAGTCAGTCACCGCGTACTAGCTTAGTGTAGTTATGTGAGCTAGCAAATATTAGCATGTCAGATTTCCGTCATACAAACGAAATACCACCAGACGGGTTTCTTTTTACCTGTAAACTCTACGATAATCGCTGTGTAAGTAATAGCACAGTTTAGCGCTTGTGATCTTAAATCATCTCATTATCTTCATATGCAAATAAACTGTCTTAATTGCCGAAATCTTAAAACGGAGAAAGTTCATCAACCTCTTATTGACGCAACTCAAACAGTCGGCTCCAAGCAATGATCTCCAGAGATTCTAATTCCACTTAATTTAAGGCGCGTAAACAAAGCAAGGATATATTTTGAAGATAATCAGCCTCACGGTTCCCATTAAACACAAGAATTCTCGGTGTCTTTGTCAACTTATTAACGCTATAAAAGTGAGAGGCTGACGATAGTCCGTGCAGTGCTTGTTTACACTGTGCGGTGACGACACGATAGTAAAAGCACCGTTAAGTAGTCGTTGTCTGGGTAATGAACTCGTATTTGAGTGACTTTTTATATCGCAACTAGCTTCTACTCATGACTTTTTCCGCGTATATTTAGATTACCGTTATTCCTTTCGGATCTTTTTCCGTGTGAAAAGTCTATATGTTAATAAGGAATCTCCATTCCAAATTTCATCTAATTTCGTCAAGCCGTTGTAGCGTTAAGGAGGAACAAACTAACACACACACACAACTTTCACACTTATCTTTATAATATGAGTAGGATTTAAACTTATAATTTATATAAACAATCTTTATATCTTTACATTAGGCCACTTATAAAAGTTGAGCGGAGCGCTATTAGGTTTGGTTTGGTTTTTGATTTCGTCGTTTGTGTTTATTATCTGTTTTAAAGATATACAACTACTTTGTTATTGATTCACTCGTAACGTGATAAAACTGACCTAACCCAACCAAAAGGAATGAGACGAATACCGGGAAACGAGCTCTAACTATATCTCTTTCACTATCACTACGCATACAAAGTAGTAGATTTAAAAACACATGGATATTTGTGTATACAAGCTAAATCTTTGTTCTATATCGCTTCCAGATTTCGTACAGTGTAAAACCCCTTGCAAGAAATAATCGGAAGACGCTTTATCAAGCAAATAGTCTGTTCAAGACAAAGGAATATTTTCTAGCCTATTATCAAAATTATAGACGGACGGGAATGAGCCGGGGACAATGCCGCCTGGTTTCTCTTGTTTTAATGACGTCGATTGTACAGTTACCATCATAAATATCTGTATAATTTAGTGCCTTGTCGCTTTAACGTCGTGTTTGAACTACCACATGAAATTGTTAAAGCGATAAAAGCGATAAGGTACTGAAGTTGCAATTGGTAAAGAATATTGCTGTATAGGCGTCCCAGCAACATTCAACATTGCTTAAGCTCAGCATGGCTGGAGCTTTAAGATGTAAATGTCAAATATAACACGAATTGAGAGTTGTGTCGTAAGTTATCATACGGCCTACATTGACTTCGTTTTTTTTGTATTCGTTGCAATCGTGAGTTATGAAATTTAATCAATTCATTATGCTGCTTTATATTTCAAAAAGAATAATGGAGATTGAAGCTTTGTTCAAATTGGATGTGTAAATGGAATCTTAGTCGCAATTAACTGATCTGATTATTCACTCCTAAATTGTGCTCATTATTTTAAATAAGATGGATAAAGTATAAAGGAATATTTATTGATTAAATAATAAAATGGTTTTCAATTCATATATCCTGTGGACCCCAAACTAGGCTGAACTTGTGTCTTGAGACTCTGTATTTTGTGCTTTTTATTATTTTAGTCCATTTGTATTGCGTGACCGAATTAGTTACATAAAAATATGGCTCTGATTGGCAAAATATAATATAAATATTGGGATAACTTCGCCTTTGTAATTTTTTTTTGTAATGTTCGTTGTTTTTCTTTTGTACAATAAAGTGAAAAAACATACATAACTTGTGGACGTTAGCCTCAGCAGTGACGTACCAAGAAAGCAAAATAATTAGGCCCAAACTAGGGCTATAACCAAAATAGGAACTTCGAATTATGAATAAGTAAGTTTCAAACCTCTTTAACCGACTTCATAAAAGTTTCATATGAACTTAGTAGTGGGACTACAATAAGCTTATTATGATCACTAAAAAGTATGAAATAAAATAAATGTTTTAAAAACCAAAAACCATATATCATAATCGCAAAAAATGATTCTTAATTACAAGTAAAGTTTTACTTTTTAATAGAAAAATTACTTTTTGCTAAAGTTTCTTGCAGCGCTTCTTTTCTGCAACGATGGCCTTGTCCGAAGCGGTAGTCATAGATTCATTTCATATTACCGACGTTTAAAAAGCCTTAGGTAGCCAATTTACTTAATAAATCATTTTATTAAAACTCATTAAGTAATAAACGTAACATATTAACGATTTAAAAAGTTCAATTCTGTTGAAAATCTCAATGTATCACGAAAAATAGCAATGTCAAATTAAGTAAATTAAGAACTTTGAGTCAGATTACGTACAAGTGTGACCTTAAGGCGCCGATAAGCTTGCCTTTAAACCTGTCATTTGCCGAACGTTCTATAAAGAACAACAAAAGAACCGCACGGCAGCGTACGTAAAGGGAATCTATACGGCAGTGTGTGCAGCGGATGGCGTGGACAACAAAGGTGGCTCAGTCTTTGTATGTAGCCGCCGTTTAGCAGCCTAGGCCGCGTTTGTTTGAACGGTATGCAAATTTGAATTTAAATAACACTTTTTTACATGTTTTAGTTGTATATTAAACTAGCTGTATATTACAAAAGTTCACTTATTTATCCTCTAGAAGTGCTCTACTTAACCCACGTAAACGTTTGCTTAGCTTCTGATAGTGATAGTTGGAATAAGAGTGCTATTGCGAAAGAAACTTTGCAGCTGCTGGCATGCTTAAAATTGTTTATTTGAAGAATGTATCTAATCTGTATATTTTCTGAAAGCAGCTGAAAGCAATTTTTTACGGTAAATGTTTGAGACAAGAGCACAAGCTACCTTAGGTTGTGCTGGTGGAACCTGTCGAGTTATTTCACCTTAGTTGTAATTATCTTATTAAGTTAGGATCCCTTATTCATAACGCCAGTTGTAGGCATTCGTAGTTTTATCGACGCACTAGCGACCCGCCCTCCCTTCGCTTTGGTTTATGTGAGTATGATATATAGCCTTCCTCGACAAATGGGCTATCTAACACTGAAAGATTTTTTCAAATCGGATCCGTAATTCCTGAGATTAGCGAACAAACAAACAAACAAACAAAAAAACTCTTCAGGTTTATAATATTAGTATAGATAGAATACAATCATCCACAATCTATTCCATTACCTAATACAGTTAGACACTGGTTTAGGGCGATTCTTTAAAAGTTTGTACCTAGTTAAGGACTAAAATTAAGAAACGTTAACTTTTCCGATGAGTTATGAAAATTAGTCGTACATATGTATATACTTAATTTCAAATTCAATAAATGAAACAGATTAAATCTTCACCCGTTAGTAATATGCTTGCACTTGCTATAGGAGTTTTGTCTGAGATACCACCATTTGTCTTATAGCAGTATAGCTAATTTTCGTAACTCAGCGGAAAAGTTTCTTTTATTTCTTAATTTGCGTCCTTAAATAGGTACAAACTGTTAAAGAAATGCCCTTTAACGAGAAAAATTAGAAGAGAAGAGTATATATTTTTTAATCACTATATTTTTCTCAGAAAAAGGAAGCAACCGTAAACAGAAACCGAATTTTACAGGCCCTAGCCGGCATAATAGAGGCGTCAGATAAAATGCCGGAGTGACAGCCCGGCGACGGTGCACTTTTCGAATATTTTTGCTTTTAATTTGCTTCTGTCGTCTACCGTCGCCGCGCAATTGTTTTTTGTTTCCCCAGTTTCATTAAAAAGACGCTACTGAAATGTTGACATTAGCTTTGAAAGATACCTAACGTTGGTGGCAGTTTTAATTTGCCAATCTATAAGTTTAATCTTGTACAAAGCAACATATGCTCACGAAATGTAGGTTGAAAGTGTATTGTGTATTTGTTTGGCTCAAAGAATATATTTTTCATGCGTTATCTTATCAGGAAGACTTACAATGTACTCGCATGGGTCTAGTGCAACCATTTTCATGAGTTTCATACAGTTAACATACACAAAATCCGCCGTATTTGCAATAAGTATTAAAGTTTTATTTTAATTGTATTTCAAGAACCAATTAAACCTACTTAAATACTTGACAGGGATAAAAAACCAAAAATATAAAAATGTACCTATATAACACATAAACTTACGCCTTTATTCCCAGAGTGGGGTAGGCAGAGCTACAGAATTACCAACAACTCTAAAAATTTGTTAATAATTCTGTAACCACATTTTGCACTTTTAGGCTAAGATGTTTACCAGTGTATTAGTGACAGGTTGCAAGCCCATCGCCTAACAGTACTATACGCCTTTATTCCCTTAGCCGTCTCTTACGACATCCACGGGAAGATATGGAGTGGCACTATTCTAACCCGGCAACCACACGGGAGAATGTACCTATATATAGTGAACAATTACCGGTCCAGACGAAATAACTCGTATATACTAATAACTCGCCTATTTAGATATGCACAGTCTACTTGTAGTCACGGGAAAATAAGCAGCAAATTTTCACACCCTTGCTTTTAATGGCCTCACAGCCGTACCGACGGCAAAAAAGACTTTACGCAACCTTAGCGCAGAATTTAATTAAACCGAACAAATTTAATTATTCTATGAATAATAAACAAATTTGCAGTCTAAAAAGAAATTTACGAAATTATAACGTGGTTTTATTTTTGCATAAGTATGTAAGTACTGTAATTATTTAAACCTTAAAACAATTTTACATTTTTGGATGCTTTATTTTTGCTTAAAATTGTTTCTGCAGGTAAAAATATATTTTTAAAAATGGTTTTAATTTAGTTTTTGTCAGTAACTGTACTTTATGAACACATCAAACCTGTCGACAGAAATCACATTTAAGTAGCGGAATCACAAGAAACACGAGATACCCAACTAAAACCAGAGAACGTCGGCCCCATTTTTTTCCCGACGTTACGATCTAATTTCGCGAGCCGTCTCTCCGGCTCCTCTCCACAATCCACAAAGTAGCGAAAGTGGCGCAAAGTGCTCACCGCGGCAGACAATCCGTGCGCGCCATTGTTGTCTTTGATTTAGACACCGCAATGAACACACGACACCTACGTATCGCAATCACGACTATACCGTCAAACACGAACCGTAACTAGCACTGCTCAAACCTAGCGATGAAGAAGTCAAACACGATCTCATTATTTCCACGATCAACAAAAAAATCAAGCGCCAAATCTCCCAATAAAATCACTCGCGACGAACAAAAATCGTCAAAAAACTCTAGAACATTTTTCATTTCATCACGTCGTTCATATTAAGTTGGAGAGGTAAATATGCACGCAATTTTCATCCATTCCATTCCTAATGACTTTCACTGACACGGCGCGAAACCCCTCATTTTACACTTTGACGCGTTCGCTTACGCTTAGTCCTGTCGCGATGACATTTTCCAATGGTAGCGAAAATGAGAAAACTTGCAAATAATGCTTCTTTCACTCTAAAATAAGGTTTAAAATCAAACGGGAGCCGCACTCGAGCAGGGTGACTTTTGTCTATTCTGGGTCTCCAAGGATAAGTTTTCGTCATTGTGGCAAAAAAGGCTCAACTCGCTTTCACATTTACTTTCGAATAGAGTCTTAAATTATGTAGTTAAAGTTCAAAATATTTGTCTGGCGATTGTGGAGATATTGCAAAGGGCATGGAGTAGTTTCCGCCGTCGGATCGTTTTGTCTATTGGTAATGTGAGAGTCGGTTCCCACCTCTGAACAACAGAGTGTTACCTTTTTCACACTTTTTATGTGGGGACTTCTCAATAGAAGTCAGCGTGTGTGAATATTTCGTGTTAACCGCGGTGTCGTGTTACGATTCAATAGTAGTTCTTTGATAATGTTCGAAGTACGCCTTTGTTTTTAATTTATTATGAAGCCGTGCTGGTGTCATAATACTAACTTGTTAGTAAGTACTTGAAATGTTTGTTGGGATGTGATGGTGGTGAAAACCTAAACCACCGACGCTTTTAAAGCACCTACTGTTACTAGGTAAGCATCGGCCAACATATCGATGAGGCTGTAAAATAATAATGAACTCGTCCAGGAATACCTGGCCTGACCAATATTCCGTGCAGTCGCGTGCCAGGCATTCTCCTTCCAACTATGAAATATGAAGTCGGAGACACGCCGCCACGGTCAGCGCAACACGAGAAGTTCTGAAACTATGGTCTACACTACATGAACAATCGACAACTATGCTTAGAAATTTGGTTTTCGATAGTTGGGAGTGTGTAGTTAACTAAATAATACCACACATTGTACTGTCAAAGTTATAAATATATTATATTATAAGTTCCCAAAAATATACGCCCCTACGCCACTTATAATAAGATCTATGTATATTTGGCGCGAATGGCCATATAGATAGTAGTGCCTTTGACTGTACATACAAGTTACTACGTCTGATGCGACTTCACTGAGAAACCGAATGGGTTGATTTTACTACATTTTAGGACCTACCCATGAGTTTCGTTGAAGTAACACCTAACCTTAGTAAAAACAACACATTGAAAAGGTTGCTTCAACCTTTTTCCTGGTTAACTCAACCAAACTCACGTGTAAGTCCTATTTTAACTATAAAACTTAGTAAAATCAACCCATTTGATTTTTCAGTGTTCGTGAAAAGGTAGGTAAGTGATTAATTTGAACAGTTAAAATTGGAAACGGCGTTTATAATCGATAGCAGTTTAAGTAAATTTTCACAGTTACAGTAAAAATTAGCATACCAGATATATATATATTTTTTTTTCTATGGCATAGAGAAGACAAACGAGCACACAGGCCACCTGATGGTAAGTAGAAACTGTGACCCATAGACATTCGCATTCACAAGACTGCAATGCAATCCTAAGACTGCAAATGCGTTGCCAACCCTGAGGACTAAGATGGAATGCCTCTATGCTAGTGATTTCACCGGCTGTCTTATCTTATAAATGAGTATGTTAGTAATTCATTAATGATGGCTTCTGCCCGCGACTCCGTCCGTGTGGAACTCGTTTATATCGTAGCTCCATACAAATTTTCACCCTCTATTTCACCACCTTAGGGGATGAATTTCGGGAAAAAAAACTATCCTTTGTCCTTTCCCAGGATTCAAACTATCTTTGCACCAAATTTCACCTAAATCGGTTCAGTGGTTTAAGCGTGAAGAGGTAACAGACAGACAGATACACTTTCGCATTTATAATATTACTATGGATTCATAACACTTAAGCAAGTATATGTAATGTCACATCGATTTTGCATAAAATTGATGGCCTAATTCCGTCCCCACTCCACCGTAAGGGCAACCGGTAAAAAGAGTATTGCCCGCGGTGATGCCTGTCATGCGGGAGAGATTCCCCCTTTCCTGCGTTTACGTACTTTTACAACATGCTTTCACACTTTCGGCCGTCCGCGAAACGGGGAAAGTCGGCCTAGGTATGCGGAAACTTTGCCAGTTTACCTGGTCCTTTGCGTTTTTGTAGCTGATAACTTTGAATAGCGAATTCAAGTGCCCATTGAGGCAATAGAAGGTTGGGATCGAGATTTAAATACGAAAACGGTACCTACTTTTTAGAAGCGTTGTAACAAGACTGGATAAAGTTAATCTAACTACCAAATCATTGAGAAATCAAACCTAGTCCTTTAACTATGTAAGATTTAATAAGAATATCCAAAAGTATAACCGTTGTAAAGTATTACATGTTTTGTTTTGTATTTGCATCGGTAATGATCCTTGAAAATCATGTACTGGGATTTGTAATGCGAAGAATTTGAAAAATAAACAAGCTATCTTGGCGTTACGTTTTTCGTTATATCCGCAGGAACAAGACAGGCGTGTGCACGCCGTGTGAAATGAGGTTTTTGTTTAAAATATTATGATCTCATGAGTCAGAGAGGGATGGCATCAGTCATCGCTCAGAACTAACTTGGCAGTTGATGAATGTGTGAAGTTGTCCCGTTGAATAAATAAATGTAAGGCCCGGCAAGGTTATTTCAATTAAGGAGTAACTGTAACTATTCCTACTAACACGTATTGTAATTTTTAAATGGGTATAACAAGTTACAATTTACGTACCCTTAATTTAAATAGTAAATAAATAGTATATAAATAAATGTGACATCATTGCGGGTGTCCCTCGGAATGTCTCATACCTAATGGTTGTCCTAACGCATCGTTAATCCAATTAATTGTTTGTCATAAACTAGTTTTCAGTTGAGTCAGATAACTTCTTAGGTTTTCCAAAAATACTTGAAATTAGCTTTGGGTTGTATTATAAAAACACTAAAAATTAAATAACAAATGACGATTAGGGATTCCTATCCTATACGATTGTGCGCAAGTACCTACCTAAATATCCGAATTACAAGGGTTGTAATATTATGTACTAACCCGAATAGGAAAATTGACAAATGGTTATCAAAGCACTCCTATAACTCATAAGTCGGTAGTATCAAGGGCACTAAAGGCGTCCATTCCATTGTTTTCATCCGATATCGTACTTCAAAACACAAAACGAATAGAATAATAGGCCCTGGTCCAAGAATTCCAGTTATGCCATTAATCATCTTCGAAATTCAATACATTGACACGCGCGGCGCGAGTGGGGCGGCCATTATCCGGATTCCACAGATTTTATGTTTCAGTTTCTATGGCGAGACCGAATAATTCGAATATCACCACTTAGGTATTCGGATATGCAGACTGGCGATCGGTATGCTAACTCTGCCCTCTATCGATTGTTTGCACACGGGTGTTTGTTGGCGTTTCAAGATTGTATGCTGTTTGCACTGGCTTGATTGATAATTTATTCATACGCTGCAAAGCGATGCGTTTCAATAAATGCTCTGATAAATATGGTCTGTCATTAAACTACACTTAACTTCGCTCGCTTGTATTTATAGCCTCCAATAAGCAGAACAAACTTGATCAAAGAGACTAACGTCGTTTAAAAATACTCCGACTTTCATATTACATAAACCCTTAGTATATTTAAGACTGTGCTGATTTTTAACATTTATATTCTTTCAATATTTTACAAGTTACTGAATAAAACGAGGTTCATTTTTACCGAGAAGTTTAATCCCGCGTCTGAACCTTTCTATTAGGCGGGATACTGTTATAGTGTACACGGTTCAAAGGAAATACTGAGGAGGAATAGTAATACTTTCGACTACTTTATGGATTTAACCGTCGCATTTTTAAGGCGACGAAACGTGACCAGCGTCGCTGAACGCCCATTGTTCGGTTTCAAGCACTTCACCAAAGTTGTCTAAGTTTTTTTCTCTACAAAAGAGTGAATTCACTTATTTGAGTTACAGCCTCGTAATAAATTCCGAGGGTCGGAGCTAATAAAAAGAGATAACAACGAGTAATGCTTTCCGTTTGTTGATGAAGTGGCTTGCTAACAAAATACTAGGATACGCGTGGAATGCTCGAAACGGACGCGGCTGAAATTCATACAGGCCTCGTTGCGGGCTCGTATGGCTTCCATCTCAAAGGAGAGCCGCTCCCTTAATTACACTCCCCAGAATAATACTAAAGTTAGTGCACAATATTGTTTGCTGTTCAGAAACAACAAACAACTATCAAATGAGCGCTAACTTTGAACCCAAAGCACTAGTCTTCAATCAGAACCCTAAACCAAACATTAATCAATTACATCGACCCATTCACAGTTCATCATGACAGAATATCTTTTATAATTGATATTCGCAGTACCTAATAAAAATACAAGGACATTTGTCTGGTCTGTGGCGCGTTTAATTTCAGCCGAGATAGGTCCTTGGCACGCCTAGTGATCCGTCGGCAATCGCAGACTAATCTCTGTTTGATTTCAATTAACGCCGTCCGCCGCGCCGCGGGCACTGTCCGACGAGTTATTCTTAAATTTCCCGACGGGAATGAACTACAAAAATAACGATACGGTTCATATTCAAATGTAGAATAATATGGAGTTCTGTTTTAAAATTGAACAAATCAATGCTACAGTGTAATGGCATGAACGTATGAGTTCGTATCATTTGCTGCCGTTTCAAGTGCCACCAACATTGAAAAATAGTTACCTATTAAACCATTACGAACTAAAAAGTTTTGACATAAATTCACTATTGAATTTATTAAAAATAATCCGTCATAAAGCCCCACTCAAAGAAAAAAGTTGTGACGCGCAATAGTTTGATTTCCGTGTAATTGCGTTACAGAGTCGAGCGCAAACAAAATTCTCGAAGTGCTGCTTTGTTCAGAACCGGAATCGTAAACAAAACGTAGACTTAATTGAGATAATGTAAACAAAGTATTTCCATCAGTGAGCGGAACAAATAAGAGTGTGCTGCATTGGCCCTGTTTGTGTCTACCTATACATGTGCTCATTTAATTTTGTTAGTACTTTGCTATGCGGAGTATTTGGAATTTGCACTTTAATCAGCAATAAAGGACGCGGGAAGTAATGTTTGTATGTATAACATTTGCTCACTGGAAAATAATAGTAGACTTAACTTTAAACGTTCGGCAATTGAAAGGTTAACAAATCGTTATGCAAAAATAATGAGTCAAAGAACAAGAACTTGACGAGACGTATCGGAAAACTTTTACTGGTACAAGAACGTTCTCGTAAATATTCTGAACTTAAGTTTACGTTAAGCGTGAAACGTTATAGTTAATTTAATGCTAATGGCACCTACTGATTCCCGTATCGATGTTCGATATCATATATAAATCATAAATTATTACCGGTGACAGACATTATTTAAAACTTGTTTGCGATGGTATTTATTATCATTATCATTGTTTCCAATCGATAACGTAAAAACGGCGAAACGGATTTGGGTGGAATTTGCATGGATATACCTACTTGTACATAGTTACGAGTACAAGGCATAACCAAAATGGATATCATATGGATATTCTTTTTAATTTGATAAAATGCACGGTTTTCAAATAAAATTATTGGAAATCACGGGTCAAAGACAGTACGTACTTCATGGGCACCGATATTTACAAAAGCCTGTAACTATTAATCCTATTTTGAATAATGATTGGTTAGAGTTTGAATATCAAGCGATTATTCATTCACCGTCGAATTAGATTTTTACTCCGTCTTTTATTTACTGCGAAAGAAAAACTTAAGATAAAAGGCTCTTAACAAACAACAACTGGATTGGAATTTGCTACGCATCCAAATGTTCTCTCTATATCATTAAACATTAACCTACATCAAGCAAATACACCTAGAGTTAATATAATTGTATAGCTATAGCAACCCCTCAGACAGCGACGCAATCATCGTACAGTCCGTTTTAGCTCATTAGCTTGATATCGCTGCGAAGATTGGACTTTCAAACAGACTATTAGAAGTTTTCTTATTAGAAGTTACCCTATTACAACTTGTCTAGATGCACCTAATTCCGATCAATGAGAAATCAAATGGAAAATCGGAGCCGAGTATGAAGTAGTTGCAAGGTATAATAAGATAGGGTTAACGAGAAAAGATAGACGAGGTTTTAGCACCCTTTTCATTTTGAAATTAATTGGATATTTTCTACCTATTTATTTAACGAAATTATTCCTGAACGAACAATATAGAAATTAACTCAATTTGTGTTATGTTACACTATTTCATCAATTAATTGTTTTTGTTAACTATGTAATGGTGGGCATAAACATCTTTCCGCTTTTCCTTCGGCTAGAGCTAAATTTTATTTTTAATTATCATTAAGATCAGGATTAACTTAGTGTTAGATTATAATATAGTAGGTATGATAATAATTTAAACCAAAAAACAAACTTAGTTTTACTGTGATTATGAATGTTAAAAATCTCGGATTTTAATTATTAAAGAGAAAAAATGTCTTCTTTCTATGGACTACCGTAAAAAAATAATTTACATGGATGACTGTAAAAAAATATTCCTCGAAAGCCTGAGGTCAAAAAAAATGTTTGAACCAACTTTTACAGGAGGATGATAATAAAATATACTTACGCGCAATAAAACGGAATCACATTTTAAGGAAATTCTTAACAAAGTGACCATTATTTTTGCTTACCAGTCTATGTACGAGTAGATGGATATTTGGTTTTTAGTTTGGCTGCTTACAACTTTCTCGGTTAAATAACCTTAGTTAGAATGGGATAACACTGAATATAAGCTCTCCTAAACCGCGACTTAAGCTGGACTTAACGAGCCTGAGAAGTAAAAATAATGAAAAGCGAAAACGTAGTAACTAAGCTGTAGTAAGCTATTTGTAAAAATTACCTTATGTTAAAACGACTACCGTTTTGAACTCAAAAAGTGATACTTATTACTTTAAAAGTTTAAGATGTGCGGTAGCTTTGAAAATATGGAAACAGGACCATACAAACGAAAAAGATAACAATAAAATTATCATGTTGGTACTTCCATTATTTCGTATGAACGTCACAACGGTGATAATAAGCCTGACATTATATATTGGCACACGTCGATACGATCATTATACATGTTTTATAATGCAGAGAAGGGAGGGCACAGTTCAGCGAGCATATTAAATCGTTAAGTGTTTTGATAAACACAGACAAGGGGGTTAAGCGATGATGCGATTCAGTTCGGAATTTGGGAAATCATCGCCGATCAGAACACGTACAGGCTTCACCCCCACTGCCATGAGTAGCTATAGCTCTGGCGGTGGAGGGTTCGTTTGATATTATCTCCCTCTTAGTATTCATTATAACGATTCGTTGCATACTTATTAGTTTGCGTTAATTTAGACATCGATAACTGGTTAAGGTTTAGTTTGTATGCAGTCCGACCGCCAAACCAAATCATAACTTTTTGAGTGTAATCAATTCAATCGCGTTATAATA
Organism: Acleris laterana; assembly: GCA_963966035.1. Lineage (NCBI taxonomy): Eukaryota > Metazoa > Arthropoda > Insecta > Lepidoptera > Tortricidae > Acleris > Acleris laterana. The sequence continues at coordinate 7,445,561 of OZ014452.1, forward strand.
ATAAAGTACAAATTTTAAACATAAAAGTCTCTTCAACTAATTCAATATTTCACTTTGAAATGTTAATGAATTTTCGATAGGTCAGTGATTTGAATGCAAATTTAAGGAATCTCGTTTGAATAGAAAATTATTAAAGTTGTTTCGCTAACAATCGGTATTTAATTAAATGTGTGGAAGCCGAGAACAACAGATAAACAGAATGAGGGAACAAGATAAAACAACACCGTCCTAAACAATCCGATATTCTAATGGCAAATTAAAAGTGGCCGTGAAACGAACAGAAGGCCCCGAGTGGGTCCCGCGCCCGAATTAGCCATCAGGATCAGTGCGACAAAGAGCCAGGGGCTTATCTGGCGGATTTAGATGAACTGAACCCTCGGCGACGATACAAAATAATAGCCTGCTCGATAGCGTCATTGTTTGAGCATGAAATTAAAATTGAACGGGGTTCACACGTGCGCACCGCCGAGATAAGGGGCGCCGGCCGCGATCGATCCGCGGATCGCGATGTTTGCCCGGCCCGCGCTGATTTACTTAAGGGGTTTGCTCTTTCCTTTATTTCGTCTCTAACACAACAAGTGCGCGTGGGACATTGTCCTCCGGTTATTAGGGGCGCTCGCTATTGGCACTTCCCGATCGATACCTCCGTGTTGATTTGATTTTAAATGAGACGAGATTCAATCAACGGCGTTTGTCATTTTGGAAATTGGCTAACGTGTCTCCCTCAAAATTAGAGCTATTAGGTCCCCCCGAAGGCTTTTGGATGTATATTCGATTATTTAGCTATTAACAAACAGGTATAGGCTGTTGCGGTGGATGCAATTTAATTTATCGGCGATGTATTGTGTGCTCGGGGCGGTGGCGAGTGCAGTCAGTTTGCGATCCCGCCGATGCTCCTGCAGAATTTTGGCCGGCGTTATTTGTTTAAGCCTCTGGGAATAAATGGCCGACGATTGATTAATTCGAGATTCATAATCTAAAATATTTAATTAACTAAGTTAAATATTTGAAAACTGCAACATTTACTACCAATTCCATCATTGAGGTGATTATGCTAGTTTAAACACTTGAAACAAAACATTATGCAAATATCTCGGTAATTGAATAAAAAATGTTAAAATGTAATGAACAATGTATTTTTAAGTGAAAACGGTACTATTTAATTAGTCGCTCGCCAGCGCCAATAAGCCAGATTCCCGTTGTAAAGAAGTTACACTCTACACGAGCCAAAAAGCAAGGGGTTGGGCACAAATCATGAACTCTTTATGCAAATCCGGCCGGAGCAACAGGATTACACGGGAGCATCTGTGTCTACACGGGCTAATGAGATTAATAACACCAAGTGCTCGTCGAGTGTGTGGCTCTTCGCCCTTGTGCACTGCTCAGATTTTATTTTTAAAGGCCCGAGAGGCTAAGAACGCGTTTAAATTGTTAAACTCTTTGGATTTTAACGCTCAAGGATTGTATTTATCATATTACCTTCTGCTAGCCATAGACATTGTTCAATTAAATGGGACTGGTTCCAAGTCCCCACATGCCCACAGTACTCATCGGGGACTTCACATCCATTGTTGAATAACTTTGCAGATTTGTATGCATCAGATGTTTTCCTGATGCAATGCGACACAACAGTTTATCATGAAGCGAAAACTGCTTTAATCTTTCCAGCATTACTTTTTAGAGTTCCGTAATAGTCCTTTTATTTTTACCATATCCTTCCATATGTCTTACTCCTTACCAATGCCACAAAGCTGTTTTTGTCTACACTTCAAATAAATAACCCGCACAAAGACAAACTATAAAAAAACAGTAAATACCGGAAAAAAAATCTCCCATACACATGTAGGTACAGCAAGGAATTTATTTTTACCTTATTATAACATTTTAATTTATATCTACACTCGGCGTCAAAAATATCGCACCTTCGGGAAAAATATGTTCAACCGACATTATACCCTATTTAATCAAGGGTAAAGGTATGACTGTTAGGTATTATTTGAAAGGTAATAAAATATACTTTTTAAAAAAGCTAAAAAAAATATAATTATTGTAACCAGGTTTAAAAAAAAAGAAGTTTAATGCGAGGACAAGAAAAATGTTTATTAAATTGTAAATTAACATCAATGAAATGGTTAACAAACAAACAAAAAAGACACTTAAAAGTAACCTAAAACCTAGTGTTACCCCCCCTTGCCCTAATTACTGCTTCCATGCGGTCTTTCATTGACCGAACCAACTTCACTACGTCCGACTGAGGAATGAGGTTCCATTCTTCAATCACGGCGTCCTGGAGGTCTTGGAGAGTGGTAGGGATGGCATCACGTGACCGAACACGTCGCTTCAGCTCGTCCCAAAGGTGTTCGATTGGGCTCAAGTCGGGACTTCTCGCTGGCCACTGCATAACAGGGATCCCAACCTCTCCCAGGTAATCACGAACGAGCAATGCAGTGTGGTTGCGGGCGTTGTCGTGCATTAAAGTGAATCCAGTGCCGACAAAACCCGCATATGGGACCACATGCTCTTCCAGGATCTCCGTGACGTCCCGGTGAGCAGTCAGAGACCCCTGCCAGCGAGTACCCCCCGTCCGGGAGACGCACAGAAGGTCGGTCTTGCCATCTGTGGACATACCGCCCCAGAACATGCACGAACCACCTCCGTAGGCCACCGTTTCTTCAATGCAGGCTTGAGCAAATCGTTCTCCCGACCTTCTGTAGACTCTTCTACGCCTGTCGTTGCAGTAGAGGCCTCGTCTCATCGGAGAAGAGAACCTGCCTCCACTGGTCGAATGTCCAATCGAAGTGAGCACGAGCAAACTGCAGGCAGTCTCTGCGATGCTGTGCGGTCAGTTGGGGACCTGTAGCAGCCCTGCGGGCCACAATCTTCTTCTCCCGCAACCTTCTCCTAATGGTGGAGGTGCTAACAGAGGTCGTCCAAGCTTCTCGGAGACGCTATTGCACCTCAACAGCATTGGAGAAGCGATTGCGTAGAGACGACGACACAATAAAGCGGTCGTCTCTTTCAGATGTGCAGCGTCAGCGGCCAGCTCCATGCCTCCTAATGAAGTTTCCAGTCTCCTGGAACCGCAGGTACACTCGGCGGACAGCAAACCGGCTTAAATTCAGTTGCCGAGCGACATCACATTGCTTGGAGCAGTGCGACCACCTGGGTTGATTCAGCAGCAGTGGTTTCCATTTTTGAGGGTAGTTTTTTTGCTTCAGCTCCTTAGATGTGTTCTCTTTAACGTCTGGATAGCGAATGATTGACATTTGACCTTTACCAGACTTTTTATACACCTGGAACACGGCACAACTCGCGACCATTCAAACGCGTAATTTGGCACTTTTTTTTCGAAACTCTCAGTTTGCGAAAACACTTTTTTTTTCTTTAAATTAAATATTGTTAATTTAAAACACATTAAACGTGCTTTCGATTGATACTAATATTTACGAGGTGGGATAATTTTACTAAGGGCTAGATTTGCTTGAATCTGATTTTCAACGAGGTGCGATATTTTTGACGCCGAGTGTATTTGTGAGTTCCTGTAATTGGCTCTGTACCAATATTTAAGCTACTATCGGAATTGTTAAAGCTGTTGGTTCTCCTAAAATAAATAAATAAATAAAGATGTTGGTTTTTAATATTCTGTTTTTGTAACCTTCTGTTTGGCAAACATCTCTAGGAATAAAGATGAAGGGAATAAAGTTGGCAAAACCTAAATAGTAATATCACACGTAAATTATGCCAGCCAATCATGTAGTAGCTCAAAGTAGTGCACCCGCGTCGTCTCTTGCAATTCCACATAAAAATATAAGTATTTAAACTAGATTAAAGTGAATAGAAACGAGCGGAGGTACATACGTCATTATAATAATAGAGTCCAGAAATAAGATTGGTGTTTGTCATATTACTTCTTTGAAATATTGGTTCGTTAAGGGCGAATTACACTGGTAATAAAAATTGCAGAAGTTGATGGCTGTCTTACTTCAACTTCAGTTGTAGAGTAGATCTTTTTCTAACTTAAAAGTTACAGTAACACAGCAGTCAACATCTGCAATTTTTATTGCTAGTATAAACCTCGCTTTAGTGTTTACCAATAGGCATGTGCTCATAGAAATATTAAACCTGAAATGAAAAGTAAATTTGACATATTTATTAAATACGCAAGATCCACCTTCGCTTCGATTCGGTTTATGTGAGTATCACCCATACATATACCACTATTTATTATACATATAAACCTTCCACTTGAATCATTCTATCTATTGCTGAAAACTGCTTTAAAAATTGTCGACTAGTTTAAAAGATCTAAGCAAACAGACAGCGGAAGCCACTTCATTTTATACTATGTAAAGATAAACAGACTGTTAAAAAAACGCAAATATATAATGATTCTTCGATTACAGAAGGTAAGTATTTCTTTGGTGAGAGCAGATATACTCGTATTACCTTTATGACGAGGTTGTCAATACACGTATGTAATATTGCATGCGTGAATACCTGCGATAAAACTCCTAGTCGAAATGCATCAAGGTAATGAAAGGGAAACTTTATGCCATTTAGAATATTACAAAATATGGAAATCTTCTACGTAGGTATAACCTACCCCACTACGTTTAAGAATTACATTTTTATGAGCTATATTCACGAAACTCCGAGGATTATACGAGGATATTAATAAAAAAAACGATGTTTTGAAACAATACCGACCAAGCAACTAAAGAGTAGCAAAATGTATGTCATCAACTCATCAATCAAATGTGTACCTACTCCAGTAACTTTAGACATCATAAGCTTGCGTCAAATCCGGTAGTTTTGATTTTTGCAAACTTGTTTACGATGTTGGCCCAATGAATAATCCAAGTTTGTGAGCTCGAGCGCCGGACGCAACTTTGTCGAAAATCGAAAAAGCCGCGAAAATTTCTGTCTTTTTGATGATTGTAACCCTGATAGACTAGTTTTTGGCAGTACTTTTCAGTTCGTTTTTAAAGTAGGATCAATGTGCTACAATATAGCACTAGAATTGGTTCAGTAGACCTAATATCCGAGTTATTTTTTAAACTCCATCGTTATTTTGAACAAGGCCTTTGGGCTCAGGGCTGCGACGGAACCCAGGTTCAATCTGGCCAAGTTCACTCCTTGCGGACATACCATCTGGTGCAAATTATCCTTGCATTCACTAATACACATTACATCTCATGAATCATTATCTATTCAACTGCCCATGTACAATCTTCTTACAGTACAGGCGTGGTTGGGAGTCACACTGAACCCTCTCTCCTGCGGGTGGATATCCACGCCACGAGGCCTCAGCCCCAAAATGATGGCCAGTCACTGGCACAGTCCCACAACCCCTCTTGTGGAGGATTTCTTGCAGCTGCAAGAAGGCTTCCTGAGAAAGTACTATCAAAAACAAGTCCTTTCAATTTACCCGATTTTTTCGATTTGTGACAAAGTTGCGTTCAACGCTCGAGGTCAACATCATAAATAAGTCTGCAAAGAATCAGAACTACCGGATTTGACACAAACTACCCCGCTCTTTACAAGGACTATCGACTATCTATCTACTATCGACAAGGACTGGACTAATGAAGATTGTCTCACATTATAGTTCATCAATGGTATTATTAAATCAACATAAAGTATTGTAAGTGAACAAACGTGTTCAATTTTCATTCAAAACCTGCATAATACTCGTAGTATCCCGTTGACAAATATTATTACCTGAAAATTGCCTATCCAAACGAACACTACCCTCGAATTGTAAAACCCCATTTTCTATCATCGACGGCGGTTCCATCGCGACCACGAGCCCGCAGTGCACCCCTATCGGTGTCGGCTCGATACCCAAACACGATTAACAGAATATAAATGTCGCATTGATAAATCGGCTCGGTGCTAACTGCTAAATAGCGTGTGAGTAATGACGCGAACGCAGAACAATGTACGATCAGATGACATATATTGCACTTTACGTTTTGTAAAAGCGATATCGGGTCCGAAGTGTGAAAATTGGAAAACTGGGCTCTGAAACAGTTAGAGTCGAAGGTGATAAATAGCATTTCACCACATTCAAAACACTAATTTTTTTTTAAACAATTGTTTGAGATCCTTGAACCAAGGGGTCGTTGATCGTCCGTCTGACGCTAACATGTAGGTTTTTAACCGAAAAAATCCTTTCAACTTAAACAGACGGTGAACACAATAAAGAGGTTAGTTACCTATAAATATCAATGAAAAGATTTAATCAAAACTAAAATTTTTCACCATTAGGCGTTGACAGTTTTGTGTTGAACCTCATGTTTCCCAATGGTTCTTTTATTTGCTTTCCTGTAATTACCCTGGCTGGTAATCCACGGAACGAGCAAGTTTTCATATTAAGGCGCTATCAGCGTTTATGGCTTGTTTGCATGCAATTCTATCGACACGCTTCTTGTGTTTGCTTATTTTGGGTAGTTTCCTACCGCCGGAATTGATTGACCTACTATGTCGATATTTGTATTAATATCGAGCTGACGTCGTGGTCAAAGGCAAAACTGAAGACATACCTACCTAAGAATTAATTGAAAAACTTGAGATAAATTGGATAATAATTACATAGGTTCATTTTATTCAACCTTAGCCAATTAATTGCTTGCCGTAAAATGGGATAAGTAGGGATTAAGGGGTGAGTTGGGACACAACCTAAAGTGAAGCATATGTTACTAATCATAAGACTGAAATTATTCCCTATATACGTAACTTTATTGTTCATTTAATATTTGTTCTTATTTGTAACAATTTGTAACGAGGTGTTACAATCTCCCTTGTTTGCGTGCCTGGCCACTCTTACATTTCGATCTAAATCTTTCAAAATTCAAATTTATTACACTCTATTCCGATATCGATCCTTGGGCTCATTCTCCAGATAATTTCCAGAAAAACCAGACACGAGTACTCGTCTTGGAAATATTGTACCTAAATTAATTTATTATTTTATTTTGTATTCAACTAAAAAAACAAAATACATACATAATATTTCAAACAGTGATTCATTTATCTGTGTCTTTAACGTCTCAGCGATATTTACCTTATACCGTCAGAAATGGCTCTCCGGCGGGGAATCGAACCCAGGTCTCCCTCGTGACAGGCGGGAATACTTACCACTATACTACCGAAGTTCTTACCTATTTGTTACAATTTATGACTAATTTTGGGTTGTGTCCCTACTCACCCCTTAATCCGTACTCACCTCATTTTACAGTGCCATTTTAATCGATAGCAGAGTGAATGTACATAAATGTATATACAAATCCATTTTACATTTACTGTGAATCTGTGATTATTTCATGAGTACGTTGATCCGTGCACCTGAAGAGCTTGATAAATATGAATTACCGATTCTGATAACAGATTGAACGATGACATTGAAATCAGATGGAGTTTAATATACACATCCTTATTCAGGTACCTCCTGTGTAAATCAGTAGAAACGTTCGCCTTAAATTGTATTATAGGCCAGAGAGAGGCAGTGAGAGCCAAAAGAAGAGTTAATTTAAGTTTTTTTTTACTAAAACTTATCTTAGCCCTCACGATTTAAAGTGGACTTTTCTCCAACATTTCGTTAACAAAGCTTACTCTTGAAGGGTTAAATTGGTAAAGCGATTTACTTAAGTCTACGAAGGTTGGATGAACTCTAATCTCTTTTATATCCCAAAATCTACGAATATTTGCCACAAGAGACGGCTTAATCTATTTTAATGTTTGAGATATTCTAACGTTATGACAGCTGTTTTAACGAGCGTGTGTTGAAAGAGGGCTGATTTAAAGGAATTGGGCTCGTCGAGACTGAAAGCAGTAGATACATACATTTTTTTAAAGTTCTTTGCGTCGGTTTAATTTTACTAGTTGAAGACATACCAAGCAACGAGAACACTCGGGTACATTACATTATACAGCAAATGTCATAGCTAGTTCATGATTACATTTTTACCCTTATGCTTTAACTAGTTAGACAATTTTGCACGGCGATTCAAATAAATTAGATGAAAATCAAATTACTTTATTCACCTACTAAAACAGGTGTATTCATAGACATGCGTTTTTAAAGCAATAAAGATCAAAAATCATGATTTATTTTGAACATTTTTTTTTCAATATGCCTGTTTCTGACTGATTGACTGACAAGCTGTAATAACTTTACTGTGCTCTGAAAAGAAGAACCGTAAAACTACACAACTATGGTCCTGGCCTACAACAATAGTCCAATTTTACTTTTCATATTATTCTAAAAATATGATAGGTTTAGCTATAGCTAGAGTTTAAAGCAGTCAATTTTAGGCCAAACAGTACATATACCTAGCGATAATAGCAGTAAGGTATCATATCTTAGAATAATGTAATGAGGAATATTGGACTATTGTTGCAGGCTAGGACCATAGTAGAGTAGTTTTACGGAATATAAAACTTGTGTTTCTATGAAAATATAAGCGGGACCTAGCAGATAATTTCAAAAACGAATACCAAACAACGAACAGCGGTAAAGCAAGCTTCATTTCATAAAATCACGTGAATTCCTGATGAGATGACGCTTTAGCCTCATGCAACTCATGCAACTAATTTTATCATTTAGAAGTGACGCGAAACAAGTGTCGCAAAAGCGTTGTGCTGAGCAGACGTTTTTAAAAATAGTAGAAATGCCATTTTCCGAAGTTGGATAGGAGAAAAAAAAAATAGTTCATTATACATCCGAGAAAAAAGCTTTGACGCTTCCAGTGCCATGGTAGCTTGCGGAATTGAAACTTTCACGACACATCATTGTTGTTACTGAAACTAATTTCAACAGGCATGAAAAAAGTTTCTTGTGTAGCTAAAACTACGCGTGTGAAGTGGCGGAGACTTTCTCTAACAGTAACACATTCTTACTTTCTACAATTTAAATTCTAAATTCTAAATATTTATTCAGTAAATTGGCCACATAATTGGGCTCTTTTACACGTCAGTAAATGTGGAAGGAATCTACCAGCGCCTCGGACAACACCATCATTGCGGAGAAGAAGCATCGCGGTGCACCGCAAGAAAGTTCACTACATAATAAAAATAATACAAAACCTTTTTTGTTGGTTTTCCTTCGATTTTAGTAAGAGATAAAAGACCTCTACGGGAACGAAGTCGCGAGCAATAACTAGTATTAAAAAACGATCTCTATATTGACGATAATGTTGTATATTGCACAAAGATGGCTACCGGGCTAGAGAGCCACATATTCTACACTTTATCCTTAAATCTTACGATTTCCGAGGAAATAGCGAACAACATCTTCTACGCGGACAGCAAGATTTTTAATCATACAGTGGAATAGTTCTTAGAAAGACTTTTGGCTTACGGTAAAGTCGGTTAGATAGAAAAGCACAAGAATGAACGTATGAGAGCGAGTGAAAGATAGTTTAAACACAAGGGTGGTTTAAAGACTTTCAGCTCTATTCTAATCAGTAAAACTATATTGCTTTTGGCATTTTATCGTATTATTTTGAACTCAACCGCCATTACCGCCAAGTAAAAAATTGCTCTTGTTACGTTAACAATCGATAACCTATCAAAAGAATTGCTTTTACCGATAGACTGTTTTAACAGCACATATAACTAATCCAGCCATAAGTTCTGTTACTATGGTTGAGTCAAATAAAACTAACTAATGATGTTTATTTTATTTCAATACGTATAAGAATAAAAAGCTTATTTAATGTACATTTTAAAGAACAAATAATCATTCTAGTTAGTAGCCGCAATTTCCGACGCGATCTTTTAACATTCACAGCCGGCATCGATGAAATTACGCATGACTTTTCCGTAATATTCATTTTTTGAAAACGCTAATGCAATACCAACACTTCTATAGTATTTTTTGCACCACTGACCCACCGGCCATAAACCATCCACCGCCCGCTGCAGCCTACGACTAAGTACACAATATGAGCGGTGGCCATATTTAACCGTTATCAAGCCGGCGCGCAGACCTGGCGGCGTATTCATCGCTCTATGATTTACACACGGCTTATCCCACATACGGGTGACTTGTGGAGGGTTAAATGTACCTTTAGTGAACTTGAACTTGGAGATTTGCTTAGTTAGTTTAGAAGAGTAAGTAAACTCTTGATAGATGTTGAGGTGCAAGTAGTTTGAGTAAAGTCAATTTTATAATTTTCAATATTTTAAAATGTTGTATAATTTATCGTGTAGTTTTCGTGTTTGATGCTTTGGGGGCAAGCTGTGTTCTTCTTTTAATAACAAGCAGGATGACTTTTCCCTATTTTGCCCCGTTCGGGATCGATTTTGAAAAACCTTTTCCTATTTACAGTTTAGGGTACCCAAGGAATATTTACATCAAAGTTCAAGTTCCTAGGTTTAGGGGTTTTAGGTTGTGCGTTGCCTGTCAGTCTGTCAGTCAACAACGTCTGTCTTAACACATCGCTTGTCCGAATTTTCATTTGCCATAAACTGGTTTTCAGATGAGTCACGCAAATTCACAAGTTTTCCAATTATATCTGCGATTCGGTTGGGTTAGGGTTGTATTGTAACACCACTAAAAAAAACAGGCGCAAATGGCTTTAGGATAAAAGAAAACTCGGACAAACGATGCAATAGGATAAATGAAGATTAAGGGTTCCATAGCGGAACTCAGTCAATGAGTAAGTCAGTCATGGAAGAGGTTTACATATTGTTTACTTAAATTAAATTAATTTTACTTATTAGTACCGAAGTATTGATATATTATCCATGTTCGAGATCCGTTCAGTTCGAAGTAGCCATGTCACTTTATATGTAGGATTAAATATAAAGCGCTATTCAGTAATTACAGTCATAGAAAGTAATTGATTGTCATATTGCAAAACGTAACTTACAACATGTTCTTTATTGGAGCGAAGCAGTTGCGCACTCCACGCGTCGTCGTTGTTGTGTAGCTACCATAATATCAACCAATTTGATTGAGATATAAAAGCAAGATGACCTAAAACTTAGTAAAATAGAGGCCAAATACCCGACGTTATTAATTCAGTTTCTCTTATATAAAAACAGGATGCTTTCGTGTTTTTGTTAGTAATAAATCATAATTTAATGCAGGTGTCAAATTAAAAAAGGTGAAAAGTGACCCTCGTTAATTTTTAACCTTTTGTTTAAGCTGTGCACAATAAACGATATTTTATCTCCAACATACACGTATTCGTTTATCTTACATTTATGTGATCGCGCCAGCATGCGCACCAAGCCATGCGGACCGATTCCGTGCATTAAGATTTGGTCTATTTGCAGCGGGGGGCCACCCGACCGAGGCCGAGATAATGTTACACACAAATATATTGCGGAAAGTCGATAAGTGCTTCCAGGAGAGATTTCAGAGCGGTCGTTATGACTGTTACAGTTATGTTTGAAACGTGTTGTAAGGGTTCATTGGTGAAGTAGGCACTTGTGGATTTTAAACGTACCTATCTCAATTATTTGTTATTTTTTCATCTACGATCGTTTAGATGTAAGAACAATGTTTATGAAGTTTTTATTATAGCAATTTAGTAAAAAGACCAGAAGATGCAGCGTGGGTAAAGCCTACAACAAGGTGAACCGACGCTGCGGGACACTGAGAGATCCAAGCGGCCTACCTATGTCCGGCAGTGGACGTCTTTCCGCTGAAATGGTGATGATTATGATGATGATGATGATGATGGTGATGATGATGATTGAATAAAGTATAACAGGGCAGATTTAAGTTTTTTTTCAACTACCTACCTAATTTAAGAAGTCATGATGTAGTCACAAAACGATGTGTAAACCAAACATAATGTACCTACTATCAGGCCAATGGAACCTTGACCCATCATAGAACTGTGGCACAGTGATGTTATCATTCAAGTCGTAAGCGTAAAACAATAGTAGTTTATGCAATAGTTGTATAAGAGAGGTCAAAAAATATGAGTGGCGTGTGTTACGATGTGAGCCGAAGGCGAACATCGTAAAGGTAAGCGCCACGAGTGTTTTTTGACATAGTTATACACCGTTGCATACAATACTTTTTCTACGACTAGGTTTCAAATGAAATGCAAAACTAAGCGAAAAAACTTACAAACGAACGAACGAAGTAAAGAACAACAAACGAGCGGGAAACAAGAAAATGACAAAATATGTGTCTATGGTTTGTTTTTAAATTGACGGAATGGAAAATAGAATTATTTACAATTCCAAAACATTTTAATTTGACCAATCAGAATACTTCACCAAATTAAATTCACCAATCACAATACACATCGACTGTCAAACGGAACGATAGGTTCTTTTAGGTACGTGTTTCTCTTTAACTAATTTAAATCTTTAAAAAAAACGTGGTATTTCGTATCAACCAACCAGAATACAGCTATTTTAAAATCGACCAATCAGGTAACTGAAATCATTTCTCAAAACATTAGGTGATTTATAGTCCCTATTTCACAATCGTTAAAATATGATTAAATCGATTGTGCAACGCTAAGCTTTGGCAGCTGGCCGTATCGTTTTATCTCAAAAACGCACAAGTGCTGTTTTGGGGCATAGACAAGATAGACTTTTCTCTGGATTATTCTGCGGACATATTATGTATGTTCTTATATTAGTGTTCGTGACTATATAAATGACAGATAAAAGTACAGGAGTAGGAAAATTTCTTTATAATGTCACTGTGACACCATTCGTTCTATGGTGGAGTCAGGATTCCATTGGGCGGATGGTACCGAAAATTCGTACACCCGAGCAGTAAGTAGTTTTTTTTACGAGTAGGTAGTATAACTAATAACGAGTGTTACAACGTGTAGCGGTGTAGACCAAAATAATCACATATGAACTAGGCCATAAAAACTATATTATTGTCTTTGACGTATTGTTGTATTGTTTTTACCTCAGCCGCCATTACTGTCAAGTAAATAAGAGCTATAAAAACGTTGACAATACGATAAGAGTGTGACGTTTAGCGTCGCAAGTAGATTTAGATGTTCGGAATTAGAAGAAAATGACAGAATAAAATAAAAATGAAAATATATTTCATATAAAAAAGGTGACTAGGTCGCGGGTAATTGATATTACTGGCTGAGCATACCGACGCACGAAACAAATCCTTTTTTGGGGTCACTTCCCTGCACGGCTCGGGTCTTCGGGGCAGCTAGAGTCACTTTCCGGGCTTTGGTCCGGAACGCGGGATTTGCGGGATTAGCCGGAAATGCGCGGGGGCATGTGCAATAGGTCGGTGTGGGTCTATTTCAAACCCCAGACTTGGTCCCTGAAATTCCCGGAAAATGGCCATTTCAAAAAAAGTCCAATTTTATGTTAGTGCCTGCGACATCGGGATTTTTCAATACGAGATAATGATGCAGATGCTTTAGCGAGGCTGGTTAGGTGAACCCCAAGCACTAAATGGTGATCCATGATGTGGCAGTCACAAACAAAATCAACCTTTAGCGAGACAAAGAAAGATTTGAAATTACAATGAAAGTTTGGATATTTAAAAGATAGAAAATTAATAGAATGTGAAGAAATAGCATGACGAAAACAGTTCATACTGTAATTAACTAATAATTTAACATAAGGAATGATTTAGCAACTTTTAGACATTACTCTTTTTACATAGGGGGTAGAAAGATCTTTCTAGAATCTATTGGAAGCGTGAAGTTCAAGCAGATTTAACAGCGGTTAGGCAAAATGATGCATTTAAAATGATAGCATTGATGTATTGCGATAACTAAAAGCATAAATGTTCAAATTATGTGAAATGGTTACTAGAATACTAAGTTAACTTAATATAACTAATAAAAATGTTCGCAACACTCACCCGATTCGGGGATACACAGACACTTGGTTAGGTTAAAACTTGTTAATCTAATGTAGTCTCCAAAAGACTTAGTTATCTGCACATGCAGTAATAGAATCCTGGTATTTTAGTAATATTTGACGTTCTGCCGTCACAGTCGTAAAGGTAATGTCCGCCGGCGCATTTCTCACTCGCGGCGTCGGCGCAACCGGCCGTTATCGCTCGACCCAGCGGTGACGTAGTTCTTTGTATTCCCACCCGGTTTTAACTAATAGTAAATGCGTGAATTCGATTCTGTTCGTTTGTAAATATTTAGATGTTTTAAATTAGTTTAATGTTATTATTAGTATTAATTGTATAATTTTAGTTTTTAAGTTAATTTTATATGAGTAACGCTGAACCGTTACAAGAGCTCAAAGAAAATATGTGTTTTACCGCTTAGAATAGAGGCCCTGTACGTACAAGCATGAACAAGTTGCAATTCATTCATATAAGCCTGTTTACCATCAACATTTTTCATCCCCCTAATGCCAGGCATCTCTTACATAACACCTGCGCAGATACAAACTCATTAATTGAGAAATCCAAAGCCTGGTGATAGACAATTTTCGCGTTCTCATTAGAGCATTCGCACGCGAACTATGCAAATACCGATGGTAACCTATCCAATCACGCAGCATTATTGTACTGACAGAGATGTCACTCGGCATGTGAAACGCTCATTTTTAACGACTATAGTTTTACTAAATCCCAATTTTGTATTTCTTCGCAGTTTTTTTACCTGTCTTAAACTATATTGAATTGTAAACTGACAGCTTGTCAATTATGTGCAAACTAGTTGACCTAAATCTGGAAAATAATAGATAACAAAATCAAAGGCCGAGGTTCCTTCCTATTGCCCAGTTGCACAAACGTTCATTCAATAGGGAATATTCATGACTTTTTTTTACAGCTTCAATAAAAGCTAATTCATGTAACATGTTGAGAAAAATAATTATTAATTATACCTAGTATATAAATAATTATTAATAATATAATTGTACAGCTACAATAATAATCAAGATACTCGTAATTATTCCCATCTCTTTCTAGCAAAACAGATAAAAACGTTTGTGAAACTGTGTTTGTCCTTTTTAATCTTTTACCTATTGTCACGGTTAAAGTGTTATTGACTCTATGAAGGTAACGTTAACGTGCAAAATGTTTATAAAAGAAAGACGCAAAAGTCATCTAAATACCTACATACTTTTTTTATATATCGCTCGTTGAATACAAAACGGACACATTCCAAAATAATTTGCTCTTGCATTAAAAATCTTATAAATTGAAATTGAGAAGCTATTCGCTTCTAATTTTAAAATGCGACACTGACTCATTTTGGAATGTGTCCGTTTTGTATTCAATGAACGATATGTGTTTTTTATGAAACTATTTCTTTGTTTTAAGTGTTTTCTTACTGACTTATTACATATTGCTGTTGTGTTAATACATGAGCTAACGGGGCAATTTGCCCACGTCGACGCGCCCGTCGAATCTCGCAATTCTCGCACCCGCTTCTCTGTACCCAATTTAAGCTGCATCATTGCATTGATTCTGATGATGCAGTCGCAGACAGGCCGGGTCATTATCATTATCGTACCACTCCGCATCCATTAATCACGTTGGTATTCTTGATTCATACCTCACCCCTCGCCCCTAACCCCTTCGCAACCCTACCTGGACGCACTCGTGCATTCACCCTTCCCTTATCAGTTTCGATGCTACCGAGTCGCGAGGACTGCGAGGGACTTTGTCCAATAATTGTCACGTTCACATTTGTTTTGGTAGTGTTGAGATATTATCTTTGTTATAGGGTAGTAGGGTACGGACAAAGATCGCAGATGTTGATTATGTTCCAAAAGTAAATATAAATCAATTTAAATAAAAACAATTTCATTTTTCATGTTTGGTGTATAAGTACACGATTTTTGATTATGTTTACGTTTGAACGATCAAAATGATTTGAACTTATAAACACTGTGCAAAGCCAACAGTTTCAAGTTAAATAATATTATTAATGTATGAGTATCTTAAAATAAATCCAAACTATTAATTTTAGATCCACTGGTCTGCTGCTCTGGATGATTATGAAAAATCGATTTTATTTAATGAGTTATAATGACGATTCGTGGAAAACGCGCAAGTCTCATAAAATAAACAATTAATCGTTGTAGAGGTGCGTTATACTAATGCCAAATATTTGATACACAAGAAATACACAACACGTAACAGTTTTCCGACTAAATACATTTATCATCGTTTAAATAAGGTGGTGACAAAAGTAATGTTCACCTTATTTTGTTAATAGGATTTCAAAGTATGGGGACAAAATACTAAATAGTACAGCAATGAGCACTCGGACGTTTACCTTACCTATTCTCAGAAAGTGGTTTTGTGTGTGTCATCTTCCGTGTAAAATAGATATTTGTATGAAGCGTCTGAATCCGGGCCTGCATTGTTTGCCATCGGGTCTATTCCACTAATGTGGCGGTTACAGGCCCGATACTGCCAACATTCCCATTTGCTGTTGTTCGTAATGAACCGGTTATCAAATAATTTGCGTTTAGACCAAATTTTACCGGATTTAACGATTAATTTCATTTTAATCGGATTTAAGTCATTACATTTTGGCAATATAATGTTAATAATATAATGTTGGTGACAGGGTTCTATTAAGGTTTAGCACATCTTGATTCGATATTGTATTCAAGCTGTTTTAACGTCAGCAGTGCTATTATGATATCAAAATTGAGGAGTCAAATTAAGGCTTAGGGTCAAATATGTTTTTTTTTTTAGAATACAAAACAAAACACTACATTGTACACCAAACAAAAACACACAGAGAAACAGTGCAAATAAAAATAACACACTTACTTAGTACCCAACTCAGTTAAATTTAAGCTCATTTGTAGGAAAATTAGGTATTAGGTATGGCCCGGCTCAGAAAAGTCTGAATTATACTTTAATAGAAAACGTAAAGGTCAGACGCCACGGCAAAAATTAAGCTTTTTTTAAAAATGTTACTTTTTCATGATTTCTACGCTCACGCTACGCTACGCTTGACGCTATTCAATAATAATAAACACAGTGATAAAACAAATTACAATTTAAACCCGTTTAATTAATAGAAAAAGTAGGTAGCTACTTATTTTATTGCGCGGACGTTTTTTTATTTCACTTGAATTTTATTAAGAGAAAAGTTAAGATGATTGGCCTCATTATAGGTTTTTATTTACTTACTTTTAAATATTATGTCTGAATTTAAATCCTACAAAATATAAAATTTTATTTTACTGTTTTCACAATCACAGGGGTTAGTCGAGATTTCAGTGTACATACCGCAGCTTATATGAAACCCAGTAATGCATCAACGTGTTGACTTTGCAATGTATATCGAATTATCACCTGTCACATGTTATTGTTAAAATGTTGAAATAGGGGGTAGGGGCAGTTGTCGTATCCCCAAACCAGAACACAATAACGTACGAAAGTAAAATGACAATATGCTTAAGTGAAATAAATGAACACACTTAAATAAAATAATCTTGGAACTTTGGGTAAGTTTATCTTTCACTTAAAACTACGACAAAAGAGACAACGTTGAAGTCTTAGCGCAAAATAGCCTAAATGCAGCAGAAGAATTCCTCGAAGTGCTAGTTAATTCCGCACAATTGCAGATACTTAGCTGACAATTAAGGAAGACAATAGCACTTGCGATAAAGCAGGACACAATGAGACACTATATCAGGCGGTAATAGCTTGAGTCGGCGTAATTGAGTCCAACCAATCGGATATCGACATTACTCTGAATCACGGGTGTAATGCTATCATACTGGACATGGCCTGATTGCACCATTATAATTGGACGGGGTCAAGTTTGTGTAACTGCCTCGATTAGATTCTTATCGGTCTTCATTGATTGATTGCTTGGTGGTGCTGATTATAGCTATCAATCAATCATAATGTATGTTTCCAAGGGAGTTCTGGGGAGCTAATATTACCTGTCTAGGCTGCGTTTCCACCAGAGCTGTGCGAGGCAGCGAAGCGAATATCCACCAATAGGATTCATTTGTTTAGCTAGCCTCACTATCCTATTGGTGGATTTTTCCTCGCAACACCGGTTCGCTGCCTCGCACAGCTCTGGTGGAAACGCAGCGTAATGCGTGTTGCAGTCTTTTATTGCTCGCTGCATTGGAGTTGTTACATTTCTGCTCGAAGGAAGTGAGTGATGGGTATAGAATACTTTAAATGCCAAAATTTCAAAATTATCTGGATAAGTTAATTCTAATGAGATAGAGGAGGCTCAAGTAATTATTTCGCTTAGATTATAAAAATAGTTAGAAAAACAAAAAGTAAAAACATTTTTCTGTACTTTGGTTGCTAGTGTGTTGTTTTAGTCATTTCTCGCAACTTGTACAGTCAAGGAAATTAATTGCTAGACCGCTATGGACTAAATCAAAGTGACGTAATCAATCAATACGTAAGAAACCTGTTATGATTTTATTTAATGTCACTTTGACATAGTCCAATGTGGTCTAGGAATTAATTTCTTTGACTGTACATTACCCACGTTAACCAAAGCGAGTTAAATGAAGTTTTAATTTCAACAACGCATTATTTAAAAACTGACGGCAATGAATTTAAAAACTTTAGTTAAACAAACTGTAAGATTAATTTAGTGAATTATAAACTTAGATACTTAAGTCTACTAGAAAATATTACCTTAATTAATAATAAGGTATGCCATTAAAACTTTAACAATGAAGATAGCATTAGTTTAATCACTTTTGATCTAGTATTAACATGATCAGAATTAATTAAAACACAACTTTTGACGGAGTCAAGTTTGTTCGGATTATTAGTAACAAATTACGAAAAACATTTTTTTAATTGAATTATGTACTTGCTTGGATATTTATTTCGCCAAACTGTAATCTCACTTGTAGCAAAGGCATTTCGCTTGTGAAAATGAAATGTATTCAGCAACAAGTAATTTTGCAGCAGATCTTTTTTATCTTATAGAAGACTTATTTCAGACTTCTACATTTATAAAAATATTAAAAATTAACTGAGGAGAATCTTAATCAATTTCACTTCGTCCCAAACATCTAGGCTTAAGTTAATAATGATGTTGTAATAATAAGAGCATATTTAGGGTTCCGTGTCAGAAGGTTCGCTCATCGAGACCATATAAAATATGCCTACACTCTGTCCGTCCGTCCGTCTGTCCTTAAATTAAAGTACTGAATCTTTTAAACCGTGAAAGATAGCGGGTTGATTTTTTTTATACCTATATGTTCATACGGAGAATTTACTCTTTTTTTTTAAATAAACTTGCGTGTCGTGCGTGCATGACTGGATGTATGAATGTGGAAGAAGCGAAAGAAATTTGTCAAGATCGTAGCAAGTGGAAAGAAGTGGTCTCTGCCTACCCCTCTGGGAAACAGGCGTGATTTACTCGTAATGTATGTATTTGTATGTATGTTTTTTAAATAATGTGAAATAATAGGTCCCATATAAAACTAAAAACTATTGGTACTACCACTATTATACTAAAAATGGTAAATTGTGAGTTGAGATTGGGCTGATTCGATTCGAAATCGAATTCCAATCGGGATATAATATAACCTACTTTGCAACGGTACGGAACCCTCAGTGCGCGGGTCCGTCTCGCATTTGACCGGTTTTTTTAATCAATGCAAGTTTCATATCGTACACAAAAGAAACCAAACAACAAACAGATGATGAGTTGTAGCGATTGAGATCTCAATATTTGTCTATTAAAACGCTCCCCTCGCATTATCTATGCCCAGGGCATAGACACACGTTAGTATTTCCATCATATCACGTAATAGTGCGGGCGCGGTCTCCGATACCATCTTTCACGGGCTTCGTGACTGGGGGATAGTCATGCAGGAAATCGATACCGATACCAAAGCGCATGAATTTTTTAACATTTTTTGTGCCGACTGTACTGTCGCGTACAATCTAATTGAAATACTTTGCTTTATCACAGAAATCGATGGAAAATGAATTTGATTGCGTTCGTTGGATATTTTTGGGCACACTAATGCTTTATTGAAATAATCGTTCAATGGCGTTTCTATTTTTGAATGGATTTTAATAAGCAGATGGGATTTCAAATACAATTTTATACACGGATTATTCCACTATTAGTGAGAAAATTTATATTGGTTCTACTAGACATATTTCATATACGATTCTAATAATATGCAACTAGGAAAAGTTACAATAGTTTTTTGCAACTTTTTTAGTTTCAAGAAATACAGAACCAAAGGACTCAAGTGATAGGCATTTCGTTAGTGGGTGTTTTAAATACCTACAAATGAAGATACCGGTAAGAAACTACAATTGACAAACAAACTACAATGGGCATGATCGTCCCAGCAGTTTAACCACGAGTAAGTATCATGCGAGTAACAGGTACAATTACCTAATCGATTTTCACTCGATTCCTCTTCACAAACCCATAATTTCCTTAATTTTCCGGCAACATGGCAATACATCACAACCTGCCCATGGAAATGACACGACCGGTATTCCCAGCGTTTAATAAAAACCGTGGCATTTTTTCAGCCTCGGCAAACAAAAGGCCCTACGTACGCGCACGCAGTAGTAAATTACGCAACAATTCGAATGGAAAATGAAATGCCTGCTTCCGAACCATTAGGCAATTTGAATTTAACACTCGTTCCTTCATTTTCCTATTACCGCAGAAATTTGCGTTTTACTCATGAGTCGGGAGTTTCGGAGGGGAGTAAACAGTGTACGAGTAGATACATCGCGTTAGGAGCTACAACAAGTTTTGAACTCATTGATTCAGTTTTAAATTTGTGAGTTTAAACGAAAACTAATCGAGAGGAAGCTTTTCGAAACGCTTAAATTGCTGTTTTACCTTTAGAGGATGCGGATTAGTTATATCTTCAACATAACCTACGACCTCGAAGAATATTAGGTGTAGTTTAAATATTCATGAAGTGACTCAAAGAAAACGTTCACTCAAAATTATTTGGCAGAATTTCTTCAAACGAATAATTCGGGCCGCGTCCTATAACATTTTCATGGCAGCAGACGAAATTGTTTAAGCTGATTTCGTAATTCCGTTGGTAAAAACCTACCCAACGTCTGCTTCAAAGAGAAACGGAGTCATCCACGTGGAATAAATCAACACAAAAAATATTATGCGAGTGTGTAGATATAGAATATAGAATATTGGCATCAAATCTTCTATCGTTGAGGAAATCATCCTGAAACGGGCCATATTGAAGAATTAGCGTTCTTGTACAACATGCTCGAAACAAATTGGTGTCGGGTTCGGGGGAATTTTGCGGGCTAGTTTTTCGACGAGATTTATGTTTTATTACAGCGTTCTTGAACTCCTTATGTTATTACTTCGAAATCTATCAAATTTAACAAGATGGAAAGAATCGTGTGTTTTAAAATATATTATATGGATGGAGTTTATTTGTCTTGAAAGTCAAGAAAATGAGATTTCTTGTACATTAAACAACAGACTTAATAATATAAGTGTATTGTGGCTAAACTTATGGGACAAACTGCTCAAATAAACGAATCTCAAGAGGGAAAGAACATTAATTGATAGAGATTAGTAGGGATAGCCATATTGTATACTGAAGCTTTCGACTGTAGATTTCTTTCATGAGATTATTTATATATAAGTAAGAACAGCTTGAAACATAACATGACATTTTAACACTTTATTATTTGATTGTTATTATTGGCTGGTTGCGTGTCTCTGTCAAGACTAAGTCAATAGAATTACCATAAGTGTCAATTCTCTCTCCAACACGCTGAAGGTATGCGAGTTAATTTGGTATGAATAAAGTAAAAGACTTTAAAACAAAGAGGTCGTTCGAAAGAAAATGTTTATCTCGTGTAACGAATGTCGGTAGTTAACGTAAACGGGAAGGATACAAGGAGCCGTTCCATCCTCCGGCGCTGTATCCGACTACACGTCGCCCGCGCCAAAGGGGTGGCAAAGATTAAGTCGCGTTTTTTAATCAAACACATAGCGATTCGTCAATGGGACGATCCACTGACTAAAACAAAGCGATAAATTAAAGCAGGAAACCGGAGGCGAGCGTTCGCCGCTCGTATTGAAAGATTTACTTCCTCTGTTTAATTGCAATAACGGCTAGGCACGTTGGTATCGTATTTTTCTTTTTACACTCCGCCTCTTATTGCCTTTGGGCCGTTAAATAAATTTATGACGCCCGACAAAGTTCAGCCCACCTCTGCTGCTGCGGTGCGCGGAATTAGGTGGGAATGCGAACGGGAAATAAAAAGGTGGTCTCAGGTGCGTTGTTGGCGCTGCCCGCTAGTGCGGATTAGCTCTTGACTCGCGGCTAAATGGCCCGCCCGCTCATAAAAGTTTCTTAACGCTCATAGTTTGGGGCTACCTTCCGGTTGACTCGAATTTCCCTCTCTAAAAAGTTCCGCCGGTCGGTAGCTTTGTTTCCCATTACGCCGTGTACCTATCTGCTTTGGGATTTCGTCATTACCAGGGAGAGTTAGTTGTGCCCGGCGGAAAACTTTGTTATTGAGGTATGACTTTACGTTACAGTTTATGTGGGGCTCTGAGATAACAGGTGTAATTTGAACGCGGAATATTATTTAATTACGGTAGGGCCCATAATATAGTTTAATTTAACTAAAGCACATTAATAAACCGACACCTACACATGATCTCGAATTAATTATTGGATTTAGTTTCCTAGAACGACACAAAAACTATAAAGAACATGAAATTATGTCGTTAAATTTAGAACAGATTCGCGGAACAAAGAGACGTAAAAAGAAGGTTAGTAGATTTTTATCCGAGTTCTTAGCTAATAAAGTTGAGCGAATAAATGTGTTTACTCGCTCCGAGTACTTACAAATGAAAATTAGTGCCCAAAGAGAACAAAAGCGTATAATATATTAGATTGTTTGCATAAGTTCCGTACCTACACGCAGAAAAAGGGAGAAATTCAATTACACTTTCGTTTCATAAATTAAAGGGAAATTTAGAAACTCACATTAACGCCCGGCTCCTTTAAAACCTCCGATGTAATCTGAAACAAGGAACAAACACGCCTAAATAACAATAAAATTCTAATAAAAACTTTGAACACGCAACCGAAATTGTTGCTATAGGGAAAATTGACCAAATTATTATTTACGGTTGGGAATTATTACAAGGCATTATCGGAGACTGCCCGGTGGGGGCGACGGTCCTCTTTCCACACAGATTATTAAATTTTTGTTACCTACAATTATTCACTGTTACCTTGTTATCACAATCAACGAAATTGCTGAAAATTGCTAGTAGCATAGTATCGTACCATATTAGCCGTCGATACCATTAATAATAAATGTCGGGCCGAAACTATCCAAATAATTGCTAGGTCTATTTCCAGAAGGACATTTTTGAAGAAAATAGTTTTCTGCTAAGGTTAAATAAAAATTATTCCAGTAAAAGTTACTTAAATAGGGTACGTATCATAGTATATAAAGTTCAAAATATATAATGGGTAGGTACCAATAAAACAAACCTAAAATAACCTAATTAACTATATACATATACAATGATCTGTTGAAAAACATTGAAAGGTTTGCGATTTCAGAATTAAAACCAGTATATATTATGACCATTATAGTATTATGATTCAATATGTATTGTAAACTTTAATTTTACTATACGATCCCAATTAAATGTTACTAAAAAGTATACACGTTTTGATCTCACGCTTATTTTAGTAATTCGATGGCAACTAGCAACACGCTTAGTTAACTGTCGCATTTTAACCGCAAATTTGCTTATTCGTCTTTGTGGAGATGACTGGCTATGACCACGAATTTATTCTTTATTTGAAATTCGTGGAAACACGAAAAATGCAGTACTATTTGCGAGCCAGGTATGGACAACGGGCAGCCCACTGTACATCCGGAATAAAACCGGTATGTGATCGTGATACCCTGTTTTTTTTCTCAAAAACTGGATGAATTTCGATCTTTTTCGGAAACAGAATAATGAAGACTCTTCGATGTTCCCTTGTTTTGATTTTATAATCTTATCCAATTTGTGTTCCGGACATCGGTTTGAAATAACTAGACGCAATCAAGTTTTAGAGCATATTTGTTCCCAACACAGAAAACGAACTGCCATCCTCAAACTACTAACGCTTATTTCTTTATAGGCTGCTTTAATAAATTTGCTCAATATCCAACATTATTGAAACCAAACAACCTGGTGGTTTTACAAAAACACGGCTTTTCCTCTAACAGTCGCAGCAAAAACCGTCCGCATCGCGTGGCTGTGGCTATTTCAAAGACCGGTACCGCTTATTGTGAGGCCACGCATCATTTCGTTCGCCTACTTGTTTGCGGTCACTGGTTTTGATCAAATTCGGAACGGTACGGTAATTTTAGAATAAAAGCGTTAACGATTTCCCGGGAATATTGGCTACTGTTATTGTAACTTTAAGGTGTTTTATTATTTTCTTCAAAGTTTTTGTTAAAAAAAGAGAAAACGTAATTTACGTCATAAACTTGCGTTAATAATCACAGAAAGCGTGAGATAGATTTATTTATCGGCTAAATAATTACTATCATGTGTAATCCATACATATGTTTGATTGTCTTAGACAAGATGCACAAGTAAAAAAAAACAGAAATTAATTGAAACTATTAGACAGCAATGAAAAGACGCAAGGGCGCATTAAGGAAGAATTTATCGAAAAACCAACCATTACAGAAGAAAATGGTAGGAAACCTACAAACGAATTCTACTTGTGTACAATAAAACGAGTTAAACGATCGCAGATTGGGTAAAACCAGCGTGGGCTTTGTTTAAAAGTTAAAAACATTTGTTTTAAAACAGCCAGGTGATTTCGCCCAAGGGGAAAAACCTACATTTTACAGCCCGTCACACGTCCGCTGTCGTTTGTCATTAGAGCGGGTTAAAATTAACATTTCGGGTTGTTTGTCATTTTATTTTGGACCCCTGTGCGAACTTGTGAGTGCGGAAAACTTTGCTAATGACGAAATAATGTGACGTGGTTTAGGAAATTCTAAACATGTCTAAATATGTAGGCGGACATGTCTGTACGACCGTATTTGGAGGAAATTAAAGGCTTTAACTGTGTTCAAAGTGACAATGTTTGGATGTTGAATATGGGATTAAATTATGTACCTATTTTGTTTGGATATTGCTAATGACAGCTAAGCTTGTCGCACGAGTTTATTGAAATTTGCACTCAATGCGGTTCTATAGAAGGTTACTTATCATAGAATTTGTGGTAATAGTAAGAAGATCTCCGTTTCTGCCGCATTAAATTGAAGTCTAAAGCTAAATTGGTTTAATCAATGAATTTAAAAATTATAACGGACCTTATTTTTAACCACTGTAACGAATAGGTAGATGTGTGCAGGGGCCATAACCAAGATGCAAATGCTACTATTTTTTTTATGTCCTATCGATCATAACGTGTGGAATGACATTCTCGTACGTTACAATAAACCACGTGGTCAACAGTTATCCCATACAATTTGAGCGATAGAAAACGTCAGTTCTAAACTAAACTAGGACCCTAGCTTAGTTAAGGAATAACAAGAACTAGTAAAACTACTGTAAATATTACTAGCCATTTAGCACTGACAACTAAAGGGCAAAATCCTATATAGGTATAATAAAATTCTTGAGGACATAAAATAGCTATCGTAAAAATAAACGTTAGCCAAAATGAATTTCCGAACCGGAGAGATTTAGCAAACTCGTCTACTCGTATCTGTAAAGAGATCGAGATATGAAAGAATTACCAAGAATCCTGAACACCGCTAACTGAGTTGTCCCATGTCGCGGCGAACGTGGCCAAACAAAATGTAATTTTCCCCCCCAAGCGCCCACTTACGTGACCCGGGAAAGATATAACGCCTTTATTAAATTATTTCAGCTTTTATAACTGCTACAGACATGTCAGAAAAAATTAACGACACAAAGGCCAAAAGGATTAAGTTCCGAGTTAGCGACCAGCGAGTAGCGACCCCATTTGCGCAGCGTTGAAAGACTTTTAGACCTGGATCCTGTCTTTTGCTCTCAGTTGTTTAAGTAAAAATACTACGGCTTTAATTAAAACAATTAAGCTAACAAGGACTTTTAAGGTGGAGTGTTTAATGCTGTTACTTGTTACTATGGCTCCGAGATTCTTTTAGAGGGTGTAATTTATTCATATTGTCTTTTCTGTTTCGTTTACAAAAGTTTAATTTAGTTATCCAAAATTTAGTCACTACCTCTTTAAAAAAGAGTTTTTTTATTTGATTATTTATTCTCATTTTACTTGAAAATGGATAAAATGCTTGCTGTGTTTTATTTTCGGGAGTAGTCGACTAAATTTACTACTCTTTGTCATCACTCTTTTTCAAATGTGTTCTTTTAAGTCTGATTCCACTCAAAAGATAAGTTTTAGGGTTCCGTCCAACGGGACCATATTACTAAACCACCGCTGTCTGTCAGCGGGCTGTATCACATGAATCGTATTTGGTAGACAGTAGAAAGGTCTATGACTGGCTGTCATTCTGTAAACATCTGTCCAATTATATATTTTTTTGAAAATTATTTTAGTGGTGATTTTGATTTGCAAATCCAGGGCAGTTTTGTGGTACAACTTGAAACATTGATGAAGAACTTACATTCAATAAAATAACAGTAAAAGATAGTTCCAAATGAGTTAGCGGTCAAGATCACACCAAGCCATTGAAGTGGATGCCCGTCATCATCAATGGTGATAACGACTATGACTGGAAGACTTCGACGACAGGATAGGATTCACCGTACAACGTTGCTTATTATATACTTGACATTGGTAAAATTACGTTACTATGAAGACGCCATTAAATAAATAAAATAGACAGTAGAAATGTTCACAGAGTGTGTATTGTGCAAGCATGGCACACTTCGAGACTAAGTCGCACTTGGTCGGTTTTTTAGGAATGTTTTTGGTATTAAAAATTATACATTTACTGTTTATAGTTTTTATTAAATCCTGGCAAACATATATGCTACCAAAAAACGATCAATATAAACTCCCAATGTTTTACAACAACTTTTTATTAATCACTAGCTTGTGCCCGCGACTACGTCCGCGTATTTTTCGACTATACATATTCCCTCGGGAACTTTTAAATCCAGGGTATAAGCTATCACCATTCCAAGTTTCATCCAAAGCCGTCCAGCCGTTGCAGCGTGAAGAGGTAACAAACACACCCACAAACTTTCGCATTTATAATATTAGTAGGATTGTCTGTTCCCCTGCTCCTTGTTATCAAAAAGTTCAAGGTACTGGTAGTACAAGGTAGGCGCAAAGTAAAGATTGAGCTCAGCGTGTAACCGTTACCACGGCAACACACGTAGCGCCGTCCTATCAAAGTTCCGGCGTTATGAAATAAACGTCCGATTATTCCCGTTATTTATGCGCGGAAGGGCGAGATCCCGCGGCCGATTGTCACTCCCCACCAGATATTTTGTAACTCCGCTAAATTATCATTAAACTGCGATTTGTTTCACTCATGCCCCATTGGTTGCGCCTCGGTCTAAAATTAAATGAATTATTGTCTGTCTTACTTTAATTAATGAAATTTTAGCTTTGGTTTTTGGATTAATAATGAATTCGCATCGGTGTTAAAGAATAAATAAAATATTACTATGCTAATTGGTATCATTGGTAACAATTGCAGTTTTCAGTTGATAAAAGATGGATATTAATAATTTGGCCATGCTTTTTAGTAACAATACCTACGAGAGAATTTATTTGTTGGTTTATTAAAATATCCGTTGAAATTAATAGTTTTTCGAGCTACTTTTTGTATTCGTCAGTATAATAATTTAGGTCATAAATAATTATTGTACTAGACTAGCGTAAACAGGTATATTTAGGTCAATAACTTATTCTCTCAGAATATTTAGTAGGGCTACTAAATATCAGAGATGAATTGACAATCTCGTTTAAAAACCTTGACAAAAATGTGATCCCATTTTCAACATTTATTAAAAATACTTTCTATGTTGTAAGTAAACACTAGAATAAATCTAAAACGGGACTTTATCGCGTAAAAACATTATTAAATACCTCGACGTTTCGATCGTGTTGCAACGGTCATGGCCACGAGCCTACTGAAGAGGGCTGGTGCTTATTTAAGATGCGTACGAGTTTTTCGAACTGCGCGCACTTCAATATATATCAGGAGACGATGTCACACCAATCGATCTAGTCCCGAACTAAGCTCTAGGTTTGTACTATAGGTACTAGTCAACGATATAAATACTTAGATAGAGAAATATATGTGTACTTAAATACGTAGAAAATATCCATGACTCAGGAACATTATATTCGCGCTCATCACTCAAATATCTGCCCTTACCGGGATTTGAACCCAGGACCGCTAGCTTCGTAGGCAGGGTCACTACCAACTAGGCCAACGCGTCGACTTGATCTTGTTTTTGTTTTATCCGAATACCCACCACGGTACACAACACTCAGTATCTGCGGACTTGTCCGACGATATATGACGACGCTTGTACTAGCTAATCACCTGATTCCAGGAAATCGAGAGCTTGTATCCATCATCCCGGTTTAAATTATTGACCATTACGGCCCATTCGAAAATAAAGCGCGAAAGATCAAAGTCAAAAATCGGTCGCCTGTCCTCTGTACGTCACAGTAAACGAAAGAGTCAGTTTTTTAGTAACGTGTTTTTATCAGTGATTAAAGTAGTCGGCAAGAAACTTTTAACTGTGATGTACTTTATATAACGTATTGAACCGATCGAAATTAACTTATTTCAGTTTTATAGCATTACATAAACCCGCTGTTCAATCAGTTAGACACCATCGTATGCTACGATATCATGTAGCATTAGGTATGTGCTACGACAGGTTTTAAAACTAATATACTATGATCGTTTTAAACCCATTCGTAGCACTTCTACGGTTCATCTCGTCTCGTAGCACTATTCGTCGTAAGCGCGTAAATATTGTTCGAATATTGTTATTGTTGATAGAAATGACCTGCGCTTCTATTGTCAGAGGTATAAATGATATCGTATTTGACCTGTTATCGTATTGTCAATGTTTTGATAGCTCTTATTTCCTTTACAGTATTGGTGGCTGAGCTTTAAACAATTCCATAACGGGTCAAATATAATATCGTATTTACCGCCTAGAATACCGGCTTAGTAATTCAATTATGTGATATTATACGCTTATTAAATATCAATCAAACCTACAAAGTAATCCAGATATTCGAAAATAACCCTAAAGCTCTGACAACTTCCCAAGTGTCTCAAGTTTGATGAGTTCGGAGGCTAAAGTTCTTTCTCGTAGGCTTAGACGTCTGTGGGGAGCTTCTGTTAACTTTGATCGGTAAATCAAAGTTCCTTAATCTCCAGTAATTATGAGTTATTAGTCTAACTGTTTAGAAAATGGGTCGATAGTGAGTGAAAGGTTCATTAAGTGTTCAGTCAGTGCCTGAGGGTACTGGTCTTCGGATACGATTCTAAAGGTAATTTATGTATAGTCGAAGTCAAAAATATGTTTACACTTTGGTACCTTATCTATTTAACGTCATGTTTAAACTGTAATATGAAATTGTCACACCGATTAAAGTGACAAGGTACTAAAGTGTAAACATATTTATGACTTCGACTGTACTTACTAGCTATTCCCGTGCCTACTTTGTTGGGCAATAACAACATGGGCAATATAAACAAATTTTTTTGGGCTAATATTTAGGTAAATATAGCCTATGACACAATTAACGTGGCTTTCTATTGGTAAAATAATTTTCAAAATCGGTTTAGTAGATCCTGAGATTACCCCTTACGACGTCACAAACTAAACCTCTCTATAATGTGAGTATGATGTACAGCCTTCCTTGATAAATGGGCTATCTAACACTGAAAGAATTTTCAAATTGGACCACTTCCTGAGATTAGCGCGTTCAAGGAAACAAACAAACAAACTCTTCAGCTTTATAAAATTAGTATAGATAGTATAGATATGAGTATGAAAACTATTTTTGGCACTTAGTTATACAATGAAAAGACATGTTTGTATCGATATCGATAATTTAAATAGGCGATCTCTTTCAGTTGGAGTAGAATAAGCAAGGACAATGCAAGAGAATAGATAAATTAGCAAAATAACATAAAATAACAAATATTATTAGTAATCTGAGAAACAGAAAAAACACTGCTCTGATAAACTACTCGCATAGATAAGTAAATATACTACCACGTTCGTAAACAGCAATTAAAAAAAAAAACAGAGCTAATGATCAATACTCAGACTTATCCTGTTGATTTAGACAAAAGTTCTGTAACATTTCCTTTAATAACCGACTGATTTAGATTGCCTCAATCACGGTTTTAATAAAGTAAGAAAATAAGATAACCTTTAAATAACTTTTAGCGGTGACTACGTCAATTAACCTTATTCTTTTTGGCATAATCAACTACCCGCACCTAATGTATACAAAATGCAACCATCAATAATAAACTCACGTACATCGGTTGTTCATTTGTGACCGGCCATGTCGATAAAATGGCCTCCTAATGCATGTATAAGTGAACTCTTTATTGCACAAAATTAAATTTTACAATATTGTTACTACAAGGCGAACTTATCTCACATACAAGTTTTGCTCAAAATGTAACAAAAAGGATTACATGCTCTTGCCCAGTTTTTAAGAGAATAACAACAAATATATGACCCTACATAAAATACATTGCAAAAACGTTATCGTTATCGAAAATTTATTAGCTGCCACTTTGACACTTTTCGGAAATCGTTACAATATATAATAAATATGAAACAAATAATCAAATTAAATAATTACACTAAAATAAATTGTAAAAACAAGAAATATGAAGTATCCTGTGTCCTGTTTTTACCCAGAAAAGAAATTGTCAACTTGCAATGTAGCTTAAACAATCTCGCTAAGAAAATCCCAGGCCATTATAAAGAAAGCCCTAAAGCTTCCAAAATTTGCCCGGAACAGAGTAATATGCTTTAAAAACCTATAGACATTAGCGTAATTTGTCCTAAACGCGCTCCGGGGAAGGCTTGAATCTCTTAAACGGCCGTGTCCTGGCCTCGCCATCTCGCTACAATCAGAGCTTATGCATAAATTTGAATTTTCAATTAAGGATACTTTGAAGAAAACTTTATTAAACATAAAGAGAAACCTTTGGTCTCTTAAGACGAAATACGTATTAAAGAACATGAATGTCGTGGAGTAGCTACGAGTATCATTACTAAAAAAGCTGAGCATAATAACTTTGTTAACAGTGTTATGGGACTGGTTATTATTAATTTAAAGAAGATTATAGGATGAGAAATATATTTAAATGTTAATTGTAAAAATAGAAAAGTGAAAAAAATATAAATTACTTAAAACAACAGGACTCAAATTTTCAGGGAGGTTATCGTAAATGCGATTTATTAGAATAATATAATTAATTACAATAAACCAATACAATAATACTTTATACATACATACATTCAATCACGCCTGTTTCCCAGAGGGGTAGGCAGAAACCACTTTTTTGAATTAAACCTTTAAAAGTAACAATAGGAATTACATACGAATAGATAAAGGATTGAGGGTTAAGGATTGGGTGAGCCCAAGTATGATTTGCTATTTTTATATTCGTTTGAAAAACACGCCTTATAAAAGACCTTTTTTGTTGCCAAGCTTTGTTATAATTTACAGAAGGTTGCGTATGTGTATAAAATACTTTAATGTACAAACAGGAAAATAACAAACAACAAAATATACAGCAACACATAAGGTTACCGTATCTTTAGTTACGATTGTGTTGTTTGATACGAGTCAATTCATTTCTAAGGCTCCTGGACGGACATATAAAAGATTTTAGCGTCGATAATGTGAAAATGCAGTGGCAAGGATTAATAAAGGAATCCTGAAGTGGCTTGGTCATGTGGAGAGAAAGGACCCTAAACCGACGCACGTGTATGAAGGGTGCGTGTGGAGGAAGCGAGGGAAGTTTGTCGATCGTAGCAAGTGGAAGGAAGTGGTCTCTGCCTACCCGTACGGGAAAGAGGCGTAATTGTATGTGTACATGCACATAATAATGTGAAAATAAGTTTTATTTTTGTATAAAATTGGCATAACCTCTCCACGGCTTCCTATGTCGCGTCTCGCTGCACCCTAAAACGCCTGAAAGGAGCGATCGCGAGATATCTTAAATGAGTTTCGTTATCTCCGGGAAGAGAAAATAGGATTAATAGTTAAGAGAGATCGCTCCGGGCGCTAAACGACGCCTTAGCCACCTTGTTTCTTTCCTTCATATTATCCACTGATAATTGCTCTAGTTTGAACGTTCAGAACCTTAATTGGCTATTTGTTTTAATATCGAAATTATTTGTCTTTTATCGGAAATGAAATTCCTGGTATTGAAAAAATAGGACACTAACAAACCGGTCAAGTGCGAGACGGACTCGCGCACCGAGGGTTCCGTGCCGCCGCACAGTAGGTATATTTCATTGTATTCCGATTTGAATTCGAATTCGATTCAGACTTAAGCATTTTTAGTATCGTCATCGTTTTTCATCTGTGTTGGTACTGTATTCATACCAAATTTGACGCTTGTACGTTTTACAGTTCTTACGATACGACAAAAATAGAAATACGTTAAATAAAAACGTTTCCTATATGGGGAACCCCTTTATTAGGTACATCCATTGCTTTGATAAAAAAATGTTAGTATATCCGCTGTGATCACACAATATTCTGAAATAAAAATCAATCCGCTATTACGTTTTAAAAGATACAGCTATTTAAAGTTAAGAACAACGGACGGTCGGACAACATTGGCACTTTAATATTGGGCTACGTAAAAATATTTAATATTGAGACTTTATTTATGAATATTATTTTTAACTTTCTATGGACATTCAATATAGCTCGCTAGGAACAATCTAGTTTTTTTTTTGTCAAATTATTACTTTTATTTATGTTGAGTCAACCCTACTGGTGCGAGCGACTTGATCCAAATGCACGTTTTTCATGCCTAGGGTTACCTCCAGCTACTATTATCAGCCTTAATAAACAGTAACACGGCGTCAATCGAAATAGTCTTAAGCGGAGCATTTTAAGTAAGTAGAGCACTGACACTGGCAAACACAAACTTTCAGCACAGGCTTTATGCAAAAGGACCCAAGTCTATAAAGCGACCATACCATAAAGGGCCGCTGTACAAAGAATGCAAAGTGAGCTATACCGTAAACTGGGCTAGCCTCTCTGCGGTGTCCTTTACGATAGATTTATATTCATGACACTATCTCCGACGCGTAAAATTTCGGGCAATGGCGATCCAGGAGCAGGCATATGTAATTTTGTTTGAATAAGTAAAGAGGGGAGGACAAAGGCTATTTGATCTTCCTTTCTGTCTCCGCGCGGGTAAGAATAAATAAAATAGCCTGTGGACTGTTTTATGTGATATTTCATAAATGGATTTTGAAGGATGTGTGTTATGGGATTATTGATTCCCCCTGTGTAAGCGGCAGAGCACCGCTACGAATAATATGAGTATTTATTTGGTAAATACATTAAATTCAATTCTTACTAAATCACACGTTACAACGTAATCATGAATTATCTAGGATTACGACTTGTTTTGAATGCTTATTTTCCGTTTAGACGAGTTGGTAGTGACCCTGCTCACAAAGCTAGCGCTAGCTGTCCCGAGTTCAAATCCCGGTTAGGGCAAATATTTGTTTGATGAGCGTGAGTAGGTAGTATATATTCCTGAATCTTAGTTGTTTTATATGTATTTAAGCATTTTTTTAAAAGTATGTTTATGTACAGGCCTAGATAGTTTTGAATTAGTTCAATTTGTGTGAGATTATCCTTATTCGGGTGACCGTATAGGGTGACCTACCAATTCAAGCTACACTATTTGACCCAGCTATGGCGAAGCAAAAAATAAGGCCATATAATATACGTCACAACAGCAACAACACAACACACAAAATCACTACAACACCAACAACATCCTTCGTAACAGCTGATTTTTTGAAAAATATCGAATCGACGTGACAACCAATAGGTACACGGCAGATCACGCTGGATTTCGAAATTCGAAAATCATTTGCCGGTATTCGGCCTGTCCGGTGCCGAAGCGCATTCAAGCTTTGTTGCCTACAATCGGTTAATCATTCCCCGCATCAACAGCGTTATTCTGCAGATGAGCCAAAATACACGTAACGATCTACTCGTTTGCCAGCCCAGTGAACTAACGCAAAGTTTCATTAAATCATCGAGATTATAAAGTTAGACATCAAAACAATTAACTACTTAAGGAAGATGCCAAAAATAACCAATTAATTAATTTTACTTAGTCATTGATTGGACTGGATGACACCAAAAGCCAATAATACTGTTTCCTAACTTTTACCGGGACCCTAAAATGGGAACAATACGACGTCGTAAACGTTGAGGCAGGATTTAATTCGGACAGGGTTTTCATAAATATTTATTAGTGCGGACTGAAAATATGTCTGAGTAGAAGAGGTTCCGTAGACGGCGTGACAGCCGAAACACGACGCTGCACGGGAAACAAAAAAGATAGTTTACAATAGGAACGTATGTTAACATAATGTTAGTAGGAAAATATGAAACGTGGAGCGTCCTGTCTTTTATGTTTTCTTCTTTCGGAAAATTTTTTACATTTGGTTTTGATATGCAAGCTTTTGTGGAACATGTCAAGGCTATTATATTTTGCAAGATTAAGAACTAATCCTAATGAACTTTTGGTTTTGTATTTATTCTAAAATGTTATTTGTATCATTAAATTGTATTTCCTTTCATTTGATTGGTTACTAAAATGATTGCACTTTTTTGTTATATCTGATTTCATTTCATTCTTTTTTTTTTGTAAATTTTAATGACTTCATTTTATAGTTAACAAATTTTATAATTATTACATATTGCGTTAAAACTGTCGTTTTCCTTCAGTACAGTTGCATAGCGCATTAATAGTTTTTTTATATTATAACCCATTTCTATAATCAATATAATGTCACCGTGGTAAGTCTAAATAAATTAATAGATGAAAAAATAACTATTACACGTAAGTAATGAAGCTCTTTATTCGTGTTACGGCAACTCACAGGTCACAGCTTATACTGAATTCGTGATTTAACCTTAGGTCAGTTTCATACATTTTGACACAATTTAACTGTACTTAAAGGTCAAACTAGATTTAGCTCCTTGCTGCAAGCATTAGCGTGCAGAATCTAGATAATCCAAGAGCAATGTTATGTATTGTATCCGACCTTAAAATGTGCGAAACCAGTTTTTGCTATGTATTGGACCAGTTTAACGGTATTGTTTTGTATCTTTCTTATGAAAAATGCATAATTTCAAAGCAGATATGGACAAAGTACCAAGGATTTAATTTTTGCTTACCCTTCTTTCTAGAATGCATATTTTGTTGCTAAGCCATCTTTCGTCGATTATATTCAGTTCACATACGTGAAGCTTTATGTTATGAGTTATGTTATGACGTAAGCTGAACTAAGTAACTCCACAACCCTTGCCATAGATATATTGATTTATCCTAATTCAATGAATACCGCAGTAGTTTAAAACTAAGTGTCTAAATTAGTCGATCGCAAAATCGCATGGCGGTACCACAATCGGCCATAGCATTAATGAAAATGATGCCGACCACAATTTGCACGCTGCAAATGAAATCTCTCAGGGAATTGGTTAACCATTAATTAATATTTTAAACAATACAATGTGATTTAAAGCTTAAATACGCAATCAGGTGTAATTATATTCTGTTTCATGTTTTTTAACAAATTAGTATTTGGATGACCGCCACTTTTGGATATGTGTTGCAAGTCACTCATAAAGAACATCAAAATTGTATTTTTTTAGAAGCACCGCCTGTCTTTGAAATCTTGAATTTTCCAAGGCCTGTATAACGTATAATAAAATGGCGGATACCCGACCATTTGTATATAGTTTTATTGGACTTAGGAAACTGTAACAAGTAACATGAAAATAAGTTGTTCAAACTTAACCTAACTTTTTTTTTATGGCACAGATAAGACAAGCGAGCACACAGGCCACCTGATGGTAAGTGGAAACTGTGTCCTAAGACTGCAAATGTGTTGCCAACCCTGCTGGCTGTCACTGAACACTGCTGTTTGGCGGTAGGTTAATGGATAAGATGGTGGTAGCGATCCGGACGGACCCTGCACAAGGTCCTACCACCCGCAAACGTACTTACTACGTACGTACTTTTCACGTACTTAAAAATAACTCTCTTAATTTCAGTAAATAACACAAAACCTGGTATCTTTAATCAATTGATGAATAAAGCAACCGTCCATCTACACAAGTTAGATATTAATAATAAATGCCAGTGGCGGACGATGCCAATACCTTTGAGTGTAATACCTGCGAACATCTTCTAATTTAGGTGAAAGCGTTCAAACAAAGGACACAGAATTTGGGATACTCCTCAAATCATCTAATAAGAAACTCTCTTAATTGGCGGGAGTCAACGTAACTTGGTTACGCTTATGTCACGTTCGTTATACCGTGTACACGTAGGGGCTGGGGACAAATTTTTTTTTTTTTTTTTTTTTTTTTTATTGTACAACAAAAATACATTTTACATTTAAATGAACACCTCATAAACCACTTAAGGGTTTGTGTGAGGATAGAACGCTCTGAAATTACAATAAAAAGTCTTACAATTTTATTACAACACAAGTACCTACAAGTACACTTCTACCCACAAACATTACAGTTTATTGACAAAGTACGATTTTAGTTTATACTTAATGTTATTAGGAGTTAAGCTATCTCTAAATTTAACATCAAGGTCATTTATAAGACGAGGAATTAAGTAGGCGCTGGTTCTCTGTCCATAGACATTGGTGTATCCAGGAGTGGTTAGTTTTTTATTTACGACGGCTCGAGTGCGTATAATGTTTGATTTTAGGGTTTGAAAGGTTGTGTCAAAAAATTGTTCCTTAATTAGGTTAAATTGGACTTTTTGGTGGATAGGGAGGCAGTTGCAGTGTTTGAATAGCTTCAGTTCATCATTAGCAAATTTAATTTTAATTTTAAAAGGAACTATTTCTTTTAGGATTCGCATTTGCAGAGAACATATCTTATCTAGGTATGACATGTAGGTTCTACCATAACTACTGAGACCATAAGATACTATGGAATCTGCCAAAGCGTAATACAAAAGAATTTTAATTTTAAATGGGATTCGATTTTTTATTATCCGTATATTGATTAAGAAGGCTCTGAGCTTATTACACACGCGATTTATATGACAGCTCCAGTTAAACTTTCGATCGATTGTCAAACCTAGGTAGGGTAGGGTGGGTACGATTGAAACGGGTCATGATTGAAACAACTCAAATTTCTCGGAAACCGTTACACCTACCAGCGCGACACGAAGTTCGTTACTACATCGGCCATTTTCGAATCTTTGGACAGTGGCGCGCGGGGCAGCGAAGGACGCGGTCGTGTGCAGGACGCTTCGGAAAGATTTCACACGCAAAAATAAGCATTTATGTTCTTTTTATTTTCGGTTTAACTTAATTACCTCTTGTATTTTGGTATTTTTTCTTATTTCATTGTATGGTATACCTATTTGAGATTGTATATATTGATATTGGTAATCGCTAAAGTAGTATTTAAGACTAAAATATCGACTTTGAAATGAAGAATAGGAGTTGGGTACGATTGGAACAATGTGCCTGTGGACGTTTGAAACGTTTCAATCGTCCCGGTGTTCCAACCGTCCCTTTTTAACCGACTTTAACCAGAATGGAGGAGATATGATTTTTTTATGTACTAATGTTACTTTTAGTAGGTAATGAATTTTTAATTTATATAAACCTGAATAAAAGCTTACAAACTAAGGTGTATAATGTATATAGGTAATGACGTTTAAATCTGAAAAAAAAGCTTACAAACTAAGGTGTATGTATATATTTAGGTATGCATTTTTATGTGTATAATCCTGAAAAAAAAAGCTTACAAAATAAGGTGTATGTATATATTTAGGTATACATTTTTATATGTATAATTCTGAAGTTTTTATTAGGTTTTCCAAGACTAAGATATTCTGATTCGTTTCAAGGTTGTTCAGAAACCAAAAATAAACAGTGAATATTTAGGTAGATGATTTCGCTTTAATTTTTTCTTCTCTGAACATGAAGAAGTAGGAATTGATACCAAAATGATTGGTTCGATAAATAAGTTATTTGTATTCTTTGACACTGTGATTTTTTTGCTTTTTTACATTAAAAAATATTTCTATTCTTTGATACTTTGGGTTTTATTAGTTTGCTTTTTCACATTTAAGTGTTTACCTACATAAGTATATAAATGTATACGTAGGTATACATACTTTGGTCATGATTGAAACATGGTTATAATTGAAACATGTTTGTTTGTATGAGAAATGATATTCCCTTTTTTAAGCATTATTATGCCGTTATAGCTACTTAATAGATTATATCTATGTTGATAATATGATATGTTAATTATTAGTTCAACTTCTACCTGCTATCGATGAATACAACAATTTTTATTAACTACCTCTACCTCTAAAACTTTCTTTCAGTAATAATCATAGAAATAGTTATAGTAACGTTACCATTTTATCATGATCTCATCAAATACTCCTGTAGTATAGAAAACCGTTTAAACCTATTAAATATGTCAAATAATGACAAAGTTATTTGAAGTGTTTCAATTAACCCACATACCGTTTCAATTGTCCCTAGCATGGGGTCAATTGAACCAATTTACCCGGTCCTCTTCTTTCGGCAATAGCGGCGTAGTTATTTGAGATAGAGCTACAAAATATACTTTATTTAAAAGCCAGATTACCATACTTTATATGACCAAACTATTGAATTCGTGACTTTAATAGATTCTTCGCTATACGCTGTTAAAGTGAAAGTGGTTCAATCGTACCCACCCTACCCTATATGTGAGAAGGAACACTTTCAATGACGGGACATCGGCAACGCGTCCCGCCCGCGCCCCCGCCGACGCCCGCGCCCGCGGCGTGCGTGCACGCGTGTTCGTGGGCCACTAGCGGGATGCTGGGAGCTCCTTTTAAGAATGGGGACCGAATATGAATTAATTTAGTCTTCTGGGGGTTAAGCACCAGCCCAGCATCGTGACACCACTTGTTTAGAGCGTTAAAATCTGATTGAATTTTATTCATGGCATTGTCTGCGCTCTTATCAGCTGAAACTAAACACGTGTCATCCGCGAACTGGTAGGTATCACTGCTCTCGATGTAGTTGTGCATATCATTGACATACGCCAGAAAATGCAACGGTCCAATTACGGATCCTTGGGCCGTCCCCTCGGTACTGTGCACAGTGTCGCTGTACTCCTGCCCCACCCTGACGCAGTAGGAGCGGTTCCGCAGGTAGTCTTCGCACCAGCGGAGAAGCGGACCTCGGACCCCGGTGTCATCCAATTTTTTTATTAATATTTTATGGTCCAGTGTGTCAAATGCGCGAGAAAAATCAATGAATAAGGCAAAAACATGTTGTTTTCTGTTAAGGTAACTATTGATTTTGTCCGTAAAAGTAGACAATAATGAAGCCGTGCTTTTGCCTTGCTGGAATCCAAACTGGTTTTTGTTTATAATTGAGTGTTTCTTATAAAAACAATGTATTTGTTTACAAATATATTTTTCAATTATTTTATCAATAGAGGAAAGCAAAGTGATAGGGCGATAGTTATTTACATCATCATGCTTGCCCTTTTTAAACACTGGTCGAATGCAACCTTTTTTTAGCGCATTTGGATAAATTCCGGTTTTAACGCTGCAGTTGATAAGGTTTGAGATCGCGGTAGCTATGGACCTGTGACATTTTTTCAAGTCTAATACTTTTATCCCGTCTAATCCTGGAGCTTTGTTGGAATTTAGTTTGGAAATAATCTTTTCTATTTCTAGGGGATAGCTTTTGCGAAAGTTAAGGGTTACGTTAGCCGCGCATTCATTTTCCGTTAGTAATTTTGTTTTGCAACTTGGTAGGATGTTTTTGACTGCACTGTGAAAGGCATTTGCAAATTTGTTTGCAATATCAGTATTAGTTAAGAGATTTGATTTAAAAGCATTTGTAATAGACTGATCAATGGATTTAGTTATTCGGCCACGTATAGAATTTAGAATTTGCCATATTTTTTAGAGTTAGTTAAGTTTGAATTTATTTCTTTTGTGTAGTACCTATTTCTATGGTATTCTATTACTTTATGCACCTTATTTCGTGTTTTGTTAAATAGGAGTCTAAGTGACTTATTATTAGTATCTTTTCTCCAGGCTTGAAATAAACTATCTCTTTTATTACACAATTTTAGAATATTTTCGTTTATCCACGGAAGGCGGCACCTACCAACTATTACTTGTTTATTACTACAAACGTTTTTACTGTAAATTTTATTCATATTATCCTGGATATATTCAAGTATTCGAACGGGAGAAGTCATTTTATTAGTTATTGTCCAGTCGATTCTACTCAATTCCTCATGAACATTTTTAATATTTCTTCGGATAATCCTTTGCCTGGAAGTTCCTAGTTTATGTGGTAGCAGCCGCTCGCTCAAACAAGCGATAGCAGTGATGCGGTGGTCCGCCAGTACTGTGTCGACGACGGCCGAGTATAGATCTAATGACGGAAACCGGGCAAAAATATGATCAATGCACGATTTCGTTACATTATTTTGTAAACATTCGATTCTGGTAAAGTCCGTGATTGCCGTCATCAATCC
This sequence comes from Acleris laterana, assembly GCA_963966035.1. Taxonomy (NCBI): domain Eukaryota; kingdom Metazoa; phylum Arthropoda; class Insecta; order Lepidoptera; family Tortricidae; genus Acleris; species Acleris laterana. The sequence continues at coordinate 7,486,277 of OZ014452.1, forward strand.
ATAGCCAGCCAGCACGTCTAAATAGGAGTCTCTGTATGAGGAAGCCACCTTGAGGTCAATGTTTATATCTCCGGCGACAAGAAGATTATCCGACGACTGAATCTTGCTAAGCAACTGCTCAAGCTCTTTCACAAATAGTGTTTTGTTCGTGGATGGTGGTCTGTAAATAGCACACACAGTTACTACTTCGTTATAACAAGTTTTAATTGTGCCAGATATGTTTTCAAAAGTATGGGTTTTATTAGAATCAAGTACGGTAAACTTTAAATTGTTTTTAGAATAAATTATAATCCCACCCCCCCTTCTTTTATCTCGTAACTGTGAATGCATTTTATACCCTTGAACATTGAATAAACTAGAGCTGTCTTGCGAAATACCGGCTTCCGTAACAATAATAATGTCAGGTTGGTATACACAATAATCAATAACTTGTAATAATTTCGGAAAGTTCTTTATCATAGATCGTATATTGACATGGATACAAAAAAGGTTAGTTTTACATCGACTTGGTAACTGACTGATAAAGTTATTAATATTGACACAGTTTAGAATTTCTTTAACTTCGATCATTGTACGTGAGCTATGCCTAATAATAATAGATACTTATAACTAGTTATAAATAAACTAGAACAATTACAGACTGAGTTACAACCTACGTATTTATGTACTAACCAATGACTCAATATCATGTAGGGAGCGAATAGGAATCACTTTACTACCGTCCGTTTTCCTGGCCAGCACCCTTCCTTCCTTGCACCAGATGTATTTGAAGGTGCTTCGTAGCTTCTGCTTTGAGTTGTACAGCAAAGATTTGATTTCTTGTGTAAGGGCCTCACGGACATAAATTCGATTGGCAGCCTTCTCCCTGGGAGTCTCTGGGAACACATCTCCTACGGTTAGTTCCTTGTTGCGACTTGATGATACCCAGTTGGTGCAGGCCATTTTTGTCTTCATCTCGGCAACCAGCAGACCGGGTTGTTCATTGCGGGCCGGTAGGCGTTTTACGTACTGTACGTTATCCGTATCCATATCCAGTTTTTCAGCAACTCGTTTAACAATGCTTTCAACTTTCTGTTGAGGCAGTTCAGGAATCCCACAGATTTCCAGCGTATTTGACAACTGTTTTTGGGTCATGACTAGGACTTGTTGTTCAAGGACCGACAAACGCAGTTCTAGGTTCTTATTTCTGTTCTGTAGGTCTTGATTGTATTTTTTAAGTGTTTTAATGAAAGTCTAAAGAAACAAGAATGTAGAGATACCAATGCTTTAAGTAAGTAAACGTTTTTTTTGGGTTTTCCTTCTATGATAGGTTACTCATAGATCGTAGATTAGGTGTTCACAGTTAGTTATGTTTTTATTATTTTTGTATTATTCACGATCTATAATATCTTGTCCTAAAGTCACATCCCATAGCAATATTTGCTTTAAGTTATGATTTTCGTAACATACATTTGCCACGATTACTGTTTTGTCATAAGTCATAACGTTATTTTGTCCTAAACATAATTTACCATAATTTTACATTACCTAAGCGTCTTATTATCAAATCTTATTTGCACTATTTATAAAGCATTTATGCTTTATTTTTTTAAAGTCATAATGCAAGTTCATTATAATAATTAAATGAATAGTCAGTGTATAAAAGGGAGCTCGGGGAGCGAAGCCCCCTCATTAGAAAACCCACTAAAAATGGCCTTAACATTATACAGGTAGGTTCGTTGGTTTCATTGTATCCGATAGAGCAGAAAGTAGACAGCGGGGCTTCGTCGACTTGCTGACAGGTGCTCTTCTCCTCTAAAACCACCGCCTAAACCCCCCTTCCCCTCAACCCCTTCGTAGGTCAGGTTAGTTTAGGTCAATGACATTATGATTAACTCTATTAGGGCTTTTGAATTTTATGCTTTTCGTATACAAACAATATTAGTATAATCAGCGTTAGGGCATTAAGTCATGTAATTTGTACACAATTAAGTTACTAAAATATAAAAGTGGCCTTCAGTGGGTCATGGATCAGCCTGAACGACGTAGCCTACCTAGTAGTAAAAGTGGCTTAAATCTCTTTATTTTACTTGTAGCCTCATATTTTGCTGTTATTCCTTATGCCATTTAATAAAATAGTGGGGCATGGCCTCTATTCAGGTTGTGACCTGTTATGGTTTTAACTTGGTTGTCATTATTTTGAAGTAAATAAGACCTATTACATCGATAAAAATAAGCTGGACATTTAGTACACTTGTGTAAATCAAGGGCCGATCGTTGGGTTAAATAATAATAAACCTTAAATACCGATTTTTATATTTCTAAAAAAAAAACGAGTTCCCGCACAAATTTCAGGCCCCTGTTTTATTCCTCAGGGGTAGAATTTTAATAAATGTTGTTAGTAAAATTTCAATAGATAATATACATTTCTGATGAATATGAAAAACTTTAGACTGTTTTTATTAGGTACTTATAATTATGTTGACGATATTATTTTGTTCTGTCTATATTTTGCAGTAAAAAACAGTTGTTTAATAACTTCGACAATTAAAATAAAATTAAATGAATTTAATTTTAATCATGCATGGCAAGATCTAACCAGCTTATAACCCCTTCAGTTTAGGGAGCGCAGAGACAATATTGCGAAATATAAAGATGAAGCGAGGCAGAATGTCTTTTAAGTCGAACGCTCGTGCCCTTACACACGCCTCAACTAATAAACCTAATAGAATATAAAGCGCAGTACACACGAGTCTCATAATTAGAGTAAGAGCGTAGATTCCGCGACACTGTAGGCACCTCAAAGAACACTTACAATAGGTAATGTACTTAACGCGATGTAGTGCCTAGTATGCATCGTTACTCTGAGGCGACGGCGGCATAGGGGAGCCGTGGAGTTGAGGGTACATTTATTATGAGTCGGGTAGTCTTTGGTCGGAATGAACACTATGAAAATGCAGAGGACAATATGAAATATGTATGTGAACAATTTAAAACGAACACCAAATTGATAACAAGTAGGTATGAATATGGTGAGTTGAAAAAACAATCTTATGTAGTTATTTTACTTATTGAGTAAGGTACACAACAAAAATATCAACACTATCATAATAAATAAAATAACAATACTATTGTTTCTGATATACATGAACATTACATGAAAATAACATAGATTATGGGGTCGAAATAGTTAGCAATAATATTTTTAAAAAAAACGCTCATGTCCATACAGTGAGCTTTTTCTACACTTTACACACATTATTTATTAAATGTGTGGCGACACCCCTACCTACATCATGTTGCTTACGTTATCAGTTTTAGCTAACAACGCGGGCGCCGATTTAGTATTGGGCAGTCTCGGTCTCGCCTCCATACAAAGCAGTACTCACGCGTACAGGTGCGTGCGTTTTCGTATTTGTTGGTAATACTGTAAAATATCGTGGTGGGCATGCCTCAAGGTCTCAAAATAGTTGAAGTGAAGCTTGCTATTTGTCAGAAAAATTACGTTAAAAATAAGCCCCTATACAGTATGTAAACTTACTAAAACCATCTCTTTCAACCAGTTGCTAGGCTAGTTGAGTTAAGTGTTTTACCACATTTTTTGCTAGTGTGTGTCGAATATTTTTAGTTTTATCATTGCATAAAAATTATAACATCTCATCTTTTTCAAAGTCGGTTAACCCTAAAAGTATCATCCCATGTGTAATGTTTACATCGTTGTTCAGTACCCATTATAAGACCCGTATGTAATGTTTTCATCGTAACAGATTATTGAACTTGCGTTCAGTGTATTCTTTATTTAAATTTGAAAAAGTGTTAAGATTTCAATAATTTATATACCCCAACCTTATCTATCGCCTAGACATCCTTAGGTTCAAATAAATGGTTTTAGTAAGTTTACATACTGTATAAGTAAAACAACTTTTTAATCAACCTGAGGAAGTTATATTGTCCTAGAGAGACACAGAACACCATTTCACAAAAAAATCTATTTGCGGATATGAAACTAGTAATAAATTATTATTTACATACGACCTCTCCATGCATCAGCCTAGCGGTGCTCTCCAAGATAAAGCACATTTAGATAAATGAAAGAGAGCCGCAAGCTCCGACTGGGGCACTCTCTAAACGACAGTCTTAATTTTCCCAAAGTAATAATTAAGAGTGAAGGCCCAGCCTCGTAGGGGCCCTCTCAACTCCAACGGAGTTCGCACTAAATTTTTAAATTAGCTTAAGTACAAAGTCCGATACGTTTAAATTTAATTATATTAATTATTAAACGTTACTGTAACTTCGGCAACTGCTAAAAGGGAAGTAATTGGCTAAACGAAGCTTTCGTGTTGCTGTGTTGCAGAGTTTATGGGTTTTATGATGAAATTGTTTAAGAAATACACTAAATTAACATAAAATGAGTCAAAATAAATCTACCTACGATACAAAAGTCATCAAAAATGAAGTAAATAAAGCTATTTTCTACATTTTGGTCAAAAAATACAATTTTTTCTTCATTGAGGGAAGTTGCCCTAGAATAATATGGTATAGTGTTGTGTCATTAACTGCATGCAAAAATACCTAAATATATTTGTATATTGTGAGATTTTTATGCACTTTATTGACATCTTACATTCTAAAAATAAAGTTGTCTATTGGCATAGTTTAGTTTATTTTAGTTTATTTATTCATCAATGGTGTATAATATTTTACCTGCAATATACAAAGAGTACAAAAATAATTAAATAGACAGGTAATGCAGTATATTATATATGGGTATCTAATTAGACAACGGAACTTTGGAATCGGGGTCAATTCTGGAGTGCTCTAGTTCATAAGGCTCGTAATTAAGTTGAAGTTGTCAACTGAAGGTAAAATTGGATGGACATGTAAATTATTAAACGGTTCTCTAACTTTCTTAAACTTCTAGCAACAGCCTCGTAAACTTGATCTGTAAATAATCCAAAATTAGGTACGAGTACGTTTAAAGTGTATTTCTCGACTTTCATAATTACGTAATAAATTACTTTCATCTTTTTTTTGTAAGAAATAACACGTGTAACTTGTAAACGTATGTCGCTAATATAATATAGGTACTACTTCTTCGTCCAAATTAAAATTGTTCAACGAATTGACTTTTTTTACTATTTGGATATCTATGTGTAATATCTGTACTAATGGTATAAAACAGAAAAAATAGACTATTTTCAAAGAATCAGTCTTCCTTAAGAAAATTTTGATACAGTCATTTACACAATTTTGAAGAACAAACTTGTAACATACCTATTAATTACGGAATGTTAATTAAACACTAAAAACACACCCACTCTAGGTCTTTTCAGTAGGACCCGCTCTATCATTTTTAAGATTAAAAGTTATCTTGAAACACCTTTTATATGCCATACTAAAAAACTGAAGCAACCTCCGTATTTTCTTTATACAGGGTGACCACAACCGTGCCGCCCCAGATTAAATGATATTCTTCGCTGCAGGAGGCGGTGACTGAAGTTAAGTAATTAATTATAATTAGCCTGCTATCAAGCCGCGAATTAACCGGTTGATTTCTTTGGATATTTTCCTTTCTGAAGTGGTTAAGGCACAGTAGACTGGGTTTAGTGTACCTACCGTTTACAAAGATATTAACAGTTGGAAGAAGATTTTTCCTTGCTATGAAATTGAATTTTGAATGCTTTATTCGATTCTTATTTTATTTGACGATGCGTTGGCCTAGTTGGTAGTGACCCTGCCTACGAAGCTATAGAAGATATTTGTGTGACGAGCACGAATATTTGTTCTTATTTTCTATGTATTTTAAGTATATATTTCTCTATATAAGTATTCATATCGTTGGCTAGTAGCCATAATAGAACAAGCCTAGAGCTTAGTTTGGAACTAGGTGAATTGATGTGACATTGTCCCCTGATATTGTATTATTAATTGTTATTATATTTGTATACCTATACTGTACGGATTAGGAAAAATTCATACAATCTGTAACTTATTACGAACTTGCTTGTGTTTCTGCGCTGGTATTTTCCTGAATAAGTTTGTGCACTTGCACTAATGTACTTGCTGCACTTAGGATATTTTGGACCACCATTTTATCACCGGTGCCCAGAAGTGGAACATAAACAGGCTGATAATTACGTAATTAAAAACTGGTCTGCTGTTTTGTGTCAGCTTTATACTTTGCTTAATTCTAATTAGCTCAGCGATGGAAGATACCAGGCTAAGAGGGCCCTCTTCGGGCAAAAACTCGCCAACTCGGGTCATAGTCATCTCATTTAATGCTCAAATCGTCCCTCTAAGCACTCCGGTAACTTAATTTGAACTTGTAAATATTATTTTTAAGAAATAGAGGGCGATTTGGTCTCAGCGCTGTAAACGGGTTACGAGGGAAAATAATTAGCGAATGCCCTTTGTTTTTGTCTATTGCATGATACTGTGTTGTTTTTGTAAATTAAAACCGCTATCGCCGTTTTTAATATTTATTTCAAAACTTTTTTGTATATTTGATATTTCAGTTTACATAGTAAATTATTATGTCCAGCATTGATATAATGCAACAAGGGTAGGTTCTAATAAGGTTGATAAAAACATGGTCACTACTTTACTTAACGAATTAATAAAATAATCGTTAAGTACATAATTCAGAATAATATTTTGATGATGATTAATACCAATACGCATTCTCAATCAAACCATTCAGATTGAATAAACAGGCTCTGCCACGACTAAATGAACCGTGGCGCGTGTATCTGTTTTATTACTATACAGTTAGCTTTGAAATGATTCAAATGAATAATTTGCACAAAACGAACTAGTGTGTCGGTAGCTTTATTCAGAAATTGAGGTAAAATTTTTGGAACGCCCTGTTGTTTTGTGTTTGCACCATTTGTTTGCTTTAATATTGGGCTGCAGTATTTTACTACTTCGATGCAATTTTCATAAAATATGCAATCGGTAATTTAATATTGAAAAGTAAAAGTTTATACAGCTTTAACAAAACAAAATAATTGATATTGTTGGCTTAAAAAATAAAACAATTATTTCGCCTGTTATGATGTCTGTGACTCGTGACATAATAGAAAATGTCTTGCCCCAACGGATTAACATGATCGCTGATGTTTACACGGATCTGCCCGAATCAGGCGCACCCAACGACGCGAACCAAGTCAAATAGGCGTTGCGTGTATCGAAGGACTTCCAATAAGAGGGCCGGGCCAATATATTAATCTACTGCTAATGTGGTTCCCTTGCCCTCTGGCGGCATTTAGACAGTACTAAACTCAGCCATATTGATGACTCCGCTTTGTCCATGTCGGTGGAACTTTACGCCCGTTTGAGAAGCGACCTTGCTGCGAATTACACCTAAAGGGTTCACGGGCCCTAATTCTACGGAGATTCAAGTGTAATTTGGTGGTCGGTATATAAATCACCTTGTTACGTCTGTAGGTAGAAGCCCAGAGGGTAGATTTATTTAATCACGGTGCCCTATTGCGTTGCTGAAATTGCCGGCGGTACCGACTTGACAAATGATCGCCGTGGTCATCGCGAGATACCCTAGCACCCTTGCAGCATTTACACTCACTCAAATGCTTATGTGTAGAGTCTATCAAATAAATTAAAGCACCCCATTATTTTAAAACCAACAAAATATCCATAGTGGGTCATCACTCTATAATACTGCCGATCATAACGAAAACGCAGTATGCGCATATTGTCATACTGCCTTTTTTATTTAGGACGGCGGCGAACGAGCACCTGGCCACGTGATAGTAAGTGACATCTATAGCCCATAGACGTTATCATTCTCAAGATTACAATCTTAAGACTGTAATACTAAGACAGCAAATGCGTAACCAACCCTGATGACGAAGATGGAATGTCTCTATGCTAGTAATTTCACCGTTTGTCTTATAAGTTTAAAATTTCCAAACATTGTTCTTTTTTATTCGCAATTCTCCGGATACTCGATTGCTCTTCTACAACCACGATTCATCACTCTCATCCGAAACTGGTCATAAAAATAGTATATTTATTCTTGATAACCACTCACTTGCTTGCGACTTAAAAAAAGGGTGGCTTAAATCGCTTGGACATTCCGTAAACAAGTCGTCGCGGTGTTTGCGTTATTTGAAAATTGACACCTTTGCTTCTACTAAAGTATTTGCTAAGATATTTTTTACGTTGTAAAGATAAAGAAATTGAGAATTAAATAGCACGTTTATTTTTGTTTTTGCAACCGTAATTGCTCCCATATAAAAAAAAAAAGGATTTTTTTTTTAACATACCTACCTACTAAATTTTGATGTTTTTGTAATACCAATCACCAACAACAGATATAATTATAACCGAAATAACACTTTATTTAAACACATTATAACACATACTTCACAATCACGTAAGCATAATAAGGAAATAAATATGATTAACATACAATTTCACTGAAAATAAACAACCGATACTACATTCTGCAACACTTGTTCCGACACCTTGCAAAATAAAGTAGATAAAAATTGTTTTGGTTTCTCAAGTAGAGTGTAACTTTTTTTAAATGTTATCATGTTGGTAGTCTTTGCTTTGAAGACAATTTATACCATATACATGGAGCCTTCCACAGGATAAAAATCATAAACCACAGAAACTCCACTGGTAGCTACGGCTACCCAAAGCAATTACAACAAACAAAGTTGGTAGCTCTAGTCACCAAAAGCAAGTGAGTGGATATTATAACAACATCAGCCAAGTACCTCAGAATTGGCTTCCAAACATTCAGACCCATTTAAATAAACGCACTATCAAATTGCATACGTCTGTTACAAAAACACTTCATAGAGACACTCCAAATTCAAATTAAGGTCTCCATCACGTTACCATACCGACGGGCCCCACTAAAACAGGTGCATGTGTGTGGAACTAATTCGGGAGAGCCTTGTACGGGGCCCGACGGGCCACGTGCGTCACGCTCCGATAGCGGCGTTATTGTTAGCGGCGAAAAACATTTGTGAGGCTGGTAATGTGGGGTTGCCATCGTAATTTATGGTTCCTTAGTACCTATGGAGTTACAGCTGGTAGTTTTGATAGTGATTATTTCAGGCTGAGGGCGTGAAAAATGTGTTGCAACTGATCCCTTTGATTACCAGTTAGCAAGGAGTCATTATGTTAGTATAAGTAGTGTTTTCAATGCAATAGCCACCCTGCTGCTTCATTTTTAGGGTTCTATACCCGAGCAACGTCCAACGGGACCCTGTCCGCCTACGCTGTCCGTCCGTTCATCCATCCGTCCGTCTGTCTGTCTGTCTTTTAGTCTGCCTGTCCTAAATTTTACAGCTATATCTTTGAACGGTAATAGATAGCGGGCTGATTTTTATTTCGGAATATGTGTCATTACGGCGGATTTACAATTTTTTACTGATTTTTATTAATTAACACAAGACAATATTCATACAACAGGCGGGTGATATATCATGTCTTATCTTTCTCATGTTACTTCACTAGGCTGGTAAGATGTTGAGACTGCAGCTGTTGCAGTGTTATGTTTTGGTGTGGTGACTGCAGATGAAATTGAACTTACAGCAATCTTCAGATTAAGAATGTCCATGGGACTTTGGACCATCAGCCTCCTCATCTCCTCATGGCATAAAAAGTACGTGTAATACATATATTTTACTAGTTATTGTTTAAAAAATGCAATACTTTTAGTAACACTACGAATCATCGCACTAGTAAAGAGATACTATGTTGTTGATCAACAGGATTTGCGTTAAATCAAAATAAAAATTCCAATCGGCTTCGGCTTAAAATCGCTCCACCGCGCTTGGTTTGAGCCGAAAGCGGCATACGTTTTCACAGCAAAAGCTCTTTATCTCCAAAGCCGTCAATAATGATGCTCACGGCTGGAGCCACACTTTCATTAAGTTTCCAAGTCCAACGCTGTGAACCGCAACCCTAACTCCAGCGCGACGGAGACAGAATGAAGTTTATAAAGTACACTAGAAAGGGATAAAATATAATCGTATGTTCCCTCACTTGATCCTATTTATCATGCGCGCAGACTTATTAAAGCGACCAACACGCGTGTTGTTACTTTAAAGTAAAACTTTAGAGTGGATACGGAAAACTTGGGAGTCGCGCTCGTTCATTCAATTTTATTTGAAGTTAGCGTTAATGTATTTTATAGGACGGGTAATACTGCAAGGATATAATTGCGTTATACAATATTACGTAACGCAAATAGTCGGCGTGTTTTCGAAGAAAATTTAATGATATGTACTCACCTATTATTGTCAACTCAGCCAGGTTGACTAACAACCCACACGATATTCAATGAATAACGCCCACTTGTTTTTAGAATAGCATTACCTTTATTGTCGACTGAAAGCACTTCTAAACCAACCTACGCAGAAACATGTGCATTGTGTGTTGTAGTAGTCAATGGAGTTTTGCTAATTGAATATCTAATAATAACCATTTACTGAGAAAGTTTACATTTGTTCCATACTTTAAAGTTATCAATGTCATGACTGGTTCATGTTCATGAATAATTTTGACGTCGGGTCAGCAAAACTCATAATGTTACGCAATTATCGTCAAGTTTATAAATATATGATTCGTAGTAAAATGTTTGCTATAATTATAATTCGGACAATATTATTGTACTATATACAAAAGAGATTAGCGTAACAATAGCCTACTCGATGCCCTCCGACGTCCGACAGATTGCGATTTCCATTCATATGTAGATGGCAACAAAAAATCCAATAAACAAGACACAGGGCACTTACATCTCCCCTCCCCATCATTATTGAAAAGAATGTTAACAGTACAGCCGGCTTATCCTAGGGTCGTTTTACCAAAAGAGTTAGACTAACGAATGGCCACCCCAGCGGAGTCTCTCGTTACGCATGACACTTCAATTCTCGGGTCATAGAGAAAAAGGGTATTAATTCTTCTAAAGATCAAGTGAAAAAGGGTTTAAGTCTACTATACTCCGTTTATCTATATGCTCTTTCTATTACGAGTTATGTCTACTTACGCCCTTTTACACTAGATCCCCAGAATTCGGTTTGAATTAAGTCAGGAATTTAAATGCGCCGATAGAGTCGATGTCGCGTTTTCTGATGAGACAATTTAAAACGAAAAGTTTTTACGGTCAAACGGCTTAATTTGCTATGACAACGAAGTTATTATGATTTGTTAGGTTAGTTTAAACCGTAAATATTTTAAGGTATGTTCGGACAGTTAAAACACATTCGAAATAAATTATCAGTATTTGATTTCCAATTTCAATTAATACAAGGTCACTTTTAACGCTTCATGATATCATGTCTATAATTATTATTTTTTAACCTGTAATTTCTGTGACAATTTAAGAAAGTCAAAATGGGTACCCATTAATGAAAAGGCACCTAAGTTTGAGGTAATAAATAATAATAATAAGTAATATATTTTTACATTTAGATGAATCAGTTATTTAAGCGTTTTTATGAAAATAAGTAATATAGTGTACAAGTTTTTAATGAAAAATACGAGTCATTTTAGTGTTTTTCATACCGCGGAAATAGCTTTTTGACTGATTAGTTAGATCAACTTTTTAATAGGTGACACGTAAGACGTAATACAAAATTTTATTTTCCGAATCTACCCATGATTACGATCAACTATTAATATGGGACCAACTTCGAAAACGTAAACACAAAATCGACGTCTCCATACAAATTGTGAAACCAGCTGATTGATTTTAGTACGGGTGATTCAATTTTTTTCTACCGTTTTCGATATTAGTCCCATAGTAAAAGCTGATCGTGCTCATGAGTAGATCCAGAAAATAAAATTTTGTATTACGTCTTAGGTGTCACCCTGTATATACATATTTTAACAGCGGACAGCAGAAAAATAAATGCCATTGAATCTAAAAATCATTTCAGCTATTAGCCGTGTACCTCGTTAGGAGCCATAGCAAAAAATGGAACCAATTACCGTGGTATTATAATTTATATTATAATTTTAACGTATTTCCAGGCAAAAACACAATAAAACAGAATCTGAAAGTCGCAAAGAAAACTATAATAAATCATTTCAAATTCTTAGTATAAAATCAGTCATTACAATCAATGTTACGCAAATCACTACATAAAACGTGAGTTTACTTACGTGTGGTGCTTTGTGGGATAACCTGTTCCTACGCTGCCGTCGCGGATACTGGCGGCTTACGTAGTTTGCCGTTTATTTGATGCACACAGACTAGCACCAAAAAATCGACTAGTCTAAGAACTACGATTCACTCGTGTTAAATAAGTTTCGACTCGCTCATAAAATGCATATTTAAAAATACCACGGTAATGGGTGCCGATTTCAAGGTATAGCATTTCATGTTACCTGATTCTAGTGCTTTACAGTGTACATGCGCACACACAGATACTTGAATTTGGAGCCCTCAGTACGCAAAGTCTTGCTTTTTTTATATTATTTGTTTTGTGTTTTGTTTGGGCATTTGTATAGGTAGGTACCTATCCCCAAATACTGGACTGTTTGGAAATAACCTTAACCTTCATTGAGACCGAAGCTGCAACTTCTGTCTACTACTTGGCGTGTGCCAGAAAGAGTAGCTCTATAAGTTTAAACATAATTCATATTATTTGGATCACCCACACGTAGGTATCGAAATCGCTTTGCGATAAATGCTCATCTCGAGGAATGCGAAGTATCCACATATTAGCCGCGCCGTGCCGCTTCCACTCGGCTAGCGCTGGCTCGGAGGTGGATTCATATTGGCGATGCGTTTGTTTTGCTCTCATTTATTTTATCAAGTAAACGTTGGGCACTGAACCGTGCTAACGCAGCAATGCGGGCCGAGTGTGCATCCGCGATAGGTTTGAAGTCGACTAATGAGAGGAGTTCGCGTTTTTAGACTGTTTAGCGAGCGTTTTATAAATAATTAGAGAGGGTTGGGGCTTGAGATGAAAGCGGGTTTAATATAATTTAATAAACTAGCTATAACGTTGCTAAGGACGAGAGTGGAGTGGTTTTTTTTGTTTAATGAGGTTTAACTCTATGAGCTTGCTGTTTTCTACGTATGCTATATATTTTGCAGAAATCCAAAGTCAAAAGTTAATAGACTTAGCTTTTTTTAATCATCATCTTTGAGAAACAAAATGTATACCTACCTACGTGGTAAGAATTTAACTACGGGACATTAATTTGCAATTTCAGCCAAATGAATGTCCATTTTATTCAGTCAATAACAATGCATTGCCGGCGAATATAAATTACACAATCACGCATCGGCCGCGTGCCATTTCACTAAAAGCGTCGAAAGTGAGAGAGTGATTAATCGTATTTTCATTAGCTCCGCAACAAAATGACATAGTTATGAATCGCCAGTTCAATCAACTCGGTTTCAATAACAATTTTTCATTCTCGACACACTAATTAAGTGCTTTTCATAAATATTCCGTTGAAATTTCGCAACACTACGCTATTTTAAACTCTATATCCTTTAAGTTAGGTTTTCATCTTGTTGAGATCGCGGTAGAGCAATAACTGACTTGAAAGCGACATCCTTAGTAACAAGTGTAAAATATTTTCCCCAATCGTTGTACCTGGCGCCCCCTAGGGATATTTCAAGGGTGAATAAGCTTGCATAATGGCAAAGGGTACAATATTTTAAATTTCAATCGCTGCGAGCGGTCCGGCGTGGGGTGGCAGAACAAAGATTTCACTCGGTGACTTTTGTCGATTCTGTAATGACTGCGACTGGAATTAGTTACAGAGAAAGTAATCAGCGGCTGCACTCCACACCCAAATACAAAGCGTAAAAAAGCGTCCGCTGCAGACGTCACGTCGCTTACTTGGGTGGTTATATTTCAAATTGGCAATTACAAAGAATAAAAAAGTAATCGAGATTACAGATTGAATAGCTACGAGAAACGTGACGCTCCTTTGAACCAAAAGTAGCACTTTGAGCTTCGTTGAAAAGTCTGTAGTGCGACATTTTATAATACCTATTTACAACACAAATTCTGGTCTAGGGGCTAGGACAAGATGCACATAGCGCTATTGTAAGCGATTTCCGAAAACTGACGATGCATGGAATCGACATAAACGGCCGACGCGATAGATGGTCAGCTGGTGGTTTTGTCACTTGTCTAAAATCGTTAGGGTTACCGTTATGCATCTTGTAGCCTCCCGATCTCACTGTCCATTTCAATCATCAAACTATTAGACTTGCGCCAACTTGTCCTTATTTCTTTATAATTACTTGACTATGCTCTATTAACAAGATTGTCTTTAAATTTGGGGTCAAAAGCAAGTATCATTTTTATATTTTTGCGTAGATTAATCACGTCGTCAATCACCAATATTAGTCTTCCTCAGCTTCATCTTTAAAGTACCTAATCATTGTAAATAATATTCGGCGTGACAAATCTGAGCGTAATGAATATGAATGTTTCGTTCTTTCATTTCCCGTGGCTCCCCTTCAACATCACGTTTTTTTTGCCGCGAGATTAATTCTCCGAATCGTTATCAACGCCTTGCGATTGCCGGCAAATTTGTAACGGCAGAGTTCACCTTTTCAGTGGAATTGCAAATTTTATGCGGCAGACAGATAAAGTGCCTATAATCATTATTATAAGTCATAAATTTGATTGAAATTCGGTCACATTTTCGCAGTCGCTTATCGCGTGGCTGCAGTCGGCTTGAAAAATACCTCTCGCCGAAATCAGTGCTTCGAGCTGAGCTGAGCGACGGCTTTCCGATCGATTTGCGTTTAGTGCCACAATAAAGGTGTTTAATGCCAACATTTGCATACCAAATTACTTAAGTAAACGTGACATAAATTTAACGGTTGTAAATGTTGAGTTTTTCGTTCCGAGTTTTAACGTTGCCAGCACAATTTGGCAAACAGTTGTTAAAAGAAAGCGCGTAGTAAAGTTTGAATAATAAATTAGCTTTAGGATTCTAAATCACGATGTTGGCCCAATTTAAGTTATTATTATACCTTCAAAAAATACTAACATAATTTAACATCGACTAACGAGACCTATGTAAAAGACTAAATAATTCGATGTAAAAATGTAGCTCTCAGTTTTATTTGTTGCTGAACCAGGGTTTAAGAAAATATATAAATTAATTAACAAACAAGACTGCGTGCAATGTAGCTCTAGAGAGTGAATATTGTAACAGATGAAAATAAATCGCATTTAGCGAAACAAAGCATTCGTAATTCCCTTTCGGAAGATCTCGTTAGAGTCTTAATGAATCTATTGAGAGATCGTGAAGCGCGCCGGACACGAAAGAATGGTGGGAGGAGGGGGGTTAAAGTTGCGCTAATAATTTGCGTTACTGTCTGTTTACACTGCAGTTCGGATGTGTCAGATACCAAAACCGAGATATTTAATTTTTAAGAAGTGGCCAAACGGAGCCCTGTGGTGACATTCTGCTATTTGACTTTAGCTCGTAAAAGGAATAAGTTCCAGACCAGATTTTTATTTTTGTACAAATGTAAGAACGAATTTTAATTTGAAATTCTTGGAATACGTTTTAGTCTCTGTTGTTATAGCTATAGGTTTACATAATATTGAATTTATTTATGTATGTATTTACATTATACATGTAGGTATATGTATACTTAAGTACTTTTTGCGTGAAGTATTATTATTTTGTAAATTATGTTCTCTGCTTTGATTTTTGTCTTTCTTTTTCCGTGCACCACTTTTGTTAGTTTCCGTATGATTACGTGGTTGACTGATAGAGAATGCCATTTCGCGTTAAGTTCGCCATTTGCACTTGTTTTTGTGCAATAAAGGTTAAATAAATAAAAAAAAGGTGATGTGAAAGTGTGACTTTTAATTAAACTTTGCCCGACATTCTTAACTTATGTACCTACTACAAACTTGTCATTTGTTAGCCACAATTTTATGTCTTGGGATAAAATACAATATGGGTAAATTAATTTCTAGGTATGTGAACGACGTCGATTAACTAATGACCTTTCATTATACGGTGCTTATAAATTAATCGTACCAGCATTGAAACATTATTTATTATTTGATTAAATAATACAGAGCCAAACAATTTTATGCGGTAAAAACCCTGCCTTGGTTTTTAAGAATCTTAAGAATAAAATAAACTCTGCGAATGAAACGGCACATGTGTATGCTTATTTATTTTGATACTGACTACACAAACCTGTACAATAGTGCCACTCCGTGTCCTCCCGTGGATGTCGTAAGAGACGACTAAGGAAATAAAGGCTGTGTGTAGTACTATTAACGATGGGCTTGCAACCTGTCACTAATACACTGGTAAACATCTTAGCCTAATTGCACAAAATGTGGTTACAGAATTATTAAGTTTTTAGAGTTATTAGTAATTCTGTAGCTCTGCCTACCCCACTCTGGGAATAAAGGTGTGAGCTTATGTATGTATGTATGTAAACCTGTACAATACGGACTCTGAAGAAACGATCTTTTCCCAACTCATCGGAAATCCCACCAGTGAGTCACCTCCGCAGTGTACGCCGCGAGACCCGCGCAGGGACCCGCCACCGCTCCACGAACCATTGAGCCGAGAGAAGCCTAATGCCATTTACTCTCGCGAATTTGCACCTAGACATGACACTGCGAACCTTCTAAACGAACGCTTTTGTACGAGGGTGAAACCATAGAATCTCAAATTTAAAGCACTGACGTCAGAACAACAACTCCAAACATGCTTCTTTAAACAAATATAACAGAAATTATGTTAAAAAAAGTTTTTAAGATTCAGACGTAACGGTCGCCGCATTAAACATGAGGATTTATTACTTCTTTCTACCTACCATGTTCTAAGTTAGGCTACATAAAAGCTATTCGTATTGAATAAATGTGGGAAGTTTCAGACTTTGCTAACTTACCATCCTATTAGGACGGACCTTGAGAATTTACATTGTTGCCCAAGTTTATTCTTTATTTGAAGTTAAAAGCTTTCGTACACGTAAGAATATTTAAGTTTGTACTAAAACTATAAAAAAATCTTGTCTGGTTACGGTAATATTCGTTAATATTATTTTAAATTTAAAACGTCACGTTTTTATTTTTGTTTTCTGCCAGTGACCTACGTCATATTTCTACCATCAAATAACCAGACGTACTTATTCGGTCACATTCCAAACTTCGCAATGCATCACATTTTCACATTCATAATGCGGATAGCTGGGAATTTTTGCATGCATTTGTATTTCCCGCACGCTACGACCCGAGAGTCTTCAAAAAAGGGTGGACAGGTATGTTCAAGTACACGTGTTTATCAAACGATATATTCCGTATAAAACTGAAGTTTGGAGCAATATACCTAATGTTTATATAAAGCCTTGATGCCCTAATGTTTATATGAAACCTTGTAAGAATTATGTTCTCGAATGTTTTCATAAACTAAAAAGTAATTACTAAATAATGTTAAATGTGTAATTATAACAGGGTTCGCCAATATATCGGCAGATATAACATATCATGATCATTCGTAGCAAATTGGTGGTACTCCGTAATTGTCAAGTTTTTCTGTAAATAATTGTCTGTAAGTGTTTAATATGATGTGTCAAAAAATAAGTCGGTACCTATTAATAAATAGGTAAGCATGTGGAGCGACTACAGCTACACTGCCCATCCTGTAAATTGTAAGTAATGAACAAGATGTGTGTTCTAATATTAAAATGTAATCTGATAGATTTTTCGTTTACAGCTATTTCAGTAAAAATGTTTATCGCAAGTTAAAGCAATTCAACGTGAGCAGTCCAAACGCTCCAACCCCTAAACCTTACGTTGTTTTACAAAACTCTAACCGTAACTGGCAATATCAAAACAATAAAAGATAAAAAAAAACATTATTTTATTCAGTAAGTAGGCCGCACGGGCACTTTTACACGTCAAGTATCTACCAGCGTTTCCCAAGAGGAGACTACAGCTGAGAAGAAACACCTCCGCAAGAAACTCAGCAGTCAATCATTTTTTAAACCATATTTCATACTACAATGATACTACTTAGTCATGATATAAAGCTATAAATACTAAATTAAATGTAATATCAAACATCATGCATAGTTCAATTCTTCTAAATCCGGCACCGGCAGAAAACACCCACAAAGCAAGTTTACAAGCTACATCTTGCCGAAGTGTTCTTCACTCCCCATGAACTATCAAGCTGCATCAAAGCAGAGCGCACGGTAACAATATTTTCTCATGAACACTGAGGGGAATAATCTTATTAGAACGCGAATTATATTTAGGTGAAGAGCAGGCGGTGTCGCGGTGCCTCGGCGTCGACTAATTATTGTAATTATATAACAGCTATTTATGTAAAAACTAGCGACTCGCCCTCGCTTCGGTTCGGTTTATGTCAGTATGATATATAGCCTATAAGCTTTCCTCGATAAATGGGCTATCTAACACTGAAATATTTTTTCAAATCGGACCAGTATCCTGAGATTAGCGCGTTCAAACAAACAAACAAACAAACTCTTCAGCTACAGTATATTAGTATAGATGTTGATCGCAAGTTAAAGCAATTCAGCGTGGGCAGCCCAAAAGCTCCGCGTAAAAACCGCTACTGGCAACACTAATTCTTCTGAAATTCATCCGCGCCGACAAAAAACACCCACGAAGCTAGTTTACAAGCTACATCTTGCCGAAGTGTTCTTCACTTCCCATGCACTATCAAGCTACATCAAAGCAGAGCGCACCGTAACAATATTTTCTTATGAACACTCAGAGGAATAATCTTATTAGAACGCGAATTATATTTAGGTGGAGAGCAGGCGGTGTCGCGGTGCCTCGGCGTCGACTAATTATTGTAATATATAACAGCTATTTATGTAAAAACAAGCGACCCGCCCTCGCTTCGCTCCGGTTTATGTCAGTATGATATATGTATAACCTATATCCTTCCTCGATAAATGGGCTATCTAACACTGAAATAATTTTTCAAATCGGACCAGTATCCTGAGATTAGCGCGTTCAAACAAACAAACAAACTCTTCAGCTTTATAATACTAGTATAGATGTTTATCGCAAGTAAAATCAATTCAGCGTGGGCAGTCCAAAAGCTCCGAGTCCTAACCTGACGTTGTTTTATAAAACTCTAACCGCTACTTATGAGGGCCCAGACAAGATGCATTACGCAAACTATCGTTTCTATTCGTTTAGTTTTAAAACCAATCGCGTCACTGGCACATCACGTGACTTTTCGTATCACGTCATCTACCAGTGATGCGATTGGATTAAAAACTAAACGAAGAGAAACGCTAGCTAGCGTAGTGCATCTTGTCTGGGCCCTCTGGCAACACAACAATTCTTCTGAAATTCATCCGCGCCGACAGAAAACACCCACGAAGCTAGTTTACAAGCTACATCTTGCCGAAGTGTTCTTCACTTCCCATGCACTATCAAGCTACATCAAAGCAGAGCGCACCGTAACAATATTTTCTTATGAACACTCAGAGGAATAATCTTATTAGAACGCGAATTATATTTAGGTGGAGAGCAGGCGGTGTCGCGGTGCCTCGGCGTCGACTAATTGCGTTTAGAGAGCAGTGATGCTAATGGACGGTATTAATTAATGCTAGCGTCGAATTTATGCTTAGACGTCTACTATCTATTTCCTAAAGTTGGTAACGTTTGAGCGGAAGTGTTGGTAATGGAAAAGTTTGGATTATCGTGTTTGGACCAAGGGGTACGCTCTGTGTGCCTGCGTATTTGATGTTTTAAAGTTAGGTACACGAGACAGCGAATATTCTAGTCTTATTTTTTTTTTTGAGATAAATTGAAAATTTCTAGATTATAAATTTAGACTATTTCTTTACTTAATTAGATTAAGGTTATATTGCTGAGCGCGCACTTTGCTGAC
This sequence comes from Acleris laterana, assembly GCA_963966035.1. NCBI lineage: Eukaryota > Metazoa > Arthropoda > Insecta > Lepidoptera > Tortricidae > Acleris > Acleris laterana. The sequence goes on from OZ014452.1 coordinate 7,506,131, forward strand.
GATCGAGTGAGTTATTGTTCAACACAAAAGATTCTAAACGGTTTATCCAATAATAGCCAAATAAAGCGGGATTGTTCCTTTTGATATCTAAGAACTCATTAGAATTTAATATATTTTTTTTACTGAGAATAAAATTACTGTGCCTGCTTTATAAAAAAATGAGTCTTTCAGTTTTAAATTAAAATAAATTCCATATTTAAAGTTAATAAAATTGATGATATACTGGTTATTTTTCTCTGCCAGTCATTGATAAAACTTGATTGTCACGTGAGCCGAATTGTATATTTTTACACGAAACTAATGATAAAATGAAACATTTTACTTAGTTAATGCTTTCTTAGTTGTTTTATTCAACTAGTTACGTTCCACTTTGTTTGTCTTTTACGAAACAATGCGGCAAGAATTATTATTTTTCCCGGTGATTTCCATTTTGCCGCAGTGCTGCTTACTGTAAAATTTAAAAGTGAAACTAAGACTTTGTATGTATGACAATTTATAATTATTTGCATTATATAAAATATATTTCGTACATAAAAATTACTCAGAAATAATTCATTTCATTTGGTTGCTACGAACTAATTTCTATTATCCTCGTCAATTTGGGGTCTCCCCTCTCCTGCCTGCAAATGCCTTTCTCAGGATTACTCCTTAACTAAGGGTACTCATCCAAATAATGAAAAATACTTTATTGAAGAAGTTTGACGAAAATAGCGGCGTGCCCACTTTATTTAACAAGAAGCATTCAAGTTATGAGTTATAAAAGGGGTATCTTAAAAAAAACGATTTAGTTACCTACAGATTTTATTAAATATTTTTCTTACTAACTTTACGTTTGAGTTGGTTATTAAATGAAAATTCACAAGTGGGGTATAAATGTATATACATTTTTAGACGAAATATCACAAGCACGCTAATAGTATACGCTAATTTAAAACATTTTTGAAAGATAGAAAACTTGCTTATTATCCGCGTTTTAATCTTTTTTTCAATATAGGTATATAATTTTTAACACTTCAAACTAAACTCCCTAGTTCTACGCACGAGAATTTAATATCGGTTCAAATTAGCAATATAATAAAGTGTGACGTCAGTTGCAGGAAATGCAATCACGTCAGTTATGGGTTCCGTAATTAAATATTAAGCTCGGTGTGACGTCACAGCTTACGCCATTGATTTAGTTGGCAATATCGCAGTTACCTCGCGATACAATTTGACGGTTCCAATAAAATAACTTTATTAATGTCCCTGTGTAATTTAGGAGGAGAGATGGGAGAGGGTTTGCTTTCTAATGGGTTTGAAGGAGCAGATGTACTAGTAAGTACCGGCTTCAAAGACTGAGGTAGAAATGCTCTGCTTAGAGCTAAAAACTTTGTATGGGCATGTTTTGCGAAAAATCTGTATGTATAGTCGACATCGCAGTATATTGCTTTACATAGGTACAATCGGATTACATAAAACGTATGTTTTTTGTAAGTTGGTTATAAATGGTAGCTTTTAGCCTTAACCAATAATTTTTTATTTAATGGCAGAGCTTTAACGCTTTCGATCTGTTGCAGAAAAAAGCCTTTTTTGACCGCTCGTCAATAAACTGTGATTTACGTAATTGCGTATGCAAACCTACAATTATATTTTTTACTAGGTATTTCATTTACTTACTTTATCTCTTTCACTTTTATAATAATTAAGCATAATACAAAATTATTCGTACAGTGATGTACGTTAGAGACGAGTTAAGACTTGACTGAGGTGAACGTTTAGTAGCTCATAGCTCTTTTGTTAGAGTAAAGACTACGGTTACGTGTAATTGGATGCCTTCATTATAATTTTAATGAATGTTCTTAGCAATTTCAGAAAATTTGAGTACATTTTAACACGTACGTGGTCTAATGATTTCATTTACTTTATTAAGATAGGATTAAAATTATGTTATTATGTTTCGACGACACCCGACTGTTAAGAGCACTATAGACCTGGGGAGAAACCATGCTGCTAAATTGAAAATGCACGCGCTAAAATGTGTTTTGTTCGCTCTGACGGGACTAGTTAAATTGGCCGCTGCGATTTCGCTCGTTCGTCCGACCGTCCGTTGTTTTTGAGAGAATAACACCCCTGTAGTCCCGAGTCCGTCAGGACGTAGGTCATTCAAAAGTCTATTACATTTATTTATTTATTTAAGGATTACCAACAGATGGATCGTAACAACAAATGGGATCTTACGCTAGTCATACACAGGATGCTTATCCTAAAAGTAGCCACAGCTAACTCGAGGTGTATTGAAGATTACAGTTAATTATTAATAGTATTAACTTTGATAAACATACACGCTAAAGTATTATTAGAAATCTAACGACGACGCGCTGGCCTAGTAGGTAGTGACCCTGCCTACGAAGCTAGCGGGTCCCGGGTTCAAATTCCGGTAAGGGCAGATATTTGTGTGATGAGCGCGAATATTTGTTCCTGAGTCATGGATGTTTTCCTTGTATTTAAGTATTTATTTCTCTATATAAGTATGTATATCGTTGTCTAGTACCCATAGTACAAGCCTTGAGCTTAGTTTGGGACTAGGTCAATTCGTGTGACATTGTCCCTTGATTTTTATTTTATTTTTTATTTTTAAATTAAGTAAGAAATAAAACGCGCATAAGGACAAAATAATAACGATGATGATGATGTATGAGTTGGGTTTGAGTAGAATAGAGCCCTTTTAATTTGTGCTGCCTTTTTGCAATAATCTCAATTATACTGCATGCAATTAAGAATCATACTCGTATAACGATTTATTTGTGTTGGTTGACTATTTCTTTGTATTGTAGGTACTGTTAGGTTTTGTTTTCTAATATATATAAACTGAACATGTAATAAATAAGAATGTCATTAAAGTAAAGTAAAGGATGAGATAGTGGTAAAAAGACAGTCATTTGACTGTGGGTAGAAGGGAATAAAAAGGGTTAGGCTGATCGAGGCATTCCGTCGGAAACTGTGAAACTGGAATATTGTTATAAACATAATCGGATAAGAAATCGGGAATACATTCAAAGTGTACGATATCAAGTGGTTTCATTTAATAAGTTACGGATCTTAGTACTGTTGAAGTATTAGTTAGTACTTATTTATTATGAAACTTATAATAAGTATTTATGATTGCGTGTGATACTTATTGTATTCAACACGAATAACATTGAAACAAAATAAACGTACACCTTGGATGTTAGTGGCATTTAATAATTATCAGTTGCGATGGATTGTCTTCAATCCGCGATATCCCTCCACACTACTTTATCTTTCATACATGTAGCCCACCGAACGAAGACCAAAATTTGCCTGTCGGGGGAAAAAACTCGTGTATAAGCGAATTTTGCCATAGTCGTAGGCAATGGTGGTTTAAACTACATACTAAAAGTACTGGTGGGTGGGGGTGAAGCTAAAGGGGGGAGGGGGGTGTAAAGGTCCCTTATTTTAGTTTTTTGCAAAAAACTCATAAACTGTGGCCTATGGCTAAAAATGGTCTGAAACACAAATAATGTACGTAAAATTATCTACAAAAAAGATATACACATATTTCCTCTGGGATCAATATTTCATGAGATATGGAGGGAAGTAGATGACCAATAAAGAAATAAACACATTTATTTAAGTACGGTACGTATATTCCTAAAGATAAAATTCCTAATTATCGTCTAAATCTAAAATATTGTCATAGTATGTATTAATATTATTTTAATATTCTCAATTATTGTTGAAAAAAATATAAGAACAGAAACATTACGGTCCAAATTGTATAGTGATTTTTGATGGTTATGGTGATGTCGACAGTACTAAACGAGCAGAGCAGAAGCGACGTGGTCTGACAAAACTTTCGGTCGACATAAATTTTAACGAACATACAATCATCACCGTTCAACAGGAGCATTTCTTCGCTAATGAAAACAATAAAACAAGGCTGATTCAGTTCCTTACCGAGAAGATGACAGTAGCAGGAATTGAAACAACCATTGCAACAGGAGATGCTGATGGCACTATTGTCAGGTGTGGGTTGGAGAAAGCTGCCTTACATCCAACTGTTGTTATTGGGGAGGATGTCGACTTGATAGTCCTCCTCATAGGATTGGCCCCACCACATATCAACGTGTTGTTTTTGAAGCCAGGGCGTGGGAAGGTTGAGGACAAATTGTTTTCAGTGCAACAACTTCCAACAGCTTCCATTTGCAAAGACAATTCTCCTTCTCCACAGCTTCTCCGGATTTGACACCACCTCAGCAATCCATGGAAAAAGCAAAGTGGGAATTGCGAAATTGTTCACTGCTAAATCAGACTTGATCCAAAAGATATCCGATATTTTCAGTGGGCCCTCGTCACCAGAAAGTATTGAACAGGCCGGCGAGAAGCTGTTTTTGTCGATTTACCAAGCACCTATCGAGGTACAAAACCTCAACAAATACCGCTACTCGGTTTTTTTAAGAGCATCGATGAGACCAAAATCAGATCTGGCCACTCTTCCTCCTACTAGACGAGCTTCGAAGCAGCACTCGTTCAGAGTTTATCTACAGGTATCTTTAATTACACAAGTTGTGTATTATTTTGTCTTTAAAATGCAAATATCTATATAACCTAAACTTACATTGACCTTATTACTATTACAGATACAACAATGGCTCGGCAGCCCCCTACAACCAACTCAATGGGGATGGGCCAGAGGAGATGATGGCATCCTAAAGCCAGTGACAACCAACGACCCAGTGGCTACTGACTCAATTCTCAAAACCATATTCTGCCGGTGTAAGACGTTGTGTGGGATGCGATGTGGCTGCCGGAAAGCTGTAATTCCCTGCTCCAGTGTCTGTGGTGTATGCTCCAGCTCATGCACTAACGGAGCTCCCATCGAAGACACCGCTGATGACGATGATTATGCTAATATTTTAGATTTAGAAGATAATTAGGAATTTTATCTGTAGGATTGTACGTACCGTACTTAAATAAATGTGTTTATTTCTTTATTGCTCATCTACTTCCCTCCATATCTCATGAAATATTGATGCCAGAGAAAAAATGTTTATATCTTTTTTGTAGATAATTTTACGTACATTATTTGTGTTTCAGATCATTTTTAGCTATAGGCCACAGTTTACGAGTTTTTTGCTAAAAACTAAAAAAAGGGACCTTTACACCCCCCTCCCCCCTTTAGCTTCACCCCCACCCACCAGTACTTTTAGTATGTAGTTTAAACCACCATTGCCTACGACTATGGCAAAATTCGCTTATACACGAGTTATTTCCACTGAGTTTCCTTCGTTTGGTGGACTAATGGACGCATCCGTACAACTTTGACTGGCGTGGATTGACAACGCCTAAACATGTGTTCATCTAAACGTGTAGAATACATTATTATACAATATTTGATTTTACTGACTGCGAGCCAAAGAAGGTTTATGTTATAAGATTAACAGTGTACCTAGGTGGTATGGTATGTGATCAACTATCGGATTTTTCCACTTCACTACATAGTATAAAACAAAGTAGCTTCCCGCTGTCTGTCCCTATGTATGCTTAGATCTTTAAAACTATGCAACGGATTTTGATGCGGTTTTTTTTAGTAGATAGAGTGATTCAAGAGGAAGGTTTTTATGTATAATAAATTTTGTTTTATGTACGTGTGTTATAGAAAACTCAAATAAACCGAAGCGAAGCGAGGGCGGGTCGCTAGTCACCTCTAAAATATTGGACTGATTTTAATAAATGGAATATCACATGATTCGTCGAGAACGTGTAAGTGTTATGTTCATGGGTTGGTCGTTCGTATTTTTAAAGTGAAGTTAGAACTGATCGTCTACTAGATTTTTTGCGGTGCATTTTCTCAGCAGTAAGTATGTGCATTGTACTACTCATAACCGACAACGTGTAAAAGAGCCCTAATGTGGCTTATTTGAATAGTGGTTTTAGAAATGAATAGCGTTTCCTACTTAGCTATGTTTGGAACTTTTAGCTTTTACTGAAAGTAAGATAAGATCCCAAAATAAAATGGTAAACTAATTACACACAAAACAGTAGGTACAGTAGCAATACAAAGTTAGTGATATATATTGCAGATTGCAATACACAAGTGTCTGGGAACCAACAATCTAAAGTAAATTCTGCAAGTTCACTAAATGCAACGTAAGCGGGGCACATAACCCATAGAGTATTTCCACACCATTGACTTTCCTAACAATTTGCAGTTTCTTAAGAATATTTGAATTTCTGCAAGAAGAAGTTAACGAATATCTATGGCTAAAACATGTAATTTGGTGCAAATTGGTGCAGTCGTGTGTAATTTTTAATTTTTTTTTAAATTTTTGGTCACGTGTTTGGACATTATGCTGTTTATTTATAGTGTATGCTATGTTTACGGCACTACCGATACGCACTTTGATTGTTGAGCCACTACATAACTCTGTTGCAAATTGATTAGGAATATTTGAAATACTTTTCGTGATTTAATGACGTCATTATGAAAGGGCGCAGTTGCATATAGATTTTATACTGGGTCTCTATTCAACTCTACGAAACAATATTGCTTTCACGTGTTATGATATTGGTTTTTAAGTAGGCTGCCATTACTGTCAAGTAAATAAGAGCTATTGTAACTTTAACAATACGATAACACGTCAAAGGTGAAATGGTTTTTCCAAGTTGAATAGCGCTCCGAATAATCATTCGACATCGTTTTTGGTCGGCAATGTTCGTATTTATGTGTTTTTATTTTCGGTCAAATATTACCATCCGATAAGATAATTTAGGAAACTAATATCTTCCGATTAATTACAATGTCGTGTCGTGTGCATTTGTTATAACCAATGAAAACGTCAACGACATAAGATAATAACATTAATTTAATTTCTGTAACAACATTCAACATGTTTGTCAGTCAGTGCCCACTTTTATCACGTTTCAAATGTCGGCAGTCGTTTGTTTACTTGTCATGACCATGTTGTCCGTTACAGATGTAGTGAATAATCCTTTCCTATCGTTTTTTGTCGTATTAGTTCGTATTTATCAAGATTTCTCAATGAGCTTTAGTACCCATCAATAAGCCAACTGAGAAAGCAAGATATATACGAAGTTATCCGACCAAAAATGATGGGAAAGGATTATTCACTACATCTGTACATCCATTATTGTGCCTAATTAACCTTGTTATTCAAACGTAATAAAATCAATTAGCAGTATTGCACGGCGTGTTCCACTTTACATGGAACTCCCATAGGAGTCAGTAGTATTCGCAACTAATGCGTAATTATATGCCGCTTGCACGACCATTCGCTGTATTTTGCTATCTAATACTAAAACGTCGTAAACATGGCTATCCGTTCAATGTACATACGACCTATTACATACTCCATTTATAAACCGCATGACACAAGTATCCGTAATTATGCGAACGCTTTTGCAGAAAATCTGTTTTGCGTTTATGTTAATATTATGATAATGTTTTGATGTTTGCAATTAATTTATTGCGCTATATATTATCTGAGGACCTCCTCGCGTAATGTTATGGAAAGTTTTGAATTAAAATGAATTTAATGTTTTCAATTAATTAAATGTAATTTTACGTACCGCAAAACGGGGTGAGTAGGGACACAACCTAAAATGGAGCGTATGCTACTAATTATAAGACTGATATTATTTCCATTACCTAGACGTTATGTAATTGTCCATTTAATACTTGTTCCTATTTGTAACCAGTTATGACTTATTTTAGGTTGTACGGTAACTACTTATACGCAACCGCCCAATGTCAAGTTAACGACGTGTTAAGCCTTGTTGGTTGTAACTCTGCCTACGATGCGAGTGGTCCGGGGTTCAATTCCCGGTATCGGTAAATGCTTGTGTAATGAGCGCTATTAAGTATTTGTTTCTGAGTCATTAATGTTTTATATGTACTTAAATATGTATTTTGTCCAGTACTAGAGCTTAGCTTGGATAAGGTCAATTTATTTATGGCGCGGATCTTTCTTGAATCTTAAATACTATTTTTATTTCAATTTAAAAAAAAACATACATACAGACATACAAATACAAAAATAAAACACGCCTGTTTCCCAGAGGGGTAGGCAGAGCCCAAAAAAAACATTACATTCCATAAATACGTCCTCAGACAATACGTACGTAGGTTTTTTTTATACCTGAACTTACCCTTATTTTGTACATTGATTTGGATAAAATATCAATATACTCGTAAGTACGTAATACGATAATATAGGTAATTCAAACACAAATTTAAAATTGGATTAAAAAAGTTTTCAGTCTATTTAACATACAAACTTTAATTAATTAATTTATTTATTTATTAAGTTTTTCTGTCTATCTCTTTCCCACAAAACGATTCTTTGCGTGTAATTTGTAAGGCGGTTGAGTAATTATGACGTGTCGTCATATTACAGTACTTTTCTCTCTGTCTTATAGCTAGTTTTAAACGCTTATATCTCTAGTATTAATAAAGGTCTTAAAAATCATTTTTTTAGGATTAGACTATTTGGAATGTAATAATCTTCTATTGATTGATAAAAAATTAGGCAAATACCGTATTACGCGTATCTTAGAGAACAGCACCAGGATTTAATATCTACGAGTAATATCTATCGATAAACCTTTATAAGTTTGTCACGTACGTCTGTTTTCCCGTAAATATTTCATCGTTATGTTACTTACAGATTAAAACTTATGTTAAGACTACTTTATAAACATAAGAGAAAATATTGTTCGTTTTTGTCCGCAAGGTATTGCATTATCAGTAGTCTTCTTCGTCTTCGTAAGACTTTGTTTTAATTTCTTGACTCGTAATCATTTCTTGTCTCGTAAAAAAACAATAATCACGTGATTTTAAAGATACACTTTCACATTAAGTTTAAGATTAAATAACTATTAATTATACGTTATTAAGATTTGAGGTTATGACGTGTAAAACAATGCTAATTTGTTTACATATTTGGCGAATTCAATTGACACAGGGTATACATAGGTACACAGATAACACCCCTCTTTATGCCCAAGCGTAACAAAAAAGGATGTCTCCACAAACACGACACTTCTACAGCCCTTCAGCCTAATTACATAAACAAGTATGATACCGATATCGCGATATTTACCAAATCGTATCGCACACGCATTCATGACATTTCATGACAAATGGAAATATAAATGACGCGTCAAACGTAACCATTTTCGTGTCCGATGGCTATCAGAAAATTGCTCACTTTTTGCGACGACGCGACGTGGAAGCGCCCTCTCTCGTGCCTTTAATGGAACTAGCTTCATACCGGAGAATTGTTATGGCAAACACAAATAAAACATGGTGCATGGATTAAGCAATAATAGACTCTTGGCCAACGGCGTAAGCGGTTTGACGCGATCCATATTTATTGTGTTCTGCTTTACTTTGCGGCAAACACGCAATATCAATTGGTATATTTTAAATGCAGTTACATCGATCAATATTTACAATTATTTGAGTACTGCAACATGCGCCAGACTTTGGGTGATTTTGAGAGCGTTTTTGGGCGCTTTTTTTTTAATCATCAACATATTCAAACTGACTTTATTGGCAAACGATACAGCGTATTATTTATTTCACCATCTTGGCAATGACATGTGACAGGTGATAATTCGGTTTACATTGCAAAGTTAACATACTGATACATCACTGGGTTTCATATAAGCTGCGCAGCGTACACTGAATTGTCACCTGTCATCTGTCATTGTCATGATGGTGAAATAGGGGGCTGATTTTTAACCGTCAGATAAAAATATCACATAGAAAAGGAACATGCTTAAAATATTACTCGTGGTCTAATTACCACTTTCGGAAGGAGAAAGACACAATTGCATTTTTTCTCATATTGCACATTGCGTCCTTGTTGTATCAAACGTGCGATATTATGTGACGGTATTCATTTAATAACATGCCTCTTACGATATTTCGCTTTGCAGCATCAGTGCAGTTTGACAGTAGGTACATGTACGGAAATAAGTAAAGATTATTTTTTACGTAGATAAACTTTATATAAAAAATATTTTTTCCTAATGTCCATAAAATGAATGTATATTTAATACAGATATTAAAAATCTATCATTCATTTTAATTACCGATCCCATGAACCTACTTAATCGTTAATCCATTTTCAGCTAACAAAAGCCGAAACAATGGAACAATAAACAAGCGAACTAGGACAATTGTAAATCATTAGGTAATGTTTATGCAATTTATACCGCGTGAACAACGTTATCAACCGTTTACGCGAAACTCACGATAAATAACACTAAGCTGATTTGCATAAAACGTTGCCGACATCCACCGATTTACCCTAAAATCTGTTAACAAATTGAGGCTCTGCATAATTAAATGACTCCACGAACTCCGCCATATGCATCGGCACAAAATTGCACAAAACAGAACAAAATAGAACAAAGTTACAAAAAAAGAACTAAATTTGTGGTCAATAGAACGAGTTTTCGGTTGTGTTCAGATCTAACAGTTTAGTTTTTGAATGGAAATTTAATATTCGAAAGTCGATGCTGGGTCACACCATGGTATAAATACATTGGAATCGTGTTCTGGGCCAATATTCTACTGGGTAAAACCATATCGCTTTTGACATGTTATTGTTTTGTCAACGTTATGATAGCTTTTATATAATTTACAGTAATGGCTGTGTTAAAAAAATACTTCATGTCAGAAGCAGTTTCACCCGATATAAAAGAGGTCCTGCAATTAAGTCGAGTATACAGGGTGGCAAAACGGCTAGCCGTGGAAGAGAAAGTAATCATCTTAAATAATTAAAACAAGCTGGTTATTCTTAAAGAAAACAATTATTTGTAAATAAACACTGAGTCTGTAGGTACTCATTAACATCTAGATAAATATGTCTCGTAAATAATGACTATCATACCCAATCCCAATAATCAAATCGTTAAATTTGACACATTATAATCTTAAATTGTAACCAGAAATTATCTAATCTATCCAGGGTTTGAATATTGGGAACGAATTTAGAGATGTACTTAATCCAACATTCCAAGATTCCAACTTAAAAAAGCATTATCTAAGTATTATTCTGATTAGGAACAAAATCTCATTCAGTTTCTTGTGTATTCTTTGTACTGAAGTTTCCTCGTTTAACTCCCTTATATTGAACTACATAATTGAATTTGATTAAGTTTAGCAAAGTTACTAATTCGAATAGGTCAAAACTTGACCGAAACCGAAATACCCTAAGTTCGTTAGGGACTCGTACGTCGCCAGCTATTCCAGCCACAATTGCGTTGCGTCAGATTCCCTTTGCGTTTGCTCCCGTCGGTCTTTACGTAGTGATGCGCAGCTAAAGGCTACGTTATGCTTTTGATAAAACAATTGAGCTATTGTTATTACTTTTTATTGATTGAGCACAATACATCTTAAATCTTCTTTTCGTACTCGTAGTTGCTCCCCAAAAAAATGGTTTAAAACGAAATGTACACCTACTTTCCATTAAAAGACTTAAATGCTACGTTTATAAATATTTGGTAAGTACTTACAAATTTTACCCAGAAATATTTAATTTCAAGTTCATTTGATTATTTTCTAAAATCATTCTCTCAGCAGTGGTCTCCTCTGTGCAAGCACTGGTAGATCTTTGACGTGTATAAGTGGGCATAGGGCCTACGTAATGAAACAATGTCTTTTATAATGTATATTTTTACCATTTTTTTAAAGTCTCGCTAGTTAATTTACAACCAGTTTTCAATATTGGAACGGCCTGCAATTTGTAATACATACCTATCAGTCTAAAAAGTACTTAGAGTTGGTAGCAAAAGACTTTATTGTCTTCAAAATTATTTTTCAACTAAATCTAATTGGTTTTTATTCCGCTCTATCCAAAGTTCGAAACTTATAACATAAAACATTTTGCAACCATGGTTATCATCGAAACTGCCACCACACTATCCCGCAATTAGACCCCGGTGGTTGTTTCTCCAGCACTTTCTGCTGTTAGCAATTCTAGTTTCAATCCGACGACGCAGCGCATTCTCTTTGGAGCTCCTTGTTTTGAGGCAGACCGCCGGTGTTACCAGTTGTTAACAATTCACTTGTAATTAATAATATTCTGTATTCGAATCTAAAACTACCTACTTCTTTTTATGTAGTAAAAAGAGCATGTGTATAAATAAAAACACCCAATTATTGGCATTCAAAATACCGAGTGACTATAGGATTCTTGCCTCTATTAGCTTAGAATAAAGTTCATGTGTCAATAATTGGTAGGGTGCTAACAATAGGGCAATTTCTACTAATAAGTACTGCTTTTTTTAGAACCCAGCTAGATGAATAACCAATTTTAATGCAGATGAAGAACTGTGGGGCTAGACAAGTTGCCATCGTTCACGAACGCTAGCGTTAGGCGATCACTTTGGTGATCACCTGTCACTTGGCGCTGTCAAAATTAAATAGACTAGACAATCAGTTTTTAGCGTGTCAGTTGTAACGAGTGATATATCACGTGACTTACGTCATTCCCATAAATTTTTCAATGACAACACATGTCGCCAGTGATCACCTAACGCTAGCGTTCGTGAACGATGGCAACTTGTCTAGCCCCACTGATTACCTAATAATCATTGATAAAAATAGGAAGACGTAGGTACAAAACGTAAAAAACCTGTTCATAGATAACACATGCAAAAATAAATCCTGTAAGTTTTGTAACCTTAAGACTGGAGACGAGTTTTTAAGACGGCGGCAGCGGCGGCGGCGAGCGGTAACAAACGAATGCTAGAGATGTAGCACGCCACGAGTCACCATTGCGGCGTAAGAGCGATTTACTATGCAATTGTTTCCTTCGCCACTAACCGCCATCGCAGTCGCCGGCCGCCGCGCCAAGCCGTGGCTGGGTTGTTAAGACAATAACCACAACGACATAAAATACTGTTAAGTACGTTGAATTGGTTTAGTGCCCAAAAATGATGTTGATTCGCAACCAAATAACGATTTCCCCTAATTTACAAGACCAAACTAATCATTAAAACGAACAGATACGTTCCAATTAAAAAAATCCCCTAACCCAGTTCAAACCAGGGTTAAATTGCAATTGGATCGTTGCTGGTTCGATTCCCGCAAAATGGTTCCATTAGGGCAGTACCAATTAGAGGCAAGTTATTACCAGTATTAATTAGAGATAAATTTGAATGTAATTGATACAGCACTGGTGCGGGAGAAAATGATTTCATGAGTTTCCGATGCATCGGTTTCCTCAGCGGTGGTTCGCGAAATTTCCACAATTTTAGGTACCTTTGTAAGGTAAGGCAGCTTTATGCACTGTTAAACAAACGTTACATTTGTCGTGTACTGTCACATTCTAATTCAGTCACTTTCTACCTTGGTGCATCAGAATTAATTTCTTAGTTTATTTTTCTGTTTTGCCTACTGGTTGACTGGTAGAGAATGCCATTGGGCATTTAGTCCGCCATTTGTACTTTATTGTATTTTGTGCAAAGAACTTTAAATAAATAAATAATTAAGGCGACTGAAAGTATACTAGCGGAACATTAGTAGTTTTTAGGGACAGTGTCAGAAAAATACTAAAACAAGCGATTACGTAAATTAGTTAAAAAGTATTCGTCGGGTTGTTTTTAGTGTACAATCCAACAAATACTTACTCTTTTACTAATTTAATACGTTTTGTCATTTTGCCTCTCAGTCGGTGAGAGCAGTGACTAACGATAACCTAAGACGACATTATTTTTATGCTCTCAAAGTAGGTATAAGAGTTGTATTTATATATATTTAATTATGTTATAAACGCTCTTATTTACTTGAAATTAAAGAACGCCGTACCTATCCTAAAAAAGTTATATGGTTTCCAAGTAAGATAAATTAGGTATCGGATGTTCTCTAATTTTATTTATAAATTCTATAAGAATCATTTTAAAAAACTTAATGTGTTCTAAACCGCCACTGGATCTACATTTTAAACTGTGGTTAGTTTTACATGTTGACACAATTATTAAGTCCTTAGTGAACATTTAAAGGTATGCCTTAGCACAACAACTTTATTCCACGAACATGGCACTAACATTCCATTCCTTTGCCATAGTAACGTCAACAACCAAGACATTTAAATTACCAAGACACATTGAATTGCAAATGTAGGGAAGTAAAACGTTGTTTGGCGGTTTTCTGTTTTCCTATTATAAGTTGGCAGTTGCATGTAATTGCTTAATTCCACTGCGGCGATGCGAAGTTCGTCGGTGGCCTGCAGGAAACCTTACCATTATCTACCACGGGAGCTGAGATGTTTCTTGACGTCATTGCATGGAATTTAGTTAGGAATTTTAGCAATTTGCAAATGGTAAATTGAATTTGGTTGCTTGCGTTTCTCGTTGGGTTTAGGTTCTTGATGTTTTAGTCAGTTGTTGAACTAAGCGTTATCTTTAATTACTTTTGGTTTGCTTTTCGACTGTTTGCACCAGCCACGGAAGGACTGGCAGTAGCGGTGCCATCTTTGGTGTGATCATCTTACATAATTCGGTTCATCAGAGGTCAACTTTAAAAAATTGTTTTAGTGTGTAAATACCGTAGTTAAAAGTTTTTTTAGGAACATAGAAGGCGATGTAGCTCTCGCTTCATATGACATGAGTAAGTGAGCTGTGAGGCAATCACGCTTTCCATAGTCAGGGTTGCAACCCTTAGGACGGAAAAATGACTCCTTGCTAGTCTTTTCACAGACTATCATTACACACCGAGAGACAAAACCTTTGGTCTTGATTTCACAACGGAGAAACAAGCGACAAAAACCAATTTCGAAGACACGAACAAACGTCATAGTGTATAAGTAATTATTGTTGGGTCAAGTTTGCCGACAAATTGTTATTTAAGAGAATACCACCTTAAGGCAGACTTTGCACCCTTAAAACTTCATCCAAATCTTCATATTATAAAACACTTACGTGACTGTCTGACTGACACACAACGCACAGCCTAAACCGTGCCTAGTTACTCGAAATCTAGGTGAAATACCCGGAATGAAATACCCCTCGAGTACTCCAAGGTATAGGATTTTTGGAAAATTGACCCCCAACAGGAAAAAGTAGTAGTAGGAGTAGCGGGAAACTAAATCTTCGCGTACGAATTCGTGAGCAAAAAGGCATAAAAATAATAATAAAAAATAATTACCGTCGTTCCCGGTCTAAGAACTGCACGCAAAGCTTGCGCCAAGTTCTCAGAGCCGACACGACCCGCGTCTGATCTATATTATTATTGTTTTCACCCAGGCTTCTACACCTTTGTAACCTACTTTAATAATTAGTAGTCGTACTCACACGTTGTTATACTGTTTTTATACATCTAGTTCACCCTAACGAAGCGATCCTTATCCTGACTTCCTTACTTTAATGGCCAAATAATCATTGCGAAAGTGGACTTGTTTCGTTTTCACGGTCTTAACCAATCGAAGAGGAATTCTCTACAAAGATAGTTTATAGCCCGGAGATAGACAAAGAGTAGGTACTGTTTACTCCGAATAGTAATAAATTTATTGCCAGTAAATATGATTTAAACTGTCCGGCTTTTCATGTTAAAAGATGTTAAGTATGTATTTTAATTTTCCATTATGTTTTGATAAACCTGAAACGTCCCTCGGGAAACGTCCTACGTCCCTCCCTTTTACCACTGATTGACATGTAAACAAGGACAATGACAGACGCATACTGTCTTGTCATAATCATTTATAAATGACACTCATAAGAGTTTTAAATTAAGTGCAATTAACTTCAGGAAATGTCGCAGACGATTACAATCTGTTTGTATAAGTTTTTCAAGTGCCTATGGGTGAATTTCGCCTGCGACTTTTTGTGGATTTGATTAAAAATCAGCCAATACGTAATTGGTGTAATAGCGGCAACGTCGCAATTTTAAAGGCTTGTTGCACCAGAGTTTTTGTAACAAGTTAAGTTTATAAAAATAGATATATCTCAAAAACTAGTCCGATTGGAACCAACTTAATACAACATTTTATAACACAAAATAAGTTCCGCAACACGCTGTTAAAATCTGTAGGGTTCCTCGGGGCCACGGACGGTGTATAATCTTACTGTCATTAGATCAGTAGCCTATTTTATTATTATATTATATTTATTTTTAAGTTCCATCACGAACTCCGAATAAACTTCTAACAATCACCTTGCAAAAACTGTAAACCTATTGCAAATAATATTTATACAATGCTTGTTTTCTATGGTGGAGCAATAATTAAAGTCTACGACGCTTCACTACGAGTTCTAGTTACCGAAGCTCGTGTCGGTAATTCCTTTGGAAAGCATTTACCGTAAATTATTGGCTTCAGCCGCGTTTGAAAACGGTAGAAAAACTTTTACTCAAAGGTAGTGTTTAGTCAAATAACTGTGGGGGAAATAACGAATTAGACGAGCATTAATATCTAACAAGCTGCTACCCTCGTTTTTGGCGAGGGTGTACCTATTTCGTATCGGTTTTAATAATTTGGGTGTTTCTTTCAGTTTCTCTAATTTTGGACGGCACACGTATTTAAAAACATTTACCGACTGCAATTATGTTTGAAATAGTAATTGGGATAATATTGACAAACTATGCATACACACGGATATAATATTAATTAGGTGGTGTAGAAAAATCAAGTTATGGACTTGACTTGAAGCAACTGTTAAGAGTCGAAAAGTAAGTACAGTCACGAGATTAAATTTGGTACTCACCTTAGGTCCAAAGTCAATCCGACATTCTACAGAAATAAGGTTGAGTTTCCTATAAGTTACAAAGGACTTGACATCTCTAATGACATTGACGGACTTCATGCGTGTTTTTCTTGAAATAGGTCCCAAATTAACGCTCGTGACCTACTATAGTATCCGCACCACGCTAAGGACAAGTCTTACCGCCTTACTTATTTTATTATAAACGTGAAATAACCGTGGGGTACCTAAACCATGCTTTCTCCTTATCTGTCAAAATCAAATGTCACAATGACAGATAAGGACAAAGCATGGTTTACCTACCCCACGGTTATTCCACGGTTATAACTTATAAGTAAGGCGGTTAGTGTAAAAATACACTACGACATGTCCTTAGCGCGGTGCGGATACTATACTACCAAAAGTAAAGTACTGGAGTAGTTCAATGTCAAATATTAAAAAAAATTGGTTAATAAAGACGTGAGGAATTTATCAATCATCATCTTTAATTTCTAACCCAATGTTCGTTTGCCACTTTAAAACGCTGTGAATGACGCTATGCGCAAAACAACTAATGCTCAATATCTTATATCCGCGCCACATAGCGGAGGGTAGATGAAGCTGTTGGTTTTGGGGCTGTCCGCTTTAGTTGAAGTTGAGCGTAAGTGGCGCCATCCTGCATTTTGTATGCGAACTACGAAGGAGAACCTGTACTTGGTTGACGTAGATGGCGCTGATTTCAAAATTTTTCTTTCTCTTACTAAAATGTATTAATGACATCATAAAAGACTGATAATTTGAAAATGTTGTAATAGCTGAATAAGTAAATTTAACAGATTTATCATTAGGGCTAAGTTTATAGTAAGCCTATTATTAATCTGTCCGAATGTTGAATTTCAAGATTTTTTTTTGTTCTAACTTACCAACGGACTTCATACTCGATAAATTCGTTTCCTACAACTCCCCCCATGTCTTACGAATAGGATCTAAATAAAGTTCGGAGAGCCTTACAATTAAGTGCAGCTACTTACTTGTAAGGCCTTTCAAGTAATCAGTAAGTTGCCTGTACGGTCAGCCTTATGAGTATAAATTAGAGTCAACACAATGAATAGGTACTTTGTCAATTTAACGCTATGCTTGAATTGCTTCACTCATCTGTCAAGGACGTTAAAGCGAAAAGGTACCAAATTGTGACTGTACCTACTTATAGGTATGTATTTTGAACAATATGATGTTCCCTCAGTCATCATCATCATCCCTGACTCGTTTCCCGCCTTTAGCATAAAAAAATGCAGTTCTAAATATTATCAATCCATGATTGGTTGTCAAATTTATATGAATTTCAATCTACATTAATTAAAAGCTACAATACATATAAAGAACAAAAAGTAACAAGAGTAAAACCAAGCAAACAAAGGGCAGTGTGAAACAAAGTACTCGTATTATGTTGTGTTTTATGTCCCTAACTTTATTCTGTAAGCCTGCATGTAAACAACTCCGTCGCACACCTCACCGCTAAATTACAAAGGAGTCAACAATTTCCACAACCCACGAAATCTCGTTCACATTCGCTACATAATATGTAATTAAGCATAAAAGAGGACAAAAGAAAGCACCCTTTATACCGGATGTTGTGCGGAGTTGTTAAATCTCCGTAACAAAAATATATTTTACATCTACCGGAAATACGCAATAAGATGGCCCAGTTTCGCGAAAACCGGATGTCCACAACATTTGCACTTTTTGCTGTCGCGTTCCACATCGCTTGAAAACATTTCCACAACTTTTCTCTTTTGTTAAGAAATTTTCATTTTAACATAAAGGTCACATTTATTTTGGCGCCAGGCTCGTTTTGCGAGGGCGTAACGAAACTGGGAACATGCTTTTTTGATGAGCGATTCCATACGAGAATGCAAAGTTGTTGAGGTGACACTTACTTAGATACCTGTTTCATTGTATAATAATTTAAAAAAATGGGATTCTCTAAGAGCCACTTGCACAGAAAAAATTAACACTGGGTTAAAACACTAACTCGAGTTAGTAAACGTCAGATTCATACGAAAACTGTCAACTGTCATTTTAACTTTTGGTGCAAGTGGCCCTAACTGACTTATATAATATAAGACAGTTAACCCACATTGGTTGGTTATCGTAAGTTAGAGAATTACACCATATTAAGAACCTTATTGGTTTTTAATTCACGAAACAAAACATATAAATCAATGAAAAGATGCAGCTGATACAGATAACCAAATGATAGCGGAAAGATACTGTCAATATACGACCTGTTTACGTGACATCTAGATGCAATTCATCCGTAAATTGCATCTAGACAAAGAAGAAGTTGAAGCGTACCTGAAACAAAGTTGAAATATTTCCATTAATTCTATGCATTTAAACTTTTAGGACGCACACGTGATTTATGTAAAGAAGTTATTGTTGTATCTACTCTTTTCCGTCCAAAAAAAAACGATAAATAGATTTCTGTAAATGTATGCATTGTTTAAAATTAAATGTGCATAAGTATTTAGTTGGTTTGCCTAATATATAAATAAGTTAAAGTTGTGTAATTATTTTCTAATTTAACACCAAATTCTTCTCTCTGATTAGTCTCTCTGATAACTATCTAATACGCTTAAGTAAACAAATCCAAGTATAACAAAAATATCAACCGTAATTTATACAATCGCTTTACATTACTGACTACTCTATAATATTATGTAACTGTAATGTAATCCCATCTACCTAGTTCCCTACGAACCTTCCCTAACTACTTGTAATCAGTTTCACTACCACTATCTGAGCGTAAAAGGAGATAAGTTTATTTATTTTATCATTTTTCGTTCCGCAGACGAGAATAGGGAGTCGATAAAGCTAAAATCTCATTTAGCGAAGTGTCGGCTTCTGTTCCTCCGTCAATGGGATTGCTCATAAACCAAGAGGAGCGAGCAGGTTTTTGGGATATCTCTATAAATAATGAAAGGGTAATTTGTACCGTAATCTTTTGTTAGAATCATAAAGGAAAAATAGACGGAAGTGGTCTCTATAAAGTAGTGGTTTAGTGGTGATTGGTGATGTTTATCACAGTTTTGTAAGGTATACGGAAGGCATGCGAGCACATAAGCCACCTGGGGCACGTTGTATAAAGCTACAAGATACAATTTGACAGGTCTAAACTGGCAACACTGCTCAAATGACTGGTCGTCATTGGTCGAGGTTGTGTCAAATGGAAACTTGTAACCTGTAAATTATAAAACAAATATTGTAGCTTTATAAAACAGGACCCTGATGGTAAGTGGTACCTGAGACCCAAAGACATTTGCATTCTCAAGACTAGAATCTTAAGACTGACAATGCGTTGGTAACCTTGAGGACTAAGATGGAATGCCAGGTTCTGGTAATTACACCGGTTGTCTTATCCCCACACCGGAACAAACACTAGTGGTTGGTGGTAGGTTAAAGAATAATATGGTGGTAGTGATCCAGACAGTACCTGCACAAGGCCCTACCACCACTGAAGTCTGTTGCAATCTGTTGCATCAAGAAAAGCCAAATTTCAAGTAAACTGTAAGTAGCATAACTGTACGTTCAGCATTATGTGTATATAAGTATCTTCACACGTTAGTGATTTGTCACTTTAAGGTCATGTCTGAATTGCTGGATTAATCAAGCAAAGGCGTTGAAGCGACAAGGTACAAAAGTGTGCCTACTTATAAGGCCGACTGTACCACCTACCGGGATGATTTGGACGCTTTTCTGAAGGATAGGCTGAAGATTGCCACAGAAAGAAGGTGTGCAAATCAAGGGAGGAGACCTTTGCCTAGCAGTGGGACACTAAGTTAGGCTGATTTATAATAATTATTATTTATAAATTATCACTACATAGTATAAAACAAAGTCGCTTCCCGCTGTCTGTCCCTATGTATGCTTAGATCTTTAAAACTACGCAACGGATTTTGATGCGATTTTTTTTAGTAGATAGAGTGATTCAAGAGGAAGGCTTTTATGTATAATAAATTTTGTTTTATGTACGTGTGTTATAGAAAACTCAAATAAACCGAAGCGAAGCGAGGGCGGGTCGCTAGTTATTTATAAATAAGTGTAGTGGTTTTATTTCAACCGTTTAACATTGTCAAATGATCAAAGCTAGTCAACGGTTTGTTTTGTTGGAATTTGTTAAAGTAAAAGTAGAACAAAATAGCAATTTCCAAAACAAATAAACTTCGTTGAAAAAAGTCCAGTGTTTCAAAACTGCTGTTAAATTGATTACTTTTAATAAACTGCAATAATATAATATTCATGTTTGTTCAATTTGAGCCGAATCGTGTTAGTGTACAACAAATCAAACATTCTGCCCGATATTAAAATACTAGTTTCTGCTCGCGACTTCGTCCGCGTAGATTTCAATTATCTTTATTCCCTCGGGAACTTAAAAGAGTTCCGGGATAAAAAGTAGCCATTGCAGCCTTACAGCGTGTAGAAGTAAGAAACACACACACACACTTTCGCATTTATAATATTAGTAGGATCAGTAGGATAGTAGGATTACCTGTTTTATATTGCCTCTACGTTTTTTATGTGCTCATTTCTAAAATTGAAGAGGCCTGCAAAGACATGTAAACCAACCAATTTATCATTTTGAAGAGTAAGCACGGCCCTAATAACGAATTATTTTCTTTACCATTATTTCTATACTTATTTTAGGATAAAATAATTTAAATATTAAATTATATTAAAAGTTATCCGTTTTGTTAATAAAAATACTTTTAGTGGTGAGTTTGCCAAATCTCATTTGCCATCGACTGCGTTATACCAAAAGAAGGGTAATGAGTTTTAGTCTATGTACGTATGTTTGAAAATTTGATGTTATACCTACTCTAGTTCCGGAACTATTGAACCAATTACTTTACTTACTGAATAAACATCTTTTATCTTTATCTTTTTATTATAATAAATAGGGTGTCATGATTATTTTAAGAACGTGTAAATAACACCCATACTATAAATGTGAAAGTAACTCTGTCTGTTTTCCTTTTTCTTACGCCCACACGGCGAAATTTGTGATCCAACTTTGATGTAATTTGATATGGATATAGCTTGAACCATGGAAAAAGACAAAGGGTACTTTATTTCCCGTAATATTGGGCAGTTATTAAGGTAATGGCAATAAACGACTTCTACGCGTTGTACCAGTCGTCAGTCGGTTTTAATTTATACTTTTGTAGGAATATACTGGTTTTACGGCATATTCCATATTAATTAGTAAGTTATAAGTTATAAATTATTCTTTTGATATTCAATAACAGTACCATAAGCGGTAACTTCATTATCCTAAAGCCATTACGTAAGCAATGGCCGGAAAGTTACTCAAGTCAAATGTCCCATATCTAGATTTTCGTGTTAGCGAAATTCAATAGCTTCGAAAACTTCTCAATCAGGACGTGTCCCGGGGAGGGTCTAATGTATCGCGGGTCATAATCTATTAACGTGCTTAGAGGAGCCTATTCATCCTGACGAAGGCAAGCTATCGGAAATATCTGGTTGCGCTTTACGCTTGGCTAAAACTAATGGGATTAGGGCGTTCTTAGTTGAACTAGTAGGCCATTATGTTATTACAGAAGTAGAGTTAGCTACATCGATTTGGCCGGATGCTTCATCGGAGAAAACTGCGACCATATTAAAAATACATGCACTAATTTGTAGATAATGAACTGAAGGGACCACTTAGATGGTCTATATAGTATAGTAGTATAGTATTGAAAAGTGAAGTAAAGTGAGATCATTTAGAAAAACTTTACCGGCAGAAACTAACTGACTGATCAACTGACTGACTGTTGAACCATACAACAAAAAGATAAATGATGGATTCAGAAAACAATATCTTACGTTAGTTTTAAATTAAAAGCATAATCATCTTCTTCATGTAAGCGGGCCTTACTTTTTTCGTTCCAAAACATTACTTTAGTGGAATATCTTTTCTCAGAAATGTCATTACATATTCTAATAACGTCAGCACATTCAATTAGCTATTCCATTTATCCAAAAGCCCAGCGTTCTTCAGCATCATTATTTTGATTATGTTTTTATACTACCCTCGACCCTCTATACCTTCAGCGGTAGTTCAGCATAATGAGATCCACCTAAAACAATATTCCACCTAATCTTAAAATAACGTCCCGCAAAGCCAGCACACCCTGAATGTACTCGACGATGTCGCAGCTTATATTAAACTCGAGGTAAGTAAACTGTTACTTATTTATTAACCCGGTGAGGGAAAGATTACGGAGTACGTGGGTCAGGGCTGACTTTATATGAATAATCTCCGTCTTTCCCTTAATCCTGGCGCTACTGGCCCAGTTAGGGGCTTAATTTGTCTTCGTTAGCCGAAACGGCCTGCACTCCTTGAGGATTACCTACTTCATCAAGAGAACCGGCTAACGGTCCTTCTTCCTAATGGAACGGTGGACAGGCCTTTTTTGGCTCAGGTGATTCATTTATTACGTGGCCGTAATGATGTACCGATTTTACAGGGAAACATAAGTAAGTTTAATAATTAGTCAGTGTCGATCATTAGTTACGTGGATTATTTTGACAAATTTATGTCGTTTTTTTTTAATTTTGTAAATGTACGTAATGTCAAGTTAGAACTCGATGTTCCTTTGGTATATAATTTATCCTTATTCCTTATGACAAAAAAAAATTGTTTAATAAGGACAAATGAATGTACTTATTCAATGTTTCGTATGAGTCAATATCAACCTTGTCATTAAGTCAAATTCAAATTATAATTAGAATTGAATTGTACCATCAAGTTCATAAATATGTATACACTTTAGTACCTTGTCTCTTTAATCCTTGTGACAATTCATATTATATGGCAGTTTAAACACGACATCAAATAGACAAGGTACTAAAGTGTTTATATATTTATGAAATCGACTGTACATAGACGCATACTCGGAGGACTCGACTTTTTTTTTTACTATACGTTGCGAATTGTTGCAACTAAACGTCACATTTTTTTATCATACGTTTTAAAGGCAATTTATCTGAGGAGCGTGCCGCCCCCGCGATTGCGTGGGCGGACACCCTCGGAGAGAAATTGTCGAAGTATGGCAATCGCTGACTTTCAACTAAAATTTAGGAACAACTTTCAACAATATTGGTGATGTGGGCGTATGAGTAACACTGTCACTAAAGTTCAAAGGTAGTAAACTGGCACAAAGTCCATGTTCATACTGCCTTTTAGTTTTAAGCGGCAGAACAGATGAAATGTAACGTCACGGCTAGATGAAACTGAAATTGATTGTTTGATTGATGTTGTTCTTAGGTTTGTTATGTGACTTTCAGAATAAATGAAGTTATGTTTTCTCTACTGACTAGATTTTGTCCGTTATTACGTTAAAAGTATTCCATATACTTTGCCTGTGCTCAAGCTCTCTTCATACCAAATGTCATTACAATCGGTTGTTGGTTTAGCCGTGAAACTTTCAAACCGATAAATATTTTTTTGCATTTAATTATTATTTATTATAAATGATAGTGATTGATAGATTTATTTAAATCGAAAAAAAGAGGCAAAGGTAACCTAAATAATTAAGTAAGTACTTAACACATTTCACCTTGGTGACTACATGCTATGTCCTGCCTGTTTACATTAAGAAATATGCTTACCGAACGCCTTTATCGTCCCGAATATGTTCATAAAAGCAGTGAACATTAAAGTAATTAGTCAAACCAAATGCGGTCGACGCATTTAATCTTGGTCACCGAGCGAAGGGTGTTGGGATGAAAATCGTTGTCGACCTTGAAAAGCCTAACATCATTTAAGTAACGATATTCTGTTTATCTTTTCATTGAACTAAATTAAAGGGACAGAGACTTTATTACCAAACCTTTATTTTGTGTTTTGTTTTATTTCGTTCATAAGCAGTCTTAGTAAATCTGTTTTTTGCAGTTATTACCAAGAACGCAATATTGTATAGTCTTATTTGCAAGGGCATACGGGAACTTGGCCCTGATTATGTATAATATCCTGTATCCACTTTGTAATGACTACTAGGTCAAATTTGTAAAGACACATTGAAACCGGGCATTTGTAGCAGCACAAAAATTACAGAAATATGAACTTATAGTGTTGTTGGTGTTGACTCTCTCTGACCCTATCGTGGCCTGGCTTACAAAATCGGATGACAGCAGTATCAGCAGAGGTAGCGTAGTGATGTATGAAGCGTGCTACGCTGCGTCCCACTTCTCGTTGAGAGGATTTCTAAACATACTTTATTTGCTCTCTGCCCCGCGTAGCGCGCCGCTGCATTGTCGTAGCCAGGATGCTAGTGGAGATTTATTAATGTAGACCTACTAAGAAATGTCACAAGAACTTGACAGATTTAAAGGTTACCTACTGCCTATCATCATTTATTTAGTAACAGTAGATTGTGATTGAATGTTCTAACATTACCCTACGTCAGTGAAGTGCATGGGTACCCTACTACATACATACATTAAATCACGCCTGTTTCCCAGAGGGGTAGGTAGAGACCACTTCTTTCCACTTGCTACGATTTTGACAAATTTCTTTCGCTTCTTCCACATTCATACATCGAGTCATGCACGCACGTCAGTTTCGGGTACTTAAGATTCGGCCCTTTTCTAGTATTTCTCCGATTTGATTCGAAAAAGTACGCCTAGGGCGGCCCCTTTCGACCCTTCCACTCACTTCCGATCTGTAATAATGACAAAATGTACTCGTACTACAATAGATGGCGCTATTTCACCATAAACCACTATTCCACCGGAAACATATCAGAGCTCTCAATGCCGCAGTGAGTCAGGTCAGATCGCCTGATGACGTCATAAGTCACGTCATCCTGTCCCGTGCCATGAGTTATGGCGTGCATTTGCATCGGGGTCTGTGGATTTAGGGTGCGCTGGTAATTCACTGGGAGAATATGCTGAGGTTATAGGGGAACGTAGGTTGGTTTTACAGCCGTTTGATAATCACGCACACCAAAATGATGAATTAGACTATCGCGGTTTTAAAGGAATCTAGCGCACTTTGTTTCTGAATAGGCATGTACGATTGTACGCCTTTTAGTTTTATTCAATTGCTATGTTTAAGGTTAGGTCAGGTTCAATTTATAAGTGATCTCAAAAAATTGTCTTCTATTAAATCATTGCATTTAAATTTATGAAAATTCGGAATTATGTACCTAGTATACCTGTGTGTACCATTGAACGAAGCATTTAAACATCGGCTGAGAAACCTTTTATTAGATATTCCATCACTCCCTGGATGAATATAATATGGAACTTAAATTTTATTTAATGTTTTGACATTTATTATAATTTTAGTACGTATGTTGACATCGGATAAGTGACTATTTTTCAGTCGTTTACTAATATATTTTTTTATTATTTAAGTTTAGTTTTTTATTCTTTTAGTACATATTAATAACGATCTCAATGTAATTTCGTATTTTTTGACATGCAATACAATTTATATTATACAGCATGACAAAAATATGAAAATAAGTATATTTAGGGTAATTATCCGGACCACACTTTTGAGCGACGGACGTGATAATTGGGGTGTAAAGTACATGTATTGGAAAATTATCTATTTTACAAAATAGTACATAATTTTAATCTTAAATTTACAAGTACATAATTTTAATCAAATTACCATGTTGAGCCAAAGTTGAAAATCTGATTAACCTAACATATGTATCGTAAAAAAATATTTTTATTCAAAATCAATTTTGGCGTCTAGTCCCGTGTTTGTGCCTAGAATTATATTTCAGTTATCATCTGTATTCCCTATCAGTTAGATAAGATAATATGGCGTCAGTTGTTCGTTCAGTTCCACTTCAGTGATAGAAGGTGAAAGATTTGTACCATCTTGCTGCGCCTTCCCACTAAGCACATAAGAATTTAACTTTGGTGGTTGGAATAAAAAAAATGTATTATGACATTTTAGATAAGTTATGAGTGTTATGACTATGCAACAAGTTTTATTATGTGATAGTTATTTCAAGTATGATTTTGGTGTATTTTTAACTATATTAAATTAAATTTGTGTTAAACTAAAAGATTCGCTTTTTATAAAAAAAATGTTCCATTTCTAATTTTGGTGGTACAATTTTAGTGGCTTTTCCGAAGACACCAAAATTGTAAAAATTGATGGATTCCACGAATTTGTTTAAACAACAAATAATCATTATTTATTACCTACAATGTAATGGCATTAAATCATATAAGTTTTTGGTTTTCAAAAATAACCAGGAAGATTCCCTAACGATTAGATTGTAATCAGCTCGATATGTTATTATTGTTCGTTAGTTTTTCTTATTGAAGTAATTTTGGTGGATAAAAGTAATTTTGGTAGTTGTTATATCTTAAAAACTACTTGGTATATTGTAGGGACATTTAAACACTGTTTAATTATGACTTATAATGTACCTTAAACTTACTAACAAAATAAAACGATTGACGCTTGTTCAAACTCACCACTTACATTAATGAATAAATAAATTAAACTAAACTAGACTTATGATAATAATTTGCCGTTTCATAATTACTCCTGTGATTTGCGCAATAATTTAATAAGCGATAAGTACATTGAAATCAAATTATAAAATATCCATCGCGTTTAATCCAAACTAATCCCAATCCGTTGATTATATTCGTACCTGCCACCACGAAATGTATCACTCCATTAAATTCTGACAGAAACAAAACGTAATAATATTAATAAATTGTCGTCGATTTCGATACGTACCTTATTATACCTTTCTCCCTTTCTGAGTCAAAAAGGCGTATTCGCATTTTAATAGTTACATTATTTTCAACCTTCTCGTCTTTGTAAAACGTTTCTAATAAACTATATGAGTTTTGTAGATACGCTCTTTTGCCTCAGAAGAACCGGTAGTGTATAGGTGTCATCAATCACACTGTACCGTCAGTATATTTGGCTCTTTAATTAAAGGTTTCAACAGATGGCACCACTGCGAAGCGTCATAGATTTCAATTAATTTGTGTCACGGCACAAAATTGGTTGGCGACTATTTTATTTCAGTCGATACTTTGAGTAATGGCCACCTAATTGGTATTTTGTAATGATACATGAGCTAGCTATGGTAGACATAATTGGTTATACCTAATAGGAGTTTTGAAAACCCTACGGGCGTGAATCTTAGGTATATTTGAGAATTTGCCTAATGAATTATATACTTAAGTAGAATGTGTGTATGTTAAATTCTTTATTGTACAAACGGAAAAAATACAATGGAAAATACAGTAACACGGGGTATATTTATCCAATACGTATAGATGGAAAATTTATCCCTTAAATGAATTCGTTTTGACGTCAGATGAAGGCAAAAAAACGTTACACTGCAAATTTTTAAGAAGAGGAAGATCCACACACAAAGGGATGTTATGACAGTTCTACTACTCTAGTGATTTTAGTAGGAAACAGTATAGGCATAGATAAGGCTAGTGTAGATAGATTAATGTCAATATTAAACGTTATTGAAGAGGCCGGGATTGGTAAAATTATACTTTGTGCATTACCATATTCACAAAATATGCCATATAATTATAATAATAAAATCGCAAATTTAAATTCTTTAATGTATAATGCTATTTGCTGTAATGGTAAATATCATTTCTTCGACTTAAATAAATTCATAAAGCGCCTCACGCTAACATCTGAAAAAATTCATTTGCCAAAGAAATATATTTTGACTTTGGTAGAACTATTAGCCTTTAATATAGAACCAAATAAGTACAATAGTGGCACAAATGCCATTCCTAATCATTTAAACTAAAGTATAGGACAGCGGAAACACCTTTGAGTATAAATATAATTCACCAAAATATTCAAGGGTTTTCCAGCAAAGAATTAGAAGTAGGATTATTTTTAGATACTGAAAATGTTCAAATTATGTGTGTTACAGAACATTGGCTTAGACCGGATCAATTAATTTTTGATTTTATAAATTTCAAATTAGTTTTTTTGCTAGAAAATCCGCCATTCATGGTGGTTCTTTAATAATTGCTAAAAGTACCGTTAAGTCCAAAGAAAGGAAAGATATTGTTAGGCTATCCATAGAGAGGCTTATAGAAATCTCTTGCATAGAACTAGAAAATTACATAATTATTTGTGTTTATAGACCACCATCAGCTGATTTCAGCACATTTGAATCTACTATGGAAAATGTGTTAAAATTAGTATGTAAAACTCAAAAGCATGTTGTTGTCTGTGGAGACTTTAATGTTAACTTACTAGAAACGTCAAATAATACTATTAAGATCTTAAGTTTATTTAAATCTTTTAATTTAGGTAATTTGTTCTTTGAACCTACACGGATAGGTGTTTCAAGTGCTACCTGCTTAGACAATATTTTTTGTAATTGTGAATGTTTGGATAAGGAAATATTTAACTGCTTTAATTCAGATCATAGTGGTCAAAAGGCTTCTTTTCTAAATGATTTTAATCAGGAACCACAGACAATAACATACAGACACATAACTTGCAATCGTTTAGAACTATTTAAAAATAAAGTTCAGAGTAATCTCTGTGGGTTATCCTTTTCGCATAATGATTCTATTATAAAGATTTATAAAGATTTGTCTGGTGTAATTCTTCATCAATTTAATAATCATTTTAAGATGAAAACTATTTCTAGGTCAAAAACTAAGTTTAGTGAATGGGCTACTGTAGGCATTCATAAAAGTAGAAATAGGCTTTATGAACTTTACAGAGAGAGGGAGGAGAACAAGAACGCTGACTTCTTAGTTTACGTTAAGAATTATTCAAAGACCTTCAAGCAAGTTTGCTTGACTGCTAAGTCAAACTTTCTAAGTCTTAAACTCAAAGCTTCTGACAATAAGGTAAAAACCGTGTGGAAGATAATAAATAGAGAAACAGGTAAATCAAAACCTCGTGATAATAAAATCGCTCTAAACAATGGTGACAAACAAATTACCTCAAACAAAGACGTGGCCTTAGCGTTCGAAGATTATTTCTCCACCATAGCCATTAATACCACGAAATGTCTTCAATCATCTGCGATTGAAGCTCAAAAATCACTTTGTGCTAATGTTACTAAATGTAATGTTAGCTTTGATTTTAGCTATGTAGATTCAGCTACTATTGTTAAGGTATTTAAATAGCTCAGTTTAAAAAAAACTGAGGATTTATGGGGAACTTCAGTTAAAGTCATCCATCATGT
The DNA here is from genome assembly GCA_963966035.1 of Acleris laterana. Lineage (NCBI taxonomy): Eukaryota > Metazoa > Arthropoda > Insecta > Lepidoptera > Tortricidae > Acleris > Acleris laterana. The sequence goes on from OZ014452.1 coordinate 7,536,079, forward strand.
CATAGATATAATTGCACCTCACTTAGCTTTAATCTACAATAATTGCATTTCAGAGGGAGTCTTTCCAAATCTTATGAAATATAGTAAAGTCATACCACTTTTTAAATCAGGTGAGATGAGTGATTTAACGAATTTCCGTCCCATTTCTATTCTACCTGTTTTAAGTAAAGTTTTTGAGAAGTTAATGTTAAATGATATGTTAGGTCACTTCAATAGAAATAAACTGCTTAACAGTAATCAGTTCGGCTTCACCAGAGGACGATCCACAACTGATGCAGCATCTGTACTCATTAAATATATACAACGTGTTACAAAATACCCCGTAAAAAATCTAATAAATTATCAAAGCCTAAAATATTGTCAACCCTAGTAAGCTGTCATGTCAGGGAACCGGAGTTAGCATAGATTATTTTAACAGAGAGGCCTACCTACCAATTTAATAATTTTTCAATTTAAATGGGTTTAAAACCATATCCCGACGAGCGAGGTTGTGCATTGAACAAGGCAGAGCTCACTTTGAGCCGTTCCTGTAATTTTGACGTACTTTACGAAAAAGTAAGTGCTAGTTTAGGTTACTTCGTAAGTAGTTTAGGTCTTTTAAAATCTTCCAAAACTCGACTTGTAATATTTATCTAATCGAATTCTGTACATTTTGTTAGTATGTCTCTTAATCGTTTCACGAATTAGGTAAAAATGTACTTAAACAATCTGCGTAGTTTACTCTTTAATTTTACTGAAATAGGGTTTTCAGATCAATGAAAGCAATAATGGTTTTCTTCTTTTTGCCAGTAAGTCATGCGGTGATAGTACGGTTCTCAAATATTGTAAATGGACTTATTATAAGGTACCATTTAACCCCCTTTCGGCTTTACGGGTATTTTTGTAACACCTTGTATACAATATTTGGGAGAAATCTTGTGATGCAATAGGAATTTTTTGTGACCTTTCCAAAGCTTTCGATTGCGTAGATCATGCGACTCTTATATTAAAATTAGAACATTATGGTCTGACTAATAATTCTCTAAATCTCATGTCCTCATATCTTAGTGATAGGACACAAACGGTTGTTGTAAATCGAACACAGTTCATTGGAGCAGCAGTTAAATTAGGTGTGCCTCAGGGCTCCATATTAGGTCCTTTCTTATTTTTGGTTTACATTAATGACTTACCACCCATGGTAGAGAATCTTTGTGATATTGTGCTATTTGCTGATGATACATCATTGATTTTCAAGGTAGACCGAAAATCCGTCAATTACACTAGGATAAACGCCACGCTAGGTAAAGTACTTAATTGGTTTACCAGTAACAATTTGCTACTCAATGCTAGGAAAACTAAATGTGTTAGGTTCGCTTTGCCTAATGCTAGACAGGTAGAATCTAGTATATTTCTAAATGGCGAGTGTTTGGAAATGGTAGATAAGGCGCTTTTCTTAGGGATAACTATAGACAAAAACTTGCAATGGAGTCCCCACATAGCAGTACTAGCAGGTAAATTAAGTTCTGCAGCTTATGCTGTTCGGAAAATCAGGCAACTTACGAATGTTGAGACAGCTCGCTTAGTTTATTATAGTTATTTTCATAGTGTTATGTCATACGGTATTCTGGTTTGGGGAAAAGCTGCTGACATACAGACTATATTCGTGTTACAAAAAAGAGCCATCCGTTCTATATATAACCTAAACTCCCGTGATTCTTTAAGATTACTATTTAAAGAAATTAGTATTTTGACAGTAGCGTCACAATTTATTTATGAGAATATTATACATACATACATAAACCCACGCCTTTTTCCCACATTCCCAGAGTGGGGTAGGCAGAGCTACAGAATTACCAACAAGAATATTATTTATGTCATTAAAAATCAGGACTCTTTTATTAAGAATTGTGATATACATAATTTTAATACAAGAAATAAAAATAAAATAGCTATTAAAAAATTTCGTGTTCGTAAGGTTTTTAAATCATTTGTAGGTCAATGCATCCATTTCTATAATAAATTACCTGACGAAGTTTTAAAGTTACCATTTCCAGTACTTAAAACTTACTTGAAAAAGTCGCTGATGTCTAAAGCTTACTATAGGGTCGAGGACTATCTATCAGATAAAAGTGCTTGGCCTAAACTAAACACCCAAATAACTTAATAATAACTTAATCGTAAGAAATATGTACTTAAACATTGTATATTGTCTAGGGGACACGGTTTCTTTAGGAGAATGTATCGAAACTTTTTATGTAGTTAGTTGTATTACACCATCATAATTAAGTATAATTTTCATAATTATTTTCTATTACTTACTACTAATTAGTTCTGGAGAAAATTCAGAGTTTTGACACATTTTCCTGCTCAACTACGCGTGATCATACATTTATTTCTTATCGTATGTTAGATTCATTGTTTTATATAATGCTAGGTTAAGTTTTAAAATTGTATATTTAAAAAACGACTAACTGTTTCTTGCGGCGCTTCTTCTCAGCAGTGGTCTCTTGCGAAGCGCTGGTAGATTTTTGACGTGTAAAAGTGCCCGTGCGGCCTACTTACTGAATAAACATCTTTTATCTTTTTTTTATCTTATCACTATCAGATGAACAGACGATATTTAAAAAACGTAGAACTGATCTGTGGCCCTAGACCAGATGCGTTCGGCGTTCATTATCGTTACTAAAATGGAATGGATAGGTTTAACGTAAGCTGTCAGATGGTCGTGTCGAGCGTTTACGTCAATACCATAAACGTTATCGTTAAACAACTTCTCTAGCCTCACTGGACGGAAGTCGCCGCATCAAGGAAGAAATGGAAATCCTTACCTACTTAACGAAGGATTTTGACAAGCAAACTAACATGGAAAAGTTAAATCAAAGCTTGTAGATGATTGTTTGGTAAATAATCTCGACTCTATTCAGTTTTATTATCAACTTAGCTAAGCACGAAATGATGGTCGTTATACAACCGTGTCAATACCAACACTATGCCGTCAGATCGTTTAAAAAATCACTTTATAAACTTCCCGCAAACTCGAATATTAAGGCAGCGATTAAGGTCGCGGCCATCAGCCTCCCACTTGAGCCCTGTAAGCCAGTAATAGGCTGCCACCCACAGATCAGGATTACACTTCCCGATCACGTAGTTGCAATCTGCATGCTGGGGGGACCTGAGAAAACATGCAAAAGTGCTAAAACAATATTTATTGACGCGCGATTTGATTGAATTTCAATGACTTTGGAAATTTGACGTGTTTTTGTACAGGCTTACCGTGATAAGCATTTGTTTTGAGTTAGCGTTTTGAATGCTTGCGCCATTTTGGGTAATAGCAGTCAAGCAAGTTCTTGTAAAAAGCAAGTCAAAGGGAGCTGCAAATCATTTTAAGACTACAAATGATTGTGGTTTTAAAGGAATGTTGATTAAAAAAGGCTCCGCTAAAGAGGTTGCACTCGTCTCGGTTAATGCTATATTGGTTTATAGTGTATAGTCGACTACAAAGAGATGTATCCATTTTGTCACCTTACTGCATTTAAAAGTGGGTAAGTACATCTCTCTGTAGTTGCCTGTATATAGATAGTACATAGTGTTTGACCGTATATTTTCCCAAAAATATGGTTCGTATATCTGTCTCTTTAGTGTCAAGAATTTAACGTTCGAATAAAATACATGGTTTTGAGAGCCTTGCCTGCTGTCACAGAAATTATTGTACTACCTGGACCGATATTGAGTTGAGGTTTGTAGAATTGCTTGTCTCACGCACGCATGCCAAAAATACAGGCAATCTTAGTCTCCAGACAGTATTTTGTGTATGTATGAATCTTAGTTCACACCGTTTAGTGTCATTAATAAACATTATTTATCAATTCACACACGAACGCCTTAACATAAGCCATGTCAACTAAACTAAGCCCCGGTGACACCCGTTCCTTAATTGACACGTCACACATGGTAATTACCGTAGCCATCCATCGTCGCGATATTAAACCCGCGCAAATTTGACATGACATGACTTAGAATTAATCTCAAGAATGCCGACGACCCAATACACGCCTTGGATGAATTTAATAAAGACCTATGCCATAAGATTGATGGGGTAGTGACGGAAGAAATTAAAAAGATGATGAAAAGTAGTATCAATAAATCGCTTTAGGAAACTTGTTTGTAGTAATGAATATAGCACAACAATAGCAATAATGACTGTTAATGGCGGCCTTTAAAAATTGCTATTAGCAGGCAATTTTGCTAATAACTCAATACTCAATTTATTATTTATTGCTCCCACCGATACTCGTGGACTACCATACCTAATAACCCCAGCAATATTGCAACTTTCATGAAGAGTAAAATTAATTCACTGTACGCTTTTGTACATATTTCGGAGCAAAATCAAAGTTTTGTTAATTATTTTTGGATAATATTTAGATTATTACTGAATAAATCAAACCCAATTTGATTTCGAAGCCAAAATGATGAACAACAATTCAATGAGATTGCTAGTCATCGTTTACAAATTATTTCAACTATTACTGTGTTTGTCTGGCCACGAAGTAATTTCAGTAATGAAAAGTATCCTAAGTACTAACCAACGTACCTACTCAGATAAATTTTAGAGACAAGTAGCTCGTTTTATTTCCATCTCATGTATATTCAATCGTCACTAAGGAATGACTTTACCGTCATTACCAGCCTCACACCGTATAAATAAAAATGCATCCAAATTCGGCTCATCCGTTTAAGAGCCACGGTGCCACACACACACACACACAGACTTACACGTCAAACTTATAACTCCCCTCTTTTTTGCGTCGGGGGTTAAAAATTACCGCCTGTTTCACAATCGACAAGTAAAGCATGTTTGACACATAAATATAGCCCTTTCTCTTTCTTGCACATGAAAATAGACAAGGAGAGAGTCAACTTTATATGGCAGATAAATTTACTTGTCGATTGTGCAACAGGCCCTTAAACTATAAAAAAAATTTGCCGGAATGCAAGAGGGGCCTTAAGTGTTTAATTTAAATGCAGCGTTTTTAAGCACTAAAATAGGCAGTTTTGTTAACGCCATGTCTGATTTATACTGATGGTCACCCCTGAGCGACGGTGACAAATGACGTCACGGCGGTCACGGCCCCCGTGTTTGCGTCACTCCTGCATCCAGCTGTGACGTCACGACATATCTCCTGACTTGTTTATAGCCCATACGTGTGAGTTATTGCGTTTTGCTAGCGGCGTGACGCGAAAGATGAATTTACGACAAGAAAGTAGGCAACGTGAGAAGGAATTTGTTGTTTGGGGACGCCACCTGCCTGACACGGGTTTAGTGACAGTTGCTTTGTTTAGGGAAGCGATGGATTAATGTGTGATATTTAGAAATAAAGGTGATTTATGGCCAGTGTTGCCATTTTGCATTTATCTACGCAATATTAAAGGGAAGGGTGACGTATAAAGTCGGGTACATTTTGAAGAGATAAAATTGTAGAATGTAAAGTGAAATTGGAGACTTTACTTGGTAGAACCTAATTTATTTTTAGATACATGTGGTTTCTAACTTGGCCGCCATTTACATCGACAATACTATAACATATCAAAAGCAATATGGTTTTACCGAGAAAACGTGACTTCAGTGTTCTATAGGGTCTCAAAAGTATTAGTCTGTAGGTAATTATACAGCCAGAAGTATTAATACCTAAATATATTGCTTCAATATACATATATGTACGTCTACCTTATTGTCAGTAGCATAGAGGCGAGGCGAGTATGTAGATACTTTTAACGACTGGTAAACCTAACCAAAAAATCTCGAATTATTCCCATATACATCACCCGACAAAATGCGGGTGGTAGGACCTTGTGTAGGGTCCGTCCGGATCGCTACCACCATCTTATCCATTAACCTACCGCCAAATAGCAGTGTTCGCATTGTTGTGTTCCGGTTTGGGGATAAGAGAGCCGGTGAAATGACTTCATAGAGGCATTCCATCTTAGTCCTCAGGGTTGGCAACGCATTTGCAGTCTTAAGATTGCATTGCATTCTTGTGAATGCGAATGTCTTTGGGTCACAGTTTCCACTTACCATCAGGTGGCCTGTGTGCTCGTTTGTCTACTCTATGCCATAAAAAAAAAATGCATCCCTCGCGATTCAAAGATCGTTATAATTGAGATAAATGCATTTAAGGGCCGTGTTTACGTTCGTATTCGTCTTTCGTAATGGCTCTCGTCTTCGTTAAGATAATTACAGTGATCGTTAATAACAATGACGGATGGGACGTGATATTAATTTGACGCCAGCCGCCGTGACGGTGATGTCATAACCCGATATTAAGGGTTATAACCTAAACGTGATGATGATTTATTGAATTAGTTTCTAAATGTGAAAACTAATACAATGTTTACACGTTTATTACGTGGTATAATAAGTTAGGTATCCGCTTTAGATTTACCTATATTGACTTTAATTATTAAAGCGAAAAAAATTCGTCAGCCTTAGGTAGCATTCGAACCTACATCTCCTCTGGCTCTCGAGCCCGATGCAGGCGCATTACCACTTATGCCACCAAGACCCTAGTTAAGAGCCACAAAATTAGTGATTAGGTACTTTCTTTTTTCATATTTTTTCGCTTTATCTGGGTGAGGACCAAAAAGTTGGACCAGCTAAGCGCAGTTAGCCATACAAACGTCGAAGAGGAAAAAAGTTCCGTTGTGCGACGAAAAGTATCCCTACAATTTGTATAGCTAATTTTCGTGTCACAACGGAAAAGTTTCATAGAAATTTTTACTGAGTGAGTTAGCGTTGCCAACTTTTTGGTCCTAACCCATCTATCTTGGCTCTTTTGTTTTAATTAATGGATCCGTTTTACACTTCGACCCTTTAGGATCTTTTGTGCAATTTACAGTTGTACACAATCAGCATATACAAAAAACAAAAAACAAACTAATTGTCCTAACGCTCTCAAATTTACTGCGTTATGTTCATAGTTCATAGTTCAATTTTATTGATAATAATAATTACAGGTCAAGTAAATCTTTCTTATTATATAAAATATAATAATGATATTAGAATAATTGTAAAACTAATTGATACATACGAGTAGGTAATGTACACATTGATTAATTTCATGTAAATAGATCCCTGTAGTCATAGAATGTTTCTAATGATGTAGAGAGTTTAAGTTTACTTTGTTGCTACACGACCCCGCAGTCACCCTGTATAGTGGCAAGAGTAAATGGGAATGTTGGAAGAGGGCGGCCTAAGCGAACGTTCCACGATCAGATCGGGACGAATTAAGAAAAGGCCAGGTCAGGAGTACCCTGAACCGACGCACGTGTATGAAGAGACTTATGAGTGTGGAGGAAGCGAGGGAAGTTTGTATTGATCGTATCAAGTGGAAGGAAGTGGTGTCTGCCTACCCCTACGGGAACGAGGCGTAATTGTGTATGTATGTACAATCAGCTGCCAATCAAAAATAAGGACAGTTTCATACATATTCCGTGCCAGCTTTTATAAAACAACCTATACGTAATCAGTTGTTTTAATGTGCAGGTTTCCTGACGATGTTTCCATCGGGTAGTGGAGGTACTTAACTGCGAAAAAACTATTGGTACATGACGACCGTGCTGCCGTCCTCAGCAAAAACGCAGTACCTAAGAAAAACATCCTGTAATATACACCTTATTATTAACGGCATAGAAGCGAATCTGCTTTTGTGATTGAAATTAAGATACTGCTTATTGGTTTAGGACGGCAGCGTGTTGGTATATTTAACTCCGTGCCTGATGACTACACGTTGACCCTTACCCAAATCCACTAGCCTGGTTAAATGTGCCATGTTAGATATACAGAGTAGAGAAATTATCAAATAGTGGTTTTAATTTTAAAACACTAGATAGGTTTTTTACAATATTGAAAAATTGATTTATTACACTAATTGTAAATTGCGCAACATTTGCGATTTGTGGTTTGTTATTGTACCACGCGCGACAGCTTAAACAGATTTAAAATGAATTCTCCTCACAGTCCGTGTCCGGATAAAAGTAAAGGATATTTTTCCCGGAAGTTGTATGTTCCAACAAATGTGACGTTAAATTACTTGGAACTCGCTGTGACGTTTGGTCGTAGCGCTTCTACGAATGCGCGCGTAGCTCTGCTACGACCTTTGCCTCAATTGTCGTGGGTTTAGCCACATTTCCTTTGACCAGCGGACCTAGTGTAGCTGCCTCTATATCGCGTGTCAAATGTGGATAAAACATTTGTCAATCTCGTACTTATTTAAATGTCAGAAGGAGACGGAGGCCTTATCCAAACTTTGTCACGCGATAAAGTCAGCCATATTAGGGCCCCAGGGCAGAGGCACTATTCACCGCAGTAAAACGATATTCCTTTTAACGTGTTATCGTATCATCAACGTTACAATAGCTCTTATTTACCTTCTTGACAGTAATGGCTTCCGAGTTCAAAACATGTCAATAGCGATGTGGTTTGACCCATACAGTGTTAATTCAATCGCATCTCATTTCGTAGTAGAAATATATTTGACCAATATGCATTCACATAGTAGGTAAAATATATTTTTTACTATATGTATGTATAGTAAAATGTTTTTATCAATTGATGTAATAAATGGCCGTTTTTCAAAGAAATTGTGCATAACTACGTACAAAAATTAAGAATATTTAACTTTTCCGTTGCGTCACGAAAGTTAGTTACCTATACAAGTTATAGATAATTTTCGTGACGCTACGGAAAAGTTAATTTTTTTAAAGTTTTGTCCTTAACAATGTATATTAGTATTTTTACAACCTTATCCTTACTTATAAATCTTATAATAAGTACAAATGCGAATGTGTGTTTGATTGTTCCTTTCTTTAATTATTACGGTTCAAAGCCTTAATTTTTCGACGTGGAATTTTGGTATGTATCTACTTATATTTGATGATGATACATTTTAACTTGTAAGGAAAAGTACTTTAAAGGAAAAATACCAAAAAATATGTTAGATTAGATTAGCGGGAATAAGGCACTTGTCAATCAAACAATCAATCAATCAATCATTTATTTTCGAAAATGTACTCTTTAAGTAGGTTACATTTTAATTTTTCCCACTGCCAGCAAAGAAGGCGATTAGACATTTTCTCACTCAAGAAATGGACAAAATATATAAATCCCGTGTCAATAAACAGACGCAACATGTTAATAGTTAATCGCTGGCTGTCTCCACTAGCTTGACGAAACAAAAAACATAAATCCCGTATCAATAAAAGAGACACATTATATTAATAGTTGATCGCTGCTCGTCGCTGCTCGTCGGCGATGGGACAAGTGTCTAAGCTAGATAATTGAGAATATCTTCCTTACAACACTAACAACAACTTAAACACGTACAGTGTTCGTGTAATGCATCGGCGTCATCCAAAAACTGCAGCACACCCAATGCATTTAGCCCCCTCTCGAAGCGTCGCGGCGGCCCCCGGCACCTGCTGAAAAGCCGACTCTTTTCAAAAGTCGAGCCACTCGCTTCACACGTAGCTCGAGACAATTACGCCTTGCGCTAACTAGAGGTGCGATTTGAGAGAGTTCTTACCGGCTTACGACACGCATGTTCAAAAGTAAAAAGACTGAAGTGAAAGAAAGGAGGTGACTTAGTTTGAATCTTGAATGGTTAGGAAGAAGAGAGTTCGGCGTTGCTTGTGTGTGTTGTAATATTTTGTTGTTAAGCTTAGGCACTGTGACTGAAGATCGGATAGTCTTCTCCTACTAATGAATTGCCAGATAACAGGTTGCAACAAGTTTTGATGCCTACATTTCATGTTACTCATAACAAATTAAAGGATTTTTGAGTTTTGAGGTTATTGAATGGGGAGCCTGCCCTTTGACCAAATTATTTTTGCTCAATTTGGTTCCCGAAATTCATTATGTATTATTTTTGTTTTATATCCGGGAAGTCGAAACCGCTTTCTACGTCTACATATCAGGTTCAGTTACACTTGTGGTGGAATAAGGTTGGAATAGTGTATGCCATGCTTTGTCCTTATCTGTAATTGTGACATTTGCATCTGACAGAAAGTGACAAAGCATGGCATAAACTATTCTAAGCTTATTTCACGTTTATAAGTAAGGGGGTATATGTTCATAAAAAATAACTCAACTGTGACAAGAAACAATGTTTTGGGAAATGATACATTTGACCAGAAAAAAATTGGCTAAATGAAATAGACCCTTTTAAATGATTGTTTCAGCTTACTTGACTGCTTGACTATGGTCTTAGAGTGGATTTTGCAAAGCGACAGTTCGAAATACCATATATCTAATGTACTCCCACTCAAACAAAATTAATCTTGTATTTCGATATAATATAAGAATGCCGTTATGGGCCACAAAAGGAAAGTTGACCTAAACTATTGTCAAAACAATGAAAACGAACGGGTAATTTTGTATTGACTTACCATAGAAAGTGACCCGTTGTCATTGCTCTTGAATGTATAACTGAATGGTAAACTCGAGAGAACTATATGTATAGGCGAGTATAGGGTGGGCAGGAGAATCGGTGGAAGCACCCTCTTAAAAGGATGGAGCATGTATACAAAGGATCAACTGGAGTTGAAGACTATATAGTATGAGGCCTGTGTCCAGGGATCACCTGATGAAGGAAATACAGGTCTCACCAATAATTAGATTAACTTATAATTTAATCAAAATAATTAAGCAAATAAAACCAGCTATACGACCAGATCACTTTGCGACAAAATCTCAAAAAGCGGAGTCGGGAAATGACCACATAGTTTTATTTTTCATTTTACGTCTGTTTTAATAGCAATGTTGGTAGGGATTTTGCCCTTCGGGTATTTGAAGTTACCTAACAAACCTAACCTATCTAGTAACGCACACGAAGTGGGTCATTTTGCAACTCATTTTTTTTAAGACGTTATCGGAAAGTGATCTGGGGGGTTATTATGAGATAGCTATTCAGTTTACGCTGAGAGAAAAGGATATAGCTATATAACTGCTATAGCTTTGTCATTTACGGTCCTATTGTGATCTAGGCACAAAGCGATGTAGTCAGATCGAGATGTAGTCGCAAATTGATCTAGTCATAATTGCTACCTAGTACTAACGAGATGTGGTCCACAAAGCTTTTCTATATTACTCGTATATCGAGAATGCAAATCGCAATAATAACATCTGGAATCGATTATAGAATCGAATTGTCCTCGCCAGCTTATGGTGACGTTGAAGAAAAACTAGTAAAGAAATGTCAAATGAAATTCGTTCTCATTCGTTGATACGTCTCGTAAAATTTTCAATACCACCAACATCGAATACAGGCTGGCGTTTCTGTAAACAACGATTTGTTTCTACTATTTCCATCAAAAACATGAACGACTATCAAGCGAAGTGACCGGAAAATTTAATAGCCCTCCGGGCAACGCGAGCGCGGTGCAACAGAGGCATTTTTACGTGCAGGAATAGAATTGAGCAGTCGTCGCTTAACGCATCCGATGGAACATTCTCGACGAGCTAATATTTCACTTAATTGAAAACCTCTGCTGACGGAATTGGATTGTTATGTTATTATTATTAACTAAGGTGTCACTTTGAAATTCAGTTTCGATTTAATTTAACTAGGATTTTATTGATACTTGATTGTAATATGGTTTTGAATCTCTTTTAAAGTGAGGTATATACATATAGGTTTTCTAAATATTATAAAATGACAAAATGAATAAAACTCGGTTCATGTGTCAAGAAATCTGAAAATGTAGAAATGTTAATTTACTAGGTACTTCTGAGATTAAATGACCTGTGATTAGCAAGTATGCTTATGCATAAGCAAGTATGCTTATTGATTTCATTTAACTACGTTTTCGCTTAACTTACTGACCAAAAAAAAAATGTGTTTTTTGATTGAATATTATTTATAACATAAGTAAAATTACATTAGAGAGAAATGTGGCATGCTTCGATGGTTCGGTCGTTTGGAAAGGATGAATGAAAGAAGACTGACGAAAGAGATGTACAGAGCGAAAGGGACTCGAAGGGTCGGAAAGGGTACTTTTTCGAATCAAATCGGAGAAATACTAGAAAAGGGCCGAATCTTGAGTACCCGAAACCGATGTGTATCCATGACTCGATGTATGATTGTAGAAGGAGTAAAAGAATTTGTCAGGACCGTAGCGTGTGGAAAGAAGTGGTTTCTGCCTATCTAGGAAACAGGCGTGATTTAATGTATGTATGTAGAAGTAAAATCGCATTTAATATTATACCGAAAACGTTTCAATTACCTACTTTCTGTTTTTATTTACTCTACCAATTGCAGAGAACCAATATTGTTATTTACGGGCTCGCCGCACCTGTTTTTAAACTTTTTATTCACATCGCTCATATTTTTGCCATAAACGACTGACTATTTAGATAAAAGATGATAAATTGTATATTTTATAAATTTATTATATCACTTCATTTTGCCCGTTATTACATCTGGGTAGAAATAGTATGTCGAAATTAAAAGTACCATTTTTGGCTTTCGGCTTCAAACTATCTTATTGTATGTACAAAGTGTTTTGTGTATCGGTTATGTCTTGAAGATGGAATAAACAAACAAATACACTTTCGCATTTACAATATTAGTAAAGGAGTAAGAATAAAGATATGAACAAGCGATATATGAATAATATGAATATACTATATTTACTATAGCAGCCAAAATATTTCTACAGTTGAACATGGTCCTTCCCCAAAGATCGCCGCAGCGACCGGCCTGGCGGTGCCTGCATAAATAAATATATTATACTGTTGGTTACCATTTTATGTTAAAGTCACATCGACCAGGCCGAGTAATAAACAGAAATAGCTGTATGTTGCCACAAAATATGCACAAATTATGCACCCATTCCAACGTGGTCTGCATTTAAATGAGAAATGACACTGCAAACGAAATTGTGGCCATCATGGAAATACTAATAACAATAACGTGTGTTGGACACACTAGTAATCAAAACATTTCAAATTTCCAACCAAAAACTTAAGCTTTCTTACGTTGGAGATAAATATTTTTTAAAAGTAGGACATACAATTTCAAAAACGAAAGAAGATGGGATCGTTCCTCTGTTCGAAATAGCTGAACAATTGGATGTAAAAAATCTGTAAAACGCAGCGAATGGCGTGCATTATAATAAGCCTCCACGTTTTTTTTTTAGGTTTTAGAGGAAGCATATGAGCACACAGGCCACCTGATGATAAGTGAAAATTGTGACCCATAGACATTCCGGCGTTTTTAATTTTGCTCACCCAAAAATGGTTACATTTTATTAAAAATATTATTTTAATTTGTCCACGGAAGACCTGACAGGGGTCTACGTTGGGCGTGACATAAAATGGAGGTCCACAATCATAACTGTGGGGGTGCATGAAAATGGATTCGGTTTCGATAGTGAAGAACTAAAATAATAGCTGGTATTTGTTGGGGCTCCTTCGCTTGCCTCTATTCTCACTTTTTCTTTGCACCGTGCTTCGGGGCCTCCTTGCTGCGGGTCTCTGCCTTGCCGCGGGGCCTGCGCGGGCCTGCGCGGGCCGCGACCTGCGCCCGGCGTTTTTTTTTTTTTTTACATTTTGTGTCAGCGGTGTTTTTGTATTTTATTTATTTAAGTGATTGTGTTTTTATGCCATCTCAGCCCTGTTTTTCGGAAGTGGTTTTATTGAGTTGTAATTTATGCGGTGACAATAAAAAATACAAGGGACAGCGGGGGCTCGCAATTCATACAGCACGCAAACATGGCAGGCGTATGGATGTCGACCCCCCGCTCCCGAGCGCCTCACAGCCTACGCTGACTCCGACATCAGTCCCTCCATGCACTCCTACACCACTCGCCGAAAGATTGGGGCTGTTGAAACATAATGTCCCCATTATAAAAAGAATCCCCCGTGGAGCCCGCACTTCTGTGGCCAGCTGCCTCTCCGAGTGCATCGCCAAGGTTGTCACGGAAAACTCCCCTCAAGCCTGGGAGCGTCTGCTCACATTCCCTTATTCAATTCTTCATGCGGACAAAAGTAAAAAAGATTCCCTCACAAACCAAATTAAAAATAACACAATTTCTTCCGTCAGACCTTTTGATTCACAAATGCGTCAAAATTAAAAAAATAGTAAATCTTATTTTCAATCTTCCAAAGTGAAACAAATAGAAAATAAACTTTCAGATGGGAATGTTAGCGGTGCTGCCCGACTACTGTTTTCAAATGACGACTTGGCCACGCACTCCGCAGAGACCTTTGCTGCTCTAAGAGAAAAACACCCAATTCCCCCCGACTCCTCTCTTTTTCCAGACCCTCCCGTATCAGATGACATTGTGTTATCTGTAAATGAAGATGCCGTCCAGCAGGCTATTATGTCATTCCCTAATGGTTCAGCCGGCGGCTTAGACGGACTTTCACCACAACATCTCAAAGATTTAACCACCTCGTCTTTAGGCGATGTGGGAAATTCTTTGCTACAGAACGTCACTGCTCTGATTAATCTTATGTTGTCAGGTCGCGTGAATGCCGAGATTGTCCCGCTTCTCTATGGCGCCAATCTTGTGGCTCTAGCCAAAAAAGATGGTGGGATCCGCCCTATTGCCGTCGGCTGCACCTTCAGGCGTTTGGCGTCGAAACTTTGCTGCCGAAAGTTTCGAACTATACTGTCTAACATTTTCAAACCCCGGCAGCTGGGTTTCGGCGTCAAGGGCGGTTGTGAGGCAGCTGTTCACGCTGCGCGCTCTTTTCTGTCTCGTCCGGACTATGAAGTATTTCTTAAAATTGACGTCAAAAATGCTTTTAATTCGGTCGATCGTGGTGCCCTTCTAGCTGCTGTCAAAAAAGAAGTTCCAGAATTATACAGCTATTTGTGGCAATGCTATGGGGCACCATCAAAATTACTTTTCGGTGACAAAATCATATCTTCATGCATGGGTTGCCAACAGGGAGACCCGCTTGGGCCCGTAATTTTTAGCTTAGTCATTCATCCAATTATTTCTGATCTAAATTCTAAATTCAATTTATGGTACCTTGATGACGGTTCCCTTGGCGGGGACGCGTCAACTGTACTACAAGACCTGCAAACGATCATCACTAAATTTTCTAATGTAGGCCTCTCATTAAACTTTACTAAGTGCGAAATTTATATACCTGATCACATTTCTTTGGAAAAAAAAATTGATTTCGTCACTAAGTTTAATGTAGCTTCACCAAACATTTCGGTCCATTCAAATTCATCTTTAACACTTTTAGGTTCACCAGTTTTTGACGAAGCAATCAATCCCATTATAAATTGTAAATTAAATCTGTTTAAAAGTACTTCTAACCTTTTATACGAAATAAACCCCCACATGGCGCTTTTTATTTTTCGGTTTTGTCTTTTCACTCCAAAATTCATGTATTTGTTACGGAGTTGCCCAATTTGGAAATTTCCAGACATCATGGCTTCTATAGATATTACCCTTCAATCAACTCTGTCAAAATTATTAAACATTCATTTTAGCTTAAGACCTTGGACTCAAGCGGTTCTCCCAATTCGTTTTGGCGGACTTGGTATTCGATGCTCATCTAGCGTGGCACTACCTGCTTTCCTTTCCTCCGCTTATGGTTCGTTGCCTCTCGTCAGTATTATCTTAAATATTCCACAGATACTTGACGTTGAGATTGCCAACCTGGTGGAGGCCAGGGACGCTTGGTGTGAGTCGTGTCCAGGAGTGGATATGCCAGTCAAGAGGCATATCCAAAGAGCATGGGATACACCTCGCCTCGTATCAATTCATGAATCTCTCATACAAAATAGTCCTGATGATTCGGATCGTGCCCGTCTCCTCGCTGTCTCAGCAGGCGAATCAGGTCACTGGCTCAATGCTCTTCCTTCCCGCAATATAGGCACAGTCTTGGACCCAAGCTGCTTGCGCATTGCAATAAGCTTGCGGCTTGGAGCTAGAATATGTGAACCTCATACTTGCTCGTGCGGGAAGGGAGTGAGTGAGCTGGGTCGACATGGCCTTTCATGCTCTAGAAGTGCCGGCCGTTTGTACCGCCACGGCACAATTAATGATCTGATCCGTCGTTCGCTTGCCACTGCCTCTGTACCAGCTGTCCTGGAACCAGCAGGTTTGCATAGAGACGATGGCAAGCGACCAGACGGAGCTACTTTAGTGCCGTGGAAACTGGGTAGGGCACTGGTGTGGGACGCGACATGTGTTGACACATTCGCCCTTTCCCACGTACAGTCAACCCGTAATCGAGCCGGTGCAGCAGCTGATCAGGCCCAAATAATCAAGCGCCGCAAATATTCATCTTTATTAAATAATTACGAATTTATGGCGCTTGCAGTAGAGACTATGGGACCTTGGTCAGCCGATATGAAAAGTTTTATAAAGGCCCTATCATCCCGGCTCATAGACGCCTCCGGAGATCCTAGAGCTGGTTCTTACCTCTCCCAAAGGATTGGCCTAGCTATCCAGAGAGGTAATGCAGCCAGTGTTATAGGGACTATGCCGCGCGCGGACCTGCTAGAGGGGGTATTTTTTTTGTAGTGGTGATTTCTATTTTAATCTTTAATTTTTCAGTAGCTTAGTTTTATTTTAATTAAAATAAGTTTAGTTTTTAAATTTGAATTGTAGATACGATTGTATTGTAATAAAGTCCTTTATGATAAATAGACATTTGCATTTTTAAGACTACAATCTTAAGACTGCAATCTAAAACCTGCACATGTGTTGCCGACCCTGAGGACTGAGAATTCCTCTACGCTAGTAATTTCACCCGTTTTATCCCCGTACTGAAACACAATAATGCGAACACTGGCGGTAGATTAAAGGGTAATACTAAGATGGTGGTAGTGATCCGATCAAATATACTATAAATACCCTGTACAAGGTTCTATCACCACTTATTGGGAGACGACGCAGTTAAAATAGAGAGAAAAGAAGATGTAGAGATAACATCGACAGTTCGAAAAGGTTACGTACCTACTTACATGCCTTGCTTTTTTATTTCAGAAAGTTATAAAAGAATAGTGCAAGTTAAGCAGAAACTAGAATACCTTAGTAATCGTATTGTCTTCAATTAGCCAGCCTCGCTGCCCTCCCGCCACTAATTACAGCGTCCGCGCATTTTTCATACAGATCACGGAACCACTCTCAACGCTATTGATTGCGAACTTCTGGTGGGAATTACTCGCGAAGAAATTGTAAGAACGGCCACGTTGGAATGCTCCTTTGTCCCCGACGTTTTATAAATTAATAAGAGTGAGATAATTACGTGACTAAACAATTTTCCAACTTTCTTTGTTGCTTGGTAATTATTGTTTGATTTATAAAAATACCTTTTTTTCTGTAGTAAATTGTTAATTTACTTTCGCTGTCGCCCGCTTTGTAACCCAGATTAACCTTCGTCGTATACATTTGAACACATTTTTTTTTCGCTTAAGAAAAAAACTGTTCTTCAAAGTAACAGTATTAAGGTGAAACTAAAGACATGATGGAAAGTGAGGAATAAGGTGGAATGCCTTTATCTATGCTAGTAATTTTACCGGTTGTTTTATCCCCACCGGAACACAACAATGCGAACTGTTGCTTGGTGGTAGGTTAAACGATATAATAATGATGGTAATACGGACGGACCTTTGACAAGGTTCTATCTCCGCTAAACCGCCGCCTATTGACATTAGTAACTACTGTGTTGCCATTTAAGACTCCATTTTTAAAAACCCCACATGTCTTATTTATCTTATTACATACCTACCTACGTAATGCTTTACTGAGGCCAGAAAATGGAGGACTTTCAACTCGTCGTTTTTTTATTTTGTCGTTCGCTGAAAACAAACAATTACAAACGCCCCTGTGTACTGACATGTCGATCGGTCAATCTCGAATGGGTCTAGCATTTAAATACAGCACCATGCCATTGCCACTGTTTCAGCCCATCTAGTTTCTTTTATCGTCATTATATAGTTTACGTTATGATATTTCTTATTTACATGACAGTAGGTACGAGTTTCTCTGAAGTAAACAATAGCAGAACTAGAGTTCCACTGCTCTTTTCGATACTCTCGACTCTTTGCTCTTTTTGCCACAAGGCAGGGCTCCTATTTCTGGGCGGTTTGCCCTTCGGGCGTTTAAAGATACCTAACGAACCTAACCTACCTACTTTTGCGGAATAAAAATGATTTCTGGCAAATTTTTGACGAAAACGAATAGAGCAGTGAGACGAAGTATAGTGGGACCCCGGGTTAAGTCGGGTAAATGCACCCATCATGGACAGTGCTCCAGAGATGAACAATAACAATTTAAACGGACAAAAAGGCACTTTCAAAAGATTTAATTCCTATAGAGGAAGGCCCGAAGTATTATAATCTTATCTAATTGACATTAGCGTTCTATAATATGTAATTACTTTTATTGGGATTGTTCATGACTGGAGCACTAATGATAGGCGCATTTACATCACCTAGACCAATGTTGAAGTGAGACCTGCCTTAACATTCAGTAGTATTGTTTTTTACCGACAAAGAAGCTCCAATTTCCAATAATAACAACATAATATGCCACAGTTATTTTACGACAGTTAATTACATAAGTTAGTAAGCAATATCAAGTTCTTAACAACTTTGTTAAGCTATGTCGAATTTAATATCAGGCTTTGTTAATAAACAGACTTATTTGGAACAACCGATAACTTTTTAAGAAGTAACAACTTTTCAAATAAGACTAAATTAAGCAACGGATAAAAAATATAAGTAAGTAAAACATCGTTATTCGAAGTATGACTAATCATAATTTTCATTTCTGGGTCAAAATCTTTTTCGATGCACTGAAATTTTCCACTCTGTCACAATCGTAATTGTTCTCTTTAATTAGTAATGTTTTTTTAATCTAAATAAATGTTTGTTTTATTTGAATCAGTGAAGTATTGTCAAACATTGTCAATCAAAATAAAATATTACTTCTTACAAAAACCACTACTCTGTCACATTTCCCAGGGACCAATTACAATGCATCGAAAAAGATTTTGACCCTTCTATCATCTAATATTATTTTCAGTAAATTACAATGTTCAAACAGATTCAGAATGAAACTAAACAAAACTCGCTAATCCTAGTTTTAAATGACTATTCAGAACCCAAAGCTCAGATCGAGCGGGAGCTTTCCCTCGTAATCGAGGGATCCGTGCAAAAATAAAATCAAATTAAATGCACTCTTCTGGATTTTTCCGAGGTAAAGCAATGAAGGCGAGACGGTACACAGGATGTGAGCCAGTGAAAAGAAGGCTGCACTCCCAGAGGTGCCGACACCGCAATTGGCTTTGGTATTACCTTTCCAATACGGTTTCCATGTATTGTACCGAGAACCGATAAAAAACAAATTGAACTAGTGCTCCTTTTCAGCGGCTCCCGACACAGCCAAAAGCAGAGCGATAACTTTTATACTGCTTCACACAAACACGTAAAAAGTTCAATTGAAACACACGCGAGTTATAGGGGGAAAATGACAACTAATCCGCCCGGCGAGCCGGTTCGTACGATCCACTCGTTGTTTTCTTTTTCACACTTCAACGACCTCTCGGGTGCGTATCAGCGGCGCGAGTGGCGGCGGGTGTAAATTGAAACACTTGCAAATTTACCCCATACATTATTCATACGCCGAACACCCTCGCACTGCAACACCGACAGTTACAGTTGACGCTCCAGTCAAGTTCGCAAAAAGAGACAAAGAATGTCTAATTAGTGGGATCGCGTCGCCGCGCGTCATTAGTCCCGGCGTAGATATTGGACCTATAGATAGCCTTTTGTCAGTGGTGTGAATAATTTGACAGTGGCTTTGTGACGCACAAATCGCACCCAATTTCAGAGGGCTCGCGGCACATAAGTAAAGCGGGTCAACCATTATACGTGTAACAAATGGGCTCCCGCGGTGTTAAGCTTTCCAAGACGGCCTGCGTGCAATAAGGACACGGTTCGGAAACCCAAACCTGTATTATTCTGACCCTAATAAATTTGCCAAGTCAAACCGGCGTTGTCAGACAAATGTGCCTGAAGAGCCATGTAATTAGAACAGTACACGATATCGTTTTAATTTTGTTTAAACCGTGCCGTCACATACATAACACTTTGCACAACTGTTATTGATGGAGTTTACGACATGATTTAACTGTGTTATGTTATGCTAAAATGTATTTAACCTACACTAGGGTAATGTGATGGCCTGATGGCAACCAAGCTAAGAAATGGAATTGAGTAGGTTATCAAGTCAATAAACTAGCAAGAAGCTAGGAGACAAGCAGTAGAATAACTTCTTATAACTTCGGTCACTACCTATTAACTATCTAGTTTAGATTTGTGGAGATGGCTAAGGCATTCACTGATAAAGAGTGAACACCTGCAGCACAAGGAGAGGAATCGGAGATAGGTCTATTAAAAGCCTTTAAGCCATATCCGGTCAGAGGTTTCTTATCGACCACGTACGATTAGTTGGAATTTCGACCTTAATATTTTAAAATATAATTAAAATGCGATGGAATTGAAAATATACAAAATAGTACTTCCCTATGGTAAACTACTGAAAAAAGTCATAAGTGCATGGTTTCAGGGTTTCATAATTTTATAAACGGCTTTACGAGACTTAGGAATAAAGCTTTGAACTCATTTAGCGATAAGTTGATGATAACTAAGGAATAAGATGGGTTTGGTATATTTTTTTCTCTCTATTCTCTCTTCTCACCTTATGTAACTTACGCACATAAGAACCTATTGTAAAATCATTCTGGGTGGCTCGTTACTTAAAGCAAAAAAGCAGCCAACCTTTTTTTACATCAATTTATAAAATCAACACCTAAATTCCACATAAACAAAATGCAAATTTATAAAACACATTTTCCTTGAAGAGTTAAGCGTAATTTCTTTCTCGCCAAGGCGTTTCCTGAAATAAATTACAAGTGTAAAATTCACAACAACAAAAGCGGAACAACAAAAGGCTCGCGGCTCGCAACATCCGGGCGACCCTTCCAAACTTAGCAGCCTGATTACGGATTTCCGAATAAGAAAATAAGAAAATAATACGCCACCACGTAAACCTTGCCAAGTGTTCGTGCATGATACTTGTGACATTGTCGTGTACCACAAAATTATAAATAACAAAAACCCTTTTATTTCTTTATTATTCCATGTCAATATTTTGTACTGAACATTTTCGATTCACTAATACGTTAATATGAAAATCAACATAATCCATAAGGGACGGTTGTGGAGTGTAATGCTTAACGTACAGATGAAATCTTGGATCTTTTTGTGGGTGACTATCTCCTACAGGCATAGGGGAGGGCGCTGGAGCAGGGGGAGCCTTGTATGAGGAGGAGGCAGCAGTTGCCGACTTTGAAGGCGTGAACGGTCCCCTACCCTCAAATTCCACTGGTGGCGTTACCTTGCGCCATAGAAACGGCTCCGAATGCATTGGACCATGATAAAACGGCAACGTCCGTGTATTCCGTTTAACATCTACTGGAGCTGTCAGTTCATACATTTCAGCTAGAGATAGATACCAATAATCCGCACCATCGCCAATCACAGGAAAAAGTCTCTTATTAGAAAATCTAGGACGATGTTTACGGACAAACTCGTTGTATTTCCGTCGTAGTCTTTTCATATATTCCGTGTAATTAATTGATGTGAGTAGTTTTTCGAAGTCAGAAAGTTGAGAAGTGGCTGGTTTAGAATAAACACCCGCGCGAGCGTAGGTTCTTAGGAGATGGTGTAGTTTAAATACGACGAACGCCAACCAATTTCTGGCTTCTTCTTCGAGGATCCTGAGGTCATCAGCTCTGCTTCTTATACCAAATTCCGCGGCCTCAGCAGCGCGGCGTTCTCCCCTCTCCGTGACGGTGGCAAGCCAGCGGCGGTAACGGCGATAGCAAAACTTTGTGCGTCTTGAAAAATGCCCGCGCCAAAGAGCCTGTAATTAAAATAACCGGTCAA
This sequence comes from Acleris laterana, assembly GCA_963966035.1. Taxonomy (NCBI): domain Eukaryota; kingdom Metazoa; phylum Arthropoda; class Insecta; order Lepidoptera; family Tortricidae; genus Acleris; species Acleris laterana. The sequence continues at coordinate 7,558,041 of OZ014452.1, forward strand.
ATAGTGGACTAAATCCTTTTCACTTCGTTCTTGATTTGAGGTCAAGTCCATACCTGAAGACGCCTAGAAGCTATATCGTAGTGCCGTCCGTGCTTCTGCCGTACAGCCCGTCGCAAGTAAGCCCTGTAAACCCTGCGAGCAGCGCTGATCCTGAATGCGCATTGAATGGTTATTGCATTCTTGGCCAACCACGCAATGTGTTTACGAATAAGATATCCTCTGACCATACGCTGAAGTAATAAAATGGACATAAATCTCATGTGCCGATGATTTTCAGCTATGTCATTCCGCTGTTGCAATGTCTCGTAGTATTCGTCTGGTGTTGGCAAGAGTTTATATACTGAAGCCATTTATTATAAATATCGTGTTTGTCTCGGCATAACATCAACAGAAGTTGTGACGGTTGCTGTCATTTATTACCAATTGACATTTGGACGAGCTTATTTATGGAACGGCTACGTTTATTGGCCACGTTTCCCAAAAAGGTTTTATATTATTATGATTTTCCGGTCCAAAAAGTATTTTCATTTCCAATCTTGAATATCTTATCCTTTAATTTTTTTGTGCTCATAAATTCGCGTTGTATTTTGCTATTTATGCCCTTGACTTGAGCCGGTAATCGGTTGTCAATTTCTTTCCATTAAGTTTCCCTCTTCGTAAATCATTAGAGGAACGCTGCGCAGTCCTCGGGTGTAGTAGTATAGTAAAGCCAACACGACAAAAATTCAGAACAAAATGGAAACGCACACATGAGATTCAATATACGTTGAGATTGCTATCTATTTATCCATGCTCACACGCACGCGTATGTAGGGCAAGGCATAAGCGATTGAGCTATGCGATGAGATGATTTGGAGAGTCCTCTCCCTTTGCGCCCCAGGTGAGTCCGTGCGAGATATCATGCATTATTCAACAATCAAATTGGCAAGGTGGGTTATGTTATGAATGACTGTTTATTTATTTTATCCCTAAAGATTACTGGTAGGAAATGAAAGCAATTTCAGGTCGACATGTAAACCAATTATAATAATTAGAAGAAAACAGTTCAAAACGTATAATATTAGTAAAAGTGTTTTAAGTACATACAAAGCGGCAAAAAGGTGTCAAATCTTCTTTTCACGTGGCAAAAATAAAAATAAATAAACATCAGGGGACAATGTCACACCCATTGACCTAGTCACAAACTAAGTACTAGGCTTGTACTCTGGGTACCTAATACCTACTAGGCAACGATATAAATACTAATATACAGAAATATAAACTTAAATATACAGAAAACATCCATGACTCACAAACAAAATATATTGTATAATATTTTATAGTTAATGTTCGTTGATCTTTTCGACTGCTAAATATTTAATATGCAAAATCAAGAAATAAAAACTAAAATCGAGGTAACATTTCACTTGTTTAGTCAATAAAATAATATTGGCTTAGAACTAGGCTTTATTAACAGCTGAACCACTTGTCGGAACTTAGACGATCTATAACATTCAGTACATTAGCGTGTTTCCCCTCAAACGCATACCTACCTAGTTAGGCTTTAGGCACGCTTTGCCCAACCAAGCACAGTTGTGCTGTCCGTTGGCTTTCATCAATTCCTTGTGTTAATTCCTGATTCGGCCGTTCATTACAACGAATTACGGACGCTTTGTAATTTGGCTCTCAGTGAGCTCACAAAGTAATTGCAATTTGTGCGAAATGACGTAAGGCACTGCATTTAAATACTCGTAATTATATTGAGTGTGCTTAATATTTTGAAATACTTCATTTAAATTAAGTACTCGTTAATATCGAGCGTTTGCTCCATTCGGGACACATTACATTTTATATCTGTTTTCGTTAAAAAAAGCGAAAATAATACTTTTTTAAATTAATTTAAATGAGCACCGAGCTAATAGAATATCGTTATCGTGTATTGGTATATTGTTTAACTAGCGACCCGCCCACGCTTCGCTTCGGTTTGTGTGAGTTTTCTGTAACACCCGTACATAAAACAGATTTTTTATACATAGAAACCTTCCTTCTCTATCTATTAAAAAAACCGCATCAAAATCCGTTGCGTAGTTTTAAAGATCTAAACATACATATGGATAGACAGACAGCGGGAAGCGACTTTGGTTTATGCTATGTAGTGATTTAATGGCTGATATAACTAACAGACACTTTTTGCTCACAATGTCAAATGAGAGATACCTACAGCGTTTCTAAGTACTCTAGAAAAAACACAACAAGCCATGTTTGCAGATGAGTTTAAATGTATATTAGCGTGTTGTGCAATTAATTCATTTGAATAAACGAGGCACCAGCACACATTAATGCCGGGTGCTAGCGATAAGACTGCCACTAAAACGTTTTTGTAATTACACCGGCTCCGAGATGCTGCAATGCAGTCGGAAGTAATTCCTACTAATATTCTTAAGTGTAAGTACCTGCGCAACAATGTTTTCGTATTTACATTTGTATTTAAGAGGCTTACGGTTGAGTTTTGAGGTAGCCTTTGCCGTATTCCGCCATTTTATACAATACAGAAGTTAATTGGTAGGTATATAGAGTTGTACCATAGAGGTAGGAAAATAGAGGGAGTATAAAAACGGCTAATAGAATAGTACTCTTCGCACCTGTTACAAATAAGACAGCCGGTGAAATTACTAGCATAGAGGCATTCCATCTTAGTCCTTAGGGTTGGCAACGCATTTGCAGTCTTAGGATTGCATTGCAGTCTTGTGAATGCGAATGTCTATGGGTCACAGTTTCCACTTACCATCAGGTGGCCTGTGTGCTCGTTTGTCTTCTCTATGCCATAAAAAAAAAAAAAAAAAAAAAAATTAAATGCCCATCGTTAAAAAGGTGTACGCTTGAAAATTGGCTACACGGGATTTTTTATTTGTACGTATAATTTGACAAACTTGGCAGAATCACGTGGAGCTAACCCCATGTGCTTCTGTTTAGTCCATTAGAAAAAATACTCTTTTACCGAACAATTGTCTTCGCGTGTGATATCCATGGACTTATTTCTCTATGGTGAAAGCTTACCATAATGAAATTACTGAAATTACTGACTTGCAAATAGCTGGTTTATTAAAGTTAAGCATAGATTTGCATTGGAATAAAAAAAGCAAAAACTACTCAAGTTTGCATGGTCACGGAAAAGTCTCGTATGTACCTTTAAGCCTAAAAAATTGTGAAAATGTTACAGTACAATGTGTACCTATAATAAACTGATTACGTTCATCTTAATCCGAAAGCATAGCGTATCAAACAACGAATTAAACAAGTATTTGCTTGTCAATCTTGATGCTGGGCACACAACGCTAAGCCTATGAGCAGGCGCATGTAGTTGTAGATTAAACTAACCTAACACAATTACGCGGCGGTTATCACTACACGTGCTTTCTTAACTTCTGTTTATAGTAGGTACCTACTTACTATAATGTTATAACATAAAATATAAACAGATTTTGTGAAATGTTATTACTTTATTTATTTATTTATCCATGGCTCACAAACCAAGTTACAATTAGGAATAAAGCTAATATAAGAAATGGTTAAAGTATATTTAAATATTTGACTGTTGGTGGTATTAGTAAGGTAACTTATACAAAGTTCCTTGGATTTAAATAACGCCCGGCCTAACGGGAGCGGCATTAAAAAGTTATTTATTCATAACTAGCGACCCGACCTCGCTTCGCTTCGGTTTCTGTGAGCTTTCTATAACACTCACCCATAAACCAGAACCTTTTATAAATATCAACCTTCCTCTTGAATCACTCTATCTAATGCTGAAAACTACGTTAAGTAATTTAAAAGATCTAAGTGAACAGACAGCGGCAGCGACTTCATGTTATACTACACTGCCCCGCAAAACGAAGTATCACACTTTTAATGAAAATTTCAAAGTGTGATACTTAATTTTGCGGGCCAGTGTATGTAAAGATATCAATGTAACGTTATGTCAAAGGTTTGTAATTGAATGAAGCATTAAATATTGTTTCTTGGTAACCTAATCATACATATTATATTATGAGCTATTTAGTGTAGGTGCACTAAATTAATGAAAATAACACAATGTTAAAATCCATCAGTAAATTATAACGGTGAATTAATTAGACCTCAATTCATTACATTTAGTCGTAGAGCATAGGTACCTACCTACTCATTTTGTTCAAAACCATAAAAGTGTTTTTTTAACTTTTACCTTTGGCAACAAAATATAACAGTTGTTCACAGAATGCACAAAAAACATGGGATAAATTAAATCTCAAGTTTTTATCAAGCTTTATCTTTCTGATCAAATCCTTATACTAACAGCCCAAGACCTGTCCCATCTGATGAGGAAGTTGGCACGGAATCTCGGGAACAAGCTGAATAAATTTTAACAGCAACCTTATTAAACTTTTATCGGTAAAATCTGATAGAATTGAATGGGAAAACAACGAGAGCTTGTTCAGTTTTCCGATAATAGCGTTATCGCTGTTGATGTAGTTAAAATGTTGAAAATGTTTTACCGGGAATAGATAAAAAAGGTGTTGATAGCTTTAAATGCTTATCATTCATAATCGAACTTTTTAATACTTTAGTTGCAGTTTAATTTGATAGATGAAGTGAGTTGCACTCATTTGCACTAACGTTAATTAGTACAGTAGACGGGGCACTAAATTAAATCACAACTATTATATTTAGTTAGTTGTGTATGGCAAACCCGCTTTCGTTTGGTAAAATTACTGAAATAGGTACTCAAGATATTGGCAACTGCGTTTCTTTCTCGTTAGGTATTTATTATCTGAACTAAGTAAAAAAAATGTAGCGGTAATATAATCAAAAAGCAGCTGCTTAAAACAACATTTAAAAACCAATGCATTTCATTTTGTAAAAAATTCAAGCGCAATGCTGTTTTCGACAAACTTAATCCGTAACCGCAAAGCCTGACCCGGTTCCCGGGGGTTTTACCGAAAATAATTGTCTTTTTTAAGCAAAATAATAAATCCGCCGTCGTCGTAAACGTAACTCATATCCCGAAAGCGATGAGGGGTGAACTCAAACTTCCACATTCCTCGTCCTTTGACCGGGTCACCGTAACTTGGAGCCCATATTGCGAGTGTCTCCATGAAAAAAAGACCTGAAACTTTACCCTCTTCGCTAAACTTATTAAATGTCGCAGAAAGATATTTGACGGTTTCGGATACTTTATGGTGATTAAAATGTTAAGTACGAGTATGCCTAAAGTTTTACTTTATATTCGAGTTGAAATAATTTGTTTTAAGCGACGCTTAGGTATAATCTTATAAAGGAAGTGCTATCGCTCTTAGAAGGTGCTTCGGGTTTATACTGGTACTTGTCTCTCACTCCTGTTGTATTTATCATACCAATTATTTAAATATTACATTTCTTGGCTCCGATATTTCTAACGCCTCAAATTCACAGAGGTCCTACCAGTAAATCATCCGTGGCTGCTAAAAATATATAAGACATACAAACTATTCGCTTCAAACAAATGAGCACTAGTCTATAAGCACTAGTTTATTATACCTATATGAATGTAAGATAAATAAATCTTATCTTACCTTATCCTTTAAACGTTACATTTGATAAACATTTTTTGTACCTACGTACATTATTTGTACTTAAAACAATTATATAACAATATTCAAAAATGTACCACTAATGTACAAAAAGGAACTTCGTTAAATAATTTACAATCGGATTTAAGCTTCCAATCCTACATCGTTAAATTAACACTTCAATTGGCAGTACATCTCTGTAACGATGCATTTTTAATAAGCCCATTTTACGGTTTTCTGAGTTACATAGAATAATGTAGTAGGTAAATATCAAACGTATTGAATTAAATTTGCCTGCCAACTCGGTTTACGAGGTGCTGCTCGTAACAGCGAAATGTCAACGCGTAAAAATGTCGTAATATTGTATGCAACATATACGAGCCGCACTTTATGACTGCGAAGCAATGCTCTGATGCTTTACTTGAGGTATAAACTGGGATGCAGATGCGTCCACTAATGGCGTCTGATGTGCTGAAGGTAATGTGATCTGGAGAGGGTTGAATGATACCTCTAAACTGCTATTTTATACTTACGTCTAGAAGACGTCATAAGCGTAAAATTAGCTTCCTGCTTCTCCCCCATTACTTCCTTTTATGGGTTGAATCTAGAGAAATCATTTCTCAGTTTACTTCTACATTACTACAGGAGTAGGTATACGAGTATAAATTATTATTCCATATTTCATGTTTCTAACTTTAGTAGATTAGTATGTGCGTTGTCTGCCTGTTCTTTCCGTAACGGAACTGTTTATTCTCGTAAGAGCATATACATCAAAATTGACTTCTTTATCGACAAGTCTAACTTCCCTAACTTTCACAACAATCTTCCGCTTCTAAAAGTTACCTATCTTCCAGACGATAACATCAGAAAATAGTATAGACATGTCCCAGATTAAATCTAACGACATAATTTCCCGCCTGAAACTTGACACCGGCACGCCTCGAAGTTCGAGATGGTGCCGAGGTTAGAGAAAAATTAAAACTTTCGCAATATGACGCCTTAGCGAGAAGTTTGGTATGAACAGTTTCCAGGTGATGTGTGGTAACTTACTGGAGGAATAATACTAACGAGCGGCAGCCAGCGCGTAGCGGAGGCTGTGTTTCAATATTAACTATATGTAGCTTGATGTTTACGAAAAAAACAATTGATCATTCTTCAAATTATGACGGTTATTATTCATGACATTAATTGATAACACTAAGTAACCTGCAGAACTTCAGTTATCCCGTGATTATGTTTAACGATTGCAACATCGTCGATATTTTAGGGATTCATATTGTTTGAAAACACGAAAAGAACCCTTAATTATTTATTAGTGTCATTGTCCATTAAAGACAAAAAAAAATGTATTAGTTTTGAGTTTTGCGACATTAAATTAAAAAAAATAATTAAATCGTTCAAATTTACATTGTACAACCTTTTACAAGTGTAAAATAAACAAGATAATGACACTTTATTTTTAGGTTAATGTGGTCCAATATCGACTACATACATTAGTTAAAAAAATGTTAAAAATATATTATTCAATTATAATTAACAACCATTCTTATTAATTAATCTCTTGAAACAAAAACCGCTCTCTTTATATTACTTTCCCTCATAGCAAATCTGTTTAGTTAAAGTTTATTCAAATTATTTCTAACAGTCCTCACGAGTAAACAAAATGTCGCCTGCATCGAATGGAGCACTTTAATCAACAGCTGTTTGCTTAATGAGATGACATTCAAAATGGTTTCTCACACCTTCGGTAGAGCTAATACGATTTAACTTGGAACGAATGGAAGTTGTAGTTACTGAACGCATTGCGGGAACTTGGAATCGTAGACGTTTCTAGATGTAGTTTGCCCAGGAATTGGTAGTGTTGTTTTTCATTGCCCAAACTAATTTAGTGCAGGCTGAAAAAACATTTGTCTAGAGATGTGTGAAGCTATGAAGAGGTGGTTTTAGGAGATTATATGTCTTTAAACTACTGTTAAGTAGAACACAGACTAAAACGAAATAAGTCACAAAAAAGAGAGCACTAACGAGATATTATCTAACCGCGATTGGAAGGGGATTAGAGGTGAATTACGTCAAAATGCGTATTAATTGACAGCTATTGGAAAATCCCAAACTAATGGCGGTTTCATAATGTCTTATACGAAGGCAAATGGCAACATGAGTTTGACAAATATTTGTAGGATTGTACCGACAAGTATATTCAGGAGATGACCTAATGAAAATTAAACATTTCCAATTTTTGGGCGGATTATTCCAAACTATGTTAATACTATATAGTATGATATGATAACACGATTTTTTTTTCAATTGTTTTTATCAATGTGCTGCACGAAAATAAGATCAAAGGAAAAAAATATAATTTCAAACCATAATGTAAACACCTAATAAGAATTAAGTAGTGACCGTTTGTAAAAAGAAATCGTCTATAAAACGAAAGTAATAGTTTAATTTGTAAAATGTTTTTGGTAGACGCCTTTAAAAAAAGGTACTATACTACCACTAAAACCTCGCGTTTGCAGTAAGCAGAGATGTTATTTTTTTTAAAAGGGCTCTCTGTCGAACGTTCAATCGAGTGACCGTAGTCATACGAGCGGGCTCACTCAACGGGTAAATCGGGTAAGCTGAGAATGCACGCCCTTAAATGTTATTTTTGCGACTTGACGGGACTACTTCAATTCGCCGGTTAGTTAATTGATCCATCAAGTTCAAGAGAGAGAGAGTTGTTAAAGAGAATGATCTACCAGTTTCTATTATATCCTCTGATACTCTTTGGATAAATACAAGTTTAACATACTTACATGTTATGCAGGTACGTATTTTACAAAAATATCAATAGTTTCAGAAGATCGCAAAGAAACATGGCGGCTATTTAACTCGGTAAAACCATAATATCTTTGACGTGTGAGATTAATAGTCAACGTAACGATAACTTTTTTTCTAACCTGATCATATATAATTATACATATAATATGAGCCCGTAGATACGCGTATTATAAATATATCCTCATACATACGCCTAAAACAATACCCTTAAATATTTAACTCAAGCGTTAGTTGATTTTTAGGGTCAAATTGTATAATCTAACAAAACCTCGTCAACTAACAAAAGTCATAAAATCTAAATGTTAGTCTCAATCTCCAAGGTAAACTAATTATAATAAGAAGCGGACTCCGGCACAAAGGAATGATATTATAAATGCCGACAGATTATTTACACAATTTTTATGCGATTTATTACAAAGTTAATATGTACCGACTTTGTGCTTTAGCGAATTAAATAATCCCAGTCCACTTCATTTCATTTGATGTATATTTTATAAAAGAAATTAGAAACGCTGTGTGTTTTAAAAAGGTCTTAGAGCACTAAGTAAGTATGTTTTTTGCCTGAGGCAAGTTAACCTAGCTTTTCTGGCGACTTGACACCCGGAAATGTAAAAAGGATTTTACTCCTTTATTTATTTATATGAGTATTATTAAGTGTCCCAATTATTGGGGTAGGTAGGATAATAATATGAATGTAAATATTGGCGAAATTCTAATAAATGAAATATAATGTGGTTGCCGGGTTAGAACAGTGCCACTCCATGTCCTCCCGTGGATGTCGTAAGAGATGACCAAGGGAATAAAGGCTTGTAGTACTGTTAGGTGATGGGCTTGCAGCCTGTAACTAATACACTGGTAAACGTCTTAGCCTGATTGTGCAAAATGTGGTTACATAACTATTAACAAGATTTAAGAGTTGTTAGTAATTCTGTAGCTCTGCCTACCCCACTCTGGGAATAAAGGCGTGAGGTGTATGTGTATGTATCTTTTAAATGTGTTTAAAATATAATAATATATCCTTATCTAATACCTGTAACTAGATTATTATAGATACATCATATCGCAACACGATTTTTGCTATTGAATGTTTACGCGAAAACAAAAGACATTCCATACACTATCAAGTAGTTCTTATCTTTATCCTTACTTAAATGTACGAGTATAGTAGATATGCATGCGAATGTTTTTTTTAATATGGCATCGACGGACAAACAGGCAGATGGCTCTCCTGGTGGGAAGCGGTCACCGTCGGCTATGGACATTTGCAACGCCGGAGGTGTCACCAATGCGTTGCTGGTCTCGAAGAAAATGATACCTACCCTTTTTAAAAAGCCCCATATTGTAGCGCATTGAGAATTTGAGAAATTCTTAGTGCACGAAATTCATTCCAAGCTCCCGTAGTACGCGGCAGAAACGTTCTAGAGAACCGGCGTGTATTCGAGTGCAGTGACTCAAGAAAATGGGAATGAACATTCTGCCGATGACGAGAGATGCGATGGTAGAATGAAGCCGTTTGCACCAGTCTAAACAGTTCTTAGCCCGGTCCCAGAAATAGGGTACAGTTTATCTTAAAAAATTTAAGAGTTCCTTGGGGAATATTGACGAACAACTGTTACACGATATACATAGTTCCAGGCAAACGCTAACAATGTTCTTTTTTTGCATAGAGAAGACAAACGAGCACACAGGGCACCTGATGGTAAGTGGAAACTGTGACCCATAGACATTCGCATTCACAAGACTGCAATGCCATCCTAAGACTGCAAATGTTTTGGCAGCCCTGAGGACTAAGATAGAACACCTCTATGCTAGTGATTTCACCGGCTGTCTTAATACAATATTTTAATTTATTTTAATTTTATACAATATTTGAATTGATTAAAAACATCACGCAAGCTTTTTAAAGTTCAGAATTTACACACTCTGCAATAAACGCAAACGTTATTTCTCTTTTGCCCGACTTGACGTAGGTGTACTCGATTGGAAATTGAAAATATTTTCAATCTTTCCTAGAATTTTGTTATATTCAAAGGTGTGTGCGAAACATGCTCTATTCAAACGGTAGGTATCAAATGCTTTCATGCGGACCTATTACATCTGAGAGGTTTTCATTTGGGTGAGTAAATTTCGCATCGACAAAAATCTATAATCGACTTTAACTGCTGCAAAACATTAATGACCGTTTACACTTTACAAACAAACTCTAACATAAAAAAAGAATTGTCCACAATCGCCTTCATATTTACACAAATAAAACATTGCCTTAAGGCACCATTTATCAAACCCCACCTCAGAGTAAAAGGTATTGGCTATTCCGTATTCCACTTAAAGAGTTGTTTCGCTAGGCGAAACCCATGAATAGCAGTCTTTTGATGGAAATTTAATGAGAAAGAGGGAGCTGACCATTACCGAGACAAGAGCGCGGCTGAATGCACTGTCCGCGCGGGGGACGCTCCGAAACGAAACGTTGTTGTTCAAAATTAATGTTTTTCGCTTGTTTCTGTCTACCGTTGTTAAGAGTAGCCAGAGGCCTTTGCATTGCACATAAAATGTAGATATTACTACTATTTGACTTTTAACTTTTGTAATATGATAGTCAAATATTATACCAACTTTATTTGGTCACATTATAAAATTATATTATTTGTATTAAAGAAAACTGAAAAATTACAATATCGTCTTTTGTAATAATACAACACCTACAATATTAGTACGATAGTAGTTATTTGGCTGACGTAACTGCAAGAATGAGTAAATACTTCAAATAAGTAAAACATTTTTCAAGACTTCGATATGTAAATAATGCAAAAAATCATATCTCAACGTGAAAGAAGCCTTTTCAAATTAAAATCTGTATTCGCTTTCATATCCTAACTGGGTATTAAGACATCCGCGGGCTAACAAGGTGCTTAACTATTTGATGAATGGCAAGCCTTTCAGGTTTAACTCGTTAGGTAAAAAACAAACCTTCACGTGCCGGTAAACGAGAGCTATTTCATACGAACCAGAGAAAACTGTAATAAGGCCGCTAAGTATTGCGTATAAACATAAAAAGCCAAAGTGTCGGTTTGTTTTTATATAGTTATTTTTAACTTTAGATAGTCCTTGACATGATCAGAACACAACGAATGAATAGTGTTTTTTTTAATATTTAAACATCTAAAATATCCATTTTTTTTGATATTTCTTAGAAAGGAATATCAATATATTTTCTGTTTTTCATTCTTTCTTTGTTTTTTAAAAGTTTCACAAAAAAACTCCACTATATTTTTTTTTTTTTTTTTTATAATGGCTTTCACTCCTTGCTATTTTGGCAAGGTGTATTCTGCCCACTATAAATGTGTTACTTTAGGTGTAATTGATTAATTATACTTATACGTAGATAGGTGCATTGCGTAAAAATATTTTGTAGTTTGACAGTTATCAAAAATGTTGCCAGCTTGACAAAGAGAAGCGTGCACAAATGAACACTTCAAAGAGCGATCCATTAAAAAAATGTTTGATAAATTAACAACTCCCTTAATTGCTTGTTACCTGACGCCACGTTTACATTTATCGGTTTTTTCTTATTCGAATTCGACTGCAGGCCGTTTTCGGTCACCGACAAGTGAAAACAGTTGTTCCATAGTAAATAGGGAATGGGTAAACCGAATGCGGCCGACACATTCGGCCACCGACCTAAAGTAAACGCGCCATGACTGGCCAAAAGGAAGGGTTATGTTTTTCGGATTTAGGTACAGGTATGCATCTGGGTAGGTATGTAGGTATTTATGACTTATTTCCATTCCTAATATTCAAATCAAGCATAGATAAGGTAGAATTATGATATTTCGTTGGTGATACTGCTTAGCCGCGTAAGTAACGAATTTATGATAGAACAAAATAAACCTACTACCACATTAAAAAGGTGAATTTTGCTCTTTACTAAAAAATACTACTTACGCTGTTTTGCAGTTTCACCGACGATTGACTATACAAAATTTGTCAAAAGTTAACCCGAAGTAACCTTATGTAACCTTAACCACAAGCCTGTAGTCGGCCCCTGCCTATAAGTACTCTGTATGAGTGGGAAGAGTACGAAATACATATTTCCCACTCTTCACACTCATGTAAAGTCGACTAGTGGTCTATGGCTGACCACTTGTGACTTTATATATATATATATGGCATAGAGAAGACAAACGAGCACACTTGATGGTAAGTGGAAACTGTGACCCATAGACATTCGCATTCACAAAACTGGAATGCAATCCTAAGACTGCAAATGCGTTGCCAACCCTGAGGACTGAGATGAAATGCCTCTATGCTAGTCATTTCACCGGCTGTCTTATCCCCAAACCGTAACACAACAATGCGAATACTGCTGTTTGGCGGTAGGTTAATGGACTGGACTTTATTGTGGACTTTATTTTTCTTTAATTACGTTACTAATTATTTTCAATCCTACCTCACAAAATCGCATCATAATTCTATCCAACGTGTCTACTAAAGTTACATAGGTATACAATTGTTCATGCATAATCTTGTCTACGTCTTGAGGGACTTTCCAACGGTATAACCCCTCCCCACAAGCTGAACTGCATAAGGTTTTGCGCAGCCTTCTTTCCAAAAAGGGCGTATCTTTTACAGAATCTGTATTAGACTTAACGTGTATAGGAGAGTTATTATGCTTGGCTGTAATGCAGATGTGTCCTTCTTACTTAAAGAAGGGCAGTGTACCATGATCGAGTGCTTAGACGCGAGCGCAGCCGCTGTCTACCGGAGCGAGGGTAAGAACCACACAGGTTAGGAATACTGCCCTCTTTAGTAAAAAGGGCGTATGTCTCATAGAACCGCGTACTTATTAGTGATCTTATTTCTTGAAATAGGGGGTTAAATTTGCTTTGACTATCAAATTACGCATACGTGCTTTGTATTTCGAAGGGCAGAATACTCCTTTCTACGCTCTTTGTAGAACCATAGACGCATCCTTTAAGAGCTTTGGATGCTGAATAAAATCAAAGAAATGGAATAGTTTTTAATTGGTTCTTGTTGTTGGGCGGATGATCTTTTTAATCCTTTTGAAATTGATGCTTTTTTAACATTTAAAGCTATCCTAATTGAGTTTGTTAAGGTTACACAGGGTGTCGTGTTATTATTATAACTTTATTATGCTTAATGAGTAAGTATTTGTATGTCTGTTTGTTACTAACAAATGTTTTATCTTTCTTTCTTTCTATCAACGACGAGCTTTTTCGAAAACGTTAAAAAACTAAACCGAATAAAAAATTGACGACATTTTGTATGTTGAATAGTTGTTATTATTCAAAATTTATTATTTTTGATTTTAAATACGAAACCGTAACGATAACCAAGACGATAATAATGACTCCTGATACAAAAAATCTACAACTTCAAATGAGTTATCTCCCTCATATTCTCTCGTAAACTATTATATTGCTTCTGTACTCCAACGACATATTAGGGGTGTCGCCAGTGATAGTGTTTTTCGCAAGCAACTAAAACACCTGCTGATTGACATGGCGTGTTATTCGGTTGAGGACTTTTTTACAAATATGTCTCGCTACTCTAGGCTTAACTATAAAAGTAAAAGTAAAAAAGTAAAAGTAAAAAGTATTTATTTTTTCTCCACCACCAAGTATACAGTTTATGCATAACAAACTATGATGGGAAGTCGGACGTTTAGAATGTATAAGAACAAAATATGCATATTTTTAATACCTACTGGTAGTGTATGACTTTGTCACTTACTATAAAGATTACTGTTATCGAGGTACAATATGTGTCTCAATGATTGTCAATACTTGGTAAACCAATTGTTAGTTATAAGCTACTGTAATGTTAGTTATAAATAATGAATAACAAATGTATAAATTTCTAATAACTACTAAAAAATAAATCAAATAAATAATATAAATAAATAAAGACACTGTATTTGTCGACGTCCGTCCCGTAAACAGAGATCTAAATCTACGCAGAGCCTAAGCAAAAAAAACTGCCAGACCATCCTTCACTTTTCCTCCCAGCGCGGCGGTGTATACATTATTCATTGTGCAGCGTAGGTATGTAGGTAACCAGACGATGGGCGTGTGCAGAACAACGGGAGAAAAATCTGCTTTTAATTACCGGCGTACTACGGTTTAGAATTTTCTTTTGAAAACGCTACCCTTTTGCGGGCAATCGATAGTGAAGACGAGCAAGGGCTGCGCTGCATGAAGTTAGCTAATTTTGGTGTAATTTTATAAAAACAGAATGTAGGATTTGAGATGGAAATTATGAAAGATTTACATGCTTGCTATACACGGTGATTTTTTATCGGTGATCAGGAGTTGAAAATTATTAATAAGCAACAAAAATGGAATTTAATGGTTGATGTCTCAAACAATTAACTCACTGTTTAATTTATTTAAGTTAATGATATTGTTAAAACCAATCACCACTGGATACATGGACATCCTACATTAATTATTGAAGTGAAGTAGATACGTCAAGTGCCATCGCTTAGGCGGGAAATTTGACAGATATTACGCCAATGAACTTATCAGTTAAGTGTTGTTAACTCATAGACTAAACAATTAGTAGGGTGACAATTCATTTCAATTAAAAGCTAGTTTCTTTACATAAAAAAATAAGTTTTTTTTCATGTAACTGTGACATAAACGTGATCGCCATTAATAACTGAATTAGAAAAATTGGTTTCTTCCGTCTTCCGTTCTTACGTCTTGTCATTTGATGTTATGTTTGAAGTTTATTAATTATGACAGTGCCCTGAATAAAGGTCATAAAAATAGGGCTACCTAATCACATGGTTGTCTTATACAGTAACAATGTTGCTATCTTTTGTTTCTTACCAAAAAGGCTGTCCAAAGGAAATAATTGTGTACCTGAAAAAAAGGGAACAAACTATTAGTTATTGCAGACAAGTAATGAACCACTAATAACTAAGAATGTTTTTTAATACACACTGAAAATGTCTGACTGAGAATTCATCGTTAGTTTTGTAACCCTATCTCATTGACTATTATCATCACAAATAGGTACACATGTAGTGAATAATCCTTTCCCATCGTTTTTCGGCGTATAAGTATTTTCACATCTAATTTTAAGTTCGTACTCGTATTTATCTTTCTGTGTCAGTTGGCTTATTGATTGGTAGTGAAGCTAATTGAGAAAGCAACATAAATACGAACTTATTCGACAAAACACGATGGAAAAGGATTATTCACTACATCTGTACATGATAACTTATTCACCTTATCGCTGTTGTTATTCATCATCTCCAAAATAAAACAGCTGACACAAAATAAACCTCGTGAAATTAAATAATTTTGATGTTTCCAGTAAATATTTGATGTAACACACTTCACGCTTGGACGACTTTCTTAAACCATTAACCTATACCTACAATGTGTTTAACAAGTTAAACACGCTGTAAACACTGCCCAAACAAAACGGATTACAGCATTTTCCCGTGAGATAAACTAAAGTAGAAACTGCATCAACAGATTGAAATTCTGTTAAACTGCAAAACAAGTTGAAAGTTCGTAGCTAATTGAAATTTAGATACGGGCTCTCCGTGCGGTCAAAGTAATGTTTACCTTCATACAGAGTGAAAAAACGGAACGGGATATGAAGGGAAATAATTATTACACTTTTGAATCTAGAATTAATGAAATTAAGGCCGGCCTTATAATGGTAAGTTTTACTTTAGATTGCCGTCAATAGAACTTGTGAGCGATGTAAACAAATTAGTACTGTTTGACACATAACCTCAAATATTCACCAAGCGTGTTTTTATTAAAAATAACGTATTATGAACGTTATTTCATCTTAAACTTAATATGAAAATAATGATCTAGTGTATAAGTAATTGCAAATGGAGAATTGGTTCGTTAGGTTTTATTTACATCTTTTGCAAGTTCTATTGACGGCGATTTTACGTTAGTAGGGACACGGCTATCTGTTAGAATGAGAAAAAAAATATCTTATTTATTATTCTAACAAATAGCTGCGTCCCTACTTACGTAAGTAAACTTACCGAGTGTAAGGCCGGCCTAAATATATTTTTAAACTTACATACCTTCACGCCTGTTATCCCACAGTGGGGTATGCAGAGCTGCAGAATTAACTTAGCTACAACTTTGAAAACTTATTGATAATTCTGTAACCACATTTTGCACAAATAGGCTACTTGCCTGTTTTTTTCATGTCAACTTTTTGTGTAATCACACAAAGTTACTTTTTCCATACTAAGTGAACCCGATGTTTGTTTTTCATCTAGTATGGAAAAACCAGTTCATAATGATTCTATTCATGTAAGAAACCACTGAAAAAATCTTGAAATAATACATCAACATGATGAGTTTTTCGTAACAGGGACATAAGGAAAAATTACAAAATAACCGACTAAAATGATATATCTCTGAAAGTACTAAAAATCGCTGAACATACGTGGGGTTGTTTTTAGTAGCCCTGGGTGTGACCTAATATTTATTTTTTTCATTTGGACTACTAGTGAGCTGACATCTTTTATATCGATTCCGATGATAAGCTAAAACTGATTATGAAAAATAATGAATAATTTGTAGCCCTTAATTTGACAAAAAAAAATCTTTGATAGTAAATCAGCATTAAAAAATTTGCAACAAAAACAAAAAGTGAACATTATGAAATGTTCACTGTGGTGAACATTATGGTATGTTCACTGTGGTGAACATTGTCAAATTTAGGGTTTATACACACATATTTGTCTTTCCGTCAGTTGTTAAAAAAAATCTTAGCCTATAATTTAATAGTGACGGAGATGTAAACTTGTACAAGTTAAGTAGTAAAACTGTATAACCCTTGTAAACCAGTATACACTTGTAATCTCATCGGCACTAGCAGTTCAATTTCATTAGATTTGTGAACGCTCTGCCGAGGCTGTCCGGGGGCTGATTTAATTATTTTGGAATCCACTAAAATCGATGCACCTAAAACTGGGAACTATTCGTAGATATCTTAACGGCTCTTACTCAAAACGGAATACATTCCCAACAGTACCCATATTCTGTTATTTCTTAAAAGTAGCTTAGTGAATCTCGACATCGTATAAAACTAAGTCGCTTTCCGCCGTCTGTCTGTATACATATATATTATACATTTCTGTATAGTAAAATAAATAGATTCCTAGACCATTTTTGACTATGTCATAGTAACTTTATTAATCAAAACGAAAGAGACTTCTTATGATAGGTATGATGTCACTTTGACATAATCCAAAATGGTCTAGGAATCAATTTCTTTGGCTGTACATAACGTTCTAACGACGCAACGGATTTTAATGCGGTTTTCATCAATAGGTAGAACGATTTAAGAGGAAGGGTTTTAAAAAATTCTTGGTTTTCTACGGGTGTTGCAGAAAATTCACATATACCGAAGCGAAGCGAGGGCGGGTCGCTTGTAGATAATGAAATAATGAATACTAATATCATAAATGCGAAAGTAACTCGGTGTCTGTATCACGACTAAACCACTGAATAGATTTCGATCTTCTATCCCACTTTGTTTTAGGCTATAATCAACTATATCGTATTCATATCGTTGACGTTATTACAGTTATTATTATCTTGACAGTACAGACGATGACGTAAAAGTGTTGCGTTCGGCTGTTAGGTATCAGTCGAGTTCATAAATATATGTATACTTTAGTACCTCGTCTGTTTCATGTCATGTTTAAACTGCCATATGTGAATGTTTACAACGATTAAAGTCAATGTACTAAAATGTTCACATATTTATGAACTCGGCCGTACATTGGCAACGTTTTTTTAAAATAAACATCCTTGTTTTTCCCTTAATTGAAACTCAAAAAACGTCTACAAAGCCGAAAAATAAAGCTGATTCATGGAAATCTTGAATAACCGCTGGCAAAGATTGTGCAAATAAATCTACCTTTTAATATCTTAGGGGTGTAACTTAATTGGTTTTGGATTCTACGCAATTCGAGTATAATTGGACGAGCTGTCACAGGGATCGCTTTAATTGAGTTTCAGTGACTAAACCCTAATACACAGGTATTGTCAGGATTGCCAGCCCTGTTCCGAACTAGGATTAAAGAGGAGCTTGATACAAAGACATACTTTAAGCTTGTCTACATACGGTGCTACCAAAAGATAAATACTTGTACTTACGAAATAAATAAGGAACGAAATTTTGTTCCATTATCTAAGACGAGTGATACCTAATAACCTGATAAGATCACTTTCTTAACATTGATTTTATTGAAATAGTAGGCTAAAAGATCAAGTAGGAACTGTTTTTGCTGTTGTTTTTTTTTTCATTATTTTAGCACCGAATTAACCATTTTTTTAAATTTTCCAAAAAAGATATTTTTGCTGTTTATTCGTCAGAAATGCTCACGGAATCTTTATTTATATTTTACATTGTAAATGTCAACACTATATTATTTCCAAATCCTTACAAATCTTACAATTTAAAAAATACTGAACCGAACAGTTAGTCAGTGTGTCACAGCAATCGAGTAGCTCTATGCAAAGCGTGAAAATTCAAGGCCTCCGTTTCTAATTAGGCTCCAAGACAAACAGTCGGCAGGTGAGGCATTTGAAATAGATAGGAATGCTCCAATTAGCGCAGTTCAGATCGTACGTTGTGTGAATCTAATGAAGCAGTAATAATACAAGTTATATAATAATCTCCAAATTATTTTGAGCTCAATTAGAGCCGAAACAAAAGGATACCTTTACCCTTTACAACCCCCGACGCCAAAAGAGGCGTCTTGTAACTTTTAAGTGTGTATCGGTTTCTGTGGCTTGGCACTTGTGAACCGATTCGAAAGTGTTTTTTTTAAATATAGCTTGCTCAGGCTTAGGGCTTTTTGGGTAGGTTTCGTAAAAAATCGTTGGGTCGTTTGTGTACTAGCTGTCGCTCGTGACTCCATGGGCGCAGAAAAATAAAAACATAGCCTATGTCACTCTAGGGTAATGTAGCATTCTAAGAGTGAAAGAATTTTTGTAATCGGTTCAGTAGTTATTGAGTTTATTCGTTACAAACAATCAAAAATACAAATCTTTCCTCGTTATAATATTGGTGTAGATTAAACTCGAAATTTAAGGGTCACTATTATATCGGGGATTTTTATCTGCACTGTCCATAAATATAGATACATTGTGTGTTGATATTTTGCAATGATATCACCACGCAGGACATTACTAAATATCAAAAAAGTAGGGACATTTTTGATTTTGAGACTTTTCGGATGTGTAGCTTGAAATTCGTATTTGATTCGCTGTTTAAAATTCTTACTACGAATGAAATTAAAAAGAAAACAAACTGGATTAAATACAACGTGCCTAGTGCAGTCCTTCAATTTATGAAAACGTTTAAAGGGTCCGTCTAAAATCCTTTTCAGCTCTGAATATAACACTTTGACAGTTTCATTCGCATCCCATCACATTCCCTAAAGTTTAAGAATATATTTAAACTCATATGTTGTACTAGCTTCTGCCCGCGACTGCGTCCGCGTAGATTTTGACTACCATTATTCCTAAAGTTAGACCATTTGTATATATTTTAAAGTATCTCCATATCAAAATTTCATCCAAATCCGTCCAGCTATTGCAGTTTGAAGGAGTAACAAACTAACACACACACACACACACACACACACACACACACACACACACACATTTTCGCATTAACATTGGGATGAACAAATATAATAAATACTCTTTGAATAAGTGTTTTTTGCTTGCGTTTTTGTGTTGGCACGTTTTATAATTGCGCTTTATCTCTCAGCGCGCCCATGCCAAGCTAACCTGTTGAGCCAACATGTTCCTCAGATCCGTCGGTGTCGGTACGAGTACATTAGACAGAAAGCAAACACTAATGACGACATTTATCACCTCGTCTGACGCAGGTAGCTTTATCTCGCAGTAAATGTATCTCCATGGTAGTGTGGTTCAAGCATTACGTAGGATTAAAATGGTTTTTACGTCTAAGCATTATGGTTTACTGCATTTTCTCCACCATTTTTTTTCCAAGCATGTCTAAGGTCAAGATTTCAAGGGCGAAATCGTGCTACAAAAGATGTGACACATGTTAAAAAAAAATTTGAATGTTTGTCATGAGCTTCAAATTCAGAGTACGTATAAACTACATCGGTAAAGCGATGTGTTACAGTCGTTTTAATATGTCTGGTCTCTTATATGTTATTATAGACATTTTCTTTTTTAATAACGAATACACTTAGGTAAATGATGTAAAACAATTACCAGTTTTAAGTTCAAGCTAGAAAATATAAAACGAAACCCGGTTTGAATCATCTAAAAGTTAAGACAACATTGTAACATACCTACTCGTATAATTTACTTCAAGACTGGCTCAGCTTCGTCGCAAGTTCTGTTCACAATTTACGGTTTCATCACTTTGCAACATTGCTATTATAACCCTACAAACTTAAACTGTCTATAGCAATTCCGAAACGTAAAGCGTTCCACTTGATTTCTGGAGCCCTAGTGAAAACTATTGTGGGTCTACTAAGTTCGAATTAAAAAAGGATACAAATCATACTCAGAGTGTACTAGAGTTATACCCTTTTTATCCTCTGATAAAAAAGAGGGAACTTGTAAGTTTACATGACATGTGTATCCATATATACATATAATGTGTTTCTGTGTATCCTTTCGCTATATCTCTGTGTATATCTGTGTCTGTCTGTGTCACCATAGTGCTCAAACGGACAGACCGATTTGGATGCGTTATTTTTATAAAAAGGGCTAGTTTATTCGGGATGGTAATTAGTAAGATGTTATGAAAATTGATTGGGCCGCTGAGATTTCAGCTCTATGATAAGGGATCGCCATAATAAATATAGTAGGGTTTTATCTTTTAAATTATTATTTACTTGAATCTTAGAAGACTTTCATTATGCAGGATTACAGATTTTTCGTTCGCGCAACTTCAACGCCGTTTTTTTTTCTAGATACCAAGGTTCAATGTTTCACCAATTGACCTAGTCCCAAACTAAGTTCTAGACTTGTACTATGGGTACTAGAAAACTATATAAATTTAATACCTAGAAATCATCCACGACTCAGGAACAAACATTCGCGCTCATCACACAAATATCTGCCCTTACCGAGATTTGAGTCACTACCAACTAGGCCAACGCGTCGTCAAGTTTTTCAGTTCACAAGAATAATTCAACTCCATAGTACCGTATCTCGCAGTGCCTACTTTTCTTCGATAGATAAAGAAAGAAGTACAAAAGATTCCGTGCCCAATCCATGTATCAATCTTGCTAGGGTCGCAGAATGTATTAACATCGCGACGGCAGTACAAAGTGAGCCGCTCGTTGCTTAGCGCAGACCAAGTTGCAGCTTAGTCCCCGATCTCGTTCCAGATAGTTCCATCAATCCTACGACAATGTATCGGCGTCTACTTTGCGAGACGCGAACTAGGTTTCTAAAGTCCGTACCGTTTTGAAAAATAAATACAGTTTCTTGTGTAGGAAAGTGTGAGGAAGTTACCTAACAAAATGCTATGTTTACAACTTTGTTACGGGGGCGTACAAAGGATACGAAAGATTTGAAGGTATATTTTAAACGTTGGTTTCATATTTAGTTGAGATATTTTGTCTTGTGGTGGCAAAGATGTTCAAACGGCGATTATTTACAGGCTTCTATGGATTTGGGTTAGGTTGTTGCCAGCTAATTATTTCTAGCATCAATGTCGCTAGATTAACAATCGATCGCCTCAATCATGATTCGTATTAAAGCTTGACCAGAAAAGTAAAAAAACTCGCCATATTGCAGAAATTATATGAACTGCCAATAGAAATCTATTGCAATTCACGAAACACACACAAATAGTAAACTTAAAAAGGCCTGCATAAGTATGATAATGTACATCAATGATAGGAAAGATACTCGTAAGTAATCATTACCTACTGTAAATTAATATGACGTTGTATTTACCTTTCCCAATTATAATCATTTTCGTTGTTAAAACCCAACACTCTTGCTGTAAGCCGCAACATTTCATATAACTTTTTCTTGTAACAAGCAATTACATTAGCAGTTTTAGTTGTCAAACTCCATCGGTTTTACATTCGTTTTCAACAAGTAAGTCCCGGAAAGTTCCGCAGCGCAATACGAGACACGCAAAGGACAAACGTCTCTAATAACCAAACAAGCGCGCAACTCAATCCGGAGGTAACTCATTGAAGTGGATCGAGCGGCTAAAAGCAAATAAGTTCCACTGGTAACGAATGTATTGTTCCCGGACTACAGAAATAAAAGCAGAAAGAGTGGCAATAGCTGCTCAGTTGAACGGCGGAATTGCTCTGATGAACGAGCAATGTGCCTCTAATAGCAATATCTTTTTCTCGTGTTGTTACACGGGGCGGGGCAACAAGGATGCGACTGGATTTTCTTATTTTTAATTAATGCTAGTCATCTAACGATGTTGAGGGATTGTCGAGTTGCATGTTGCATTCTTCGAGTAGGTTTTATACGTACCTACCACAATTACCCTTATAAGCATAATAGGTTTTTACGTTCAATATCTATGACGTTACGTTACAGGATATACGAGTATGTATGAAAACACTTTATTGTATTATAAAAATAAATGCAATTAATAACTAAATAAAAAGCAAGATTTAATTAAACTGTCGTCGATTTATGTTACAAACATAAAAACACGTAAAATCCCGTCAAAAAATATTTCATCATTATAATCCCAACACAGACGTTTCTGTACGTAGTGACACTTGCACTGCACCATCAAGAACAATCTAGTGACGTATCATTTCAAAATCGATTGACCTGTTTAGTAGTTACTAGTGGACATAGGAACGGACATACATACAAATAAACAAACAGGTCTAGCCCTCCTCTTTGGTTTATGCGCAGTCGGTTAGTAAAAAGGATACATAAAGACGAGGATTCTTACAGCTAACCCTTGGGAGCATAAGAAAAAAATAAATTGAATGTGAATCAAACAGAAAAGTGGAATATATAGTATAATATAGTTACATTTCAATTATAATTATAATTGATAAGAAACAACAACATATATCATTCAAATAGAAAAAAAAAATTTAACTACCATTCCCATAATTAGGTACTGACCATTCAGAAACTTCCAATTACTTTTGATTACGATTGCGTAATGCCGGCTATTGATACTTAATGGGCTTGTTTTGCGGTTTTGCATGATCAGATTGATCAGTTTGCCCTTGATCAGTTTTTTAGTTTAACGGCAGACCTACCTGTGTTCCTACGGGTACCTAATTTTTTGTCGAAACACCTTTCAATGAACGTATCATTACCTACGCAAAGAGTTTGAATTTTTCATCTAAAGGCATTTCTCGCCACATAAGTTTTTTTTTTCGCAAGTCGCAAGTTTAACCTAACACAACAGATATCCTGTAAATATCATGTTTTCAGCGAAATATTGCTTGCGATAAAATGATCAATGTATTACAATATTAATTGCATTGCATAACAGATACATTATTACATTAAGGGCCTGTTTCACAATCGGCGATTAAGGTAAGATATCAAACATAATACTTACCAATGATAAAATAATACAAAAATAATTAACAAATTAAAACAACAACATTCATCCGATATCAATATACAAGGTCATTTAATGTCAATACAATAATAAATTCACATTTCTAACTCCGTACATCCATCCACGGAGTATAATGAATATAATGGGTTACCATCTACAGTCAACAAATTTAATTCTTAAGCCTCCATGGAACTAAGTCAAAGAGACTTAATCAATGAAATCGTTAAAGACGATGCATACATACATACACAAACTCACGCCTTCGTTCCCAGGCAGAGCAACAGAATTACCTTCAACTCTAATAACTTGTTGATAATTCTGTAACCACATGACATTTAAAGATTTTATTGATAACGTCCATTGTAGCACAGTATATATGTATACCTATAGCTATATATACCTTGATTGTGGCCTATGAGTTAAATTGGTTGATTGTACCTCCACATTTAAAACTGTTCAGTAAATGACTGACTGACGAAAACAGAAGTGTCTAAATCGCTGAACCTGCATAATATTTACGTAAAGTTTGGAGAGAATATTTCTCGGGGACCCTACGTAAGGATTTTTAGAAAACCGACCTCCAACAGGAGTAATTCGGGAGACTAACTTTACGCGTACGAATTTGCGGGTCTCCTCTTACTTTAAATTAATGATAACTAGATATAACAAGGATCATCGGATCTATTCGGCACTTACCCCCTACCGATTTACTCGCGCTCTTTTAATCCGATTGTCAGAACGGATTGAATCACGATTTTTACCAACCGTCATTATTATTGATTGCGCCGGAACTGCACGCGAGTACTGCACTGAAATCTGCATTTTGCCTTTTACAGTGCAAGTTTTTAAATAACAAGCAATTTTGGTTTATTTGCCCCGGGTGATTGTAGGAAATTGGTTTGGTTCGTTATACTTTGTTGTGTGATTTACTGATTTATTGATGGAACTAATATGTTTTCCCTGTATCTGTTATCAAATAATTACATTCAAGGTCCCGAATTGCATCTTTACATATTAGGAGGTTAATCTTATTGTTTATATCTTCTGTCTTATCGACAGCTTATGAAAGTTACGCTAATTTTCATAGCTTACGAGTTTACGAGTATATACAAAATAACTATTCAAATTAATCGTAACCGGAGATACGGTAGATAGATTTAAGTTTGGTTTCTGGTTGCTTCCCGGATCTTTGGGAATTGGTTCGTGGTCTCCCACAAAAATGGATCTAAAAAAAATATCCCAATAACTATTGTCTAATATCCTTTTTATGCGTTCTTCCTAAAATCCTGGGGAAATTAGTCAATTCTCATCTTACGGCTTTTCTTGAGAATAACAAAACTCTTTCAGATAAGTACCAGTTCGGCTTTAGGAAAGGAAAGTCTACAGAAGACGCAGCGATTATCTTTCAAATAAATAGGTGGTAGATGTGCGGGAGTGTTCTTGGATCTTTGTAAGGCATTCGATACTGTGTCCTGAATACCTCCGGCATACGAGGGGTAACATTTAAGTGATTCCGATGCCGTTTGACAAGCGCCAGGCTGTTAAGGAAGGTGAGTACATAAGCGATGGGTTACCAATCACTTTTTGAGTACCACAGGGTAGCATCATCGGCCCCACGGTCTTTCTTATTTAAGGTTACAGCTCATTAGAATCACCTGGCACCCGACCCGCACCACCTCGCCTCGCGGTTAGTATTAAAAACATTACGTAGCGTAGTTGATGTAGTGAGCGCATGCCCATACAAATCCATTTAAATAATACTAACCGCCTCGAGGCGAGGCGGTGTGGGTTCGGTGCCGGGTAGTTCTAATGAGCTGTGACCTTTATGTTGACGATATCCTTAGACTGGAAAGAGCGGAGGTAATCTGTAATGCAGACGATACTGTGGTGTTGTTTCATGGGTCGACATAGGAGGATGTATTTAGCCTCGCAGAACGAGGACGAGAAAGAGACATAAAAAAAAGTTGTATTAGTAAAACGTTCACATTAGTGTGTGGCTAAATAATGATTTACTTGCTTTTTCAAAAAAAGGTCTGTTTCTCATGCTTTTCTATGATAGACATCCATGAATACACTTGAACAAATGTCACAACCCGGTCAGTGGCTCCACATCGTGCGCATGTAGTTCTATAGCCAGATCTTAAAAAGTTAAATAAATCCTGGGAGTTATTATTGATCAGAATCTTTCCTTTAGACAGCACATTACCGTTCTATCTAGCATGGTAATGCATTTAACTTTGTATTGTTTAATGTACGCTGTGCCAATCATGGCACAGCGTACATTAATATTGCGTGACGGTCGGATGCAGCATCCCAAAAATTGCACTACTGCTACTGGACAGGGCGCAGCGTTCATTGATTAAAGTGATGTCGGGGAAGCCCTTTCTTTTCCCAACGCACACTCTTTATCGGGATACGAAACTCCTGAGTGTAAGGCCGCTGTACGTAATAAAAGCAGTAGGTTGAGTGCATGCGGGATTAACGAAGTTACCGAACTACACAGAACTATTGGCCAAACGTACGTTCAGAGTCCCCCTGCCAAGTTACAGATTAAGTCTCGCAAAGCGTTCACCAGACTATGTGCATCGACGTAGTTATAATAATATCTGCGAAGGGCTTAGCTCAGCATTCAACAATTGCTAAAACGTGAATTCCTGTCAGTAGGTGCAATTTTCAGATGCAAAAACACATACTCACACATTCACACAGACGCACACACATACACAGAGTCACAGAGTACGGTAAACTACGTGCGCTTGTTGTGTCACTATAATAGTAGTTAAATGCTTGCTTTTGAAATTAGATTTGTAGGTATAATTCATTAAATATGTATCACACTCCAGGGTCCCGATACAGACTCAGTCTAGTTTGAGGTGCGCCAGATAAATCTTTTTGTGTATACTCGTGTGTTACTAAGCAAATAAAGTTTTTATTTTTGTAGATATTATTTCAAAATAACGAAAGAACATAAATAATCAGAGATGCGAGTACTTATTCTAGGGAGGTTCTATTTGGAAATAGCCCAATACTCAGGAATTAATTCGAAATCACAATCGATTTCAAATTAGCTAAGTAATGAACTCCTAAACCGCGTGCAAATCAAAACGTAGTTAACACGAGTTTTGTTGTATCAGGACCATAATCCGCGTATTCAATCCCGTAAACAACTCGCATCGGACCCGATAACCGCATTAGCGAGCGACGTGTCGCAAACAGATTGAATGCGTTGTCCATTACGACCTGTCTGTTGCATGATGGGACATGATTGATCATGAATTGAGCAATTCCGATGCCATTTTTGCGATTTCATTCCATCCCCAATAATAACCCAATAGCGTACCCTACAGAGTACTTAAGATTTTTATAATGAAACATTTGACATGAATAAACATAAAATATGTTAAACTGGTGATGTTGACCATTCAATCGTAATGAATTTAAACTGAAAAGCAATTATTGTTGCCCCATTTTTATTGTTTAAATACAGGAGAGCTTTTTCCTTGTTGGCTTTGTGTTTGTCATTGCTTCCTGGATTAAGTTCCTAGTTTGTATTTTGAAATCCATCCGAGAATCTAAATAATCATTATCATAAAAAACAATCATGAAAAGGGCGACTGCTGGTGCAAACAAAGAAATAGTTCAATTTGAACATACAGTTGCGCAAATAAAATAAGTGGTAGATATAATAAAACTAAAACCTACACTAGAACTTCGTTTATTTCAACGCAACGGAAAAGCAATTTAAATACCTATATTGATTCATTTTTCAACTTTGAGTCGAATTCAACTAAATAATTGACCAAACGTTTCCACAAAGACCCTAAAAAAGAAGCTACCTACCAAATTAATGAGCGTTGGACGTTGAATAATATTCAATTGAGTCCTTCACGAGCAGTCATTTATGGTCCCGAATCCATTCCACTTCGCGCGATTCCATCATTTATCATTAAAGTTAATTACCTTTAACATCTCAGTCCATTCGGCTAATTAGTTGGCTCCAAAAAATCGAGGATAATTGCGAAGAGCGATTGCCAGGATTTCCTCACTCGAGGGCCACTTTCTGATAAATAGGGTCCTTGCGAATAGTCTGATTTGATGACGCGTTTTATTCAGGCTCAACATTGTTTAGGCTTCGTTTGAGAAAGGAATATTAATGTAACGGCATTTATACCTACTACTAGTCCTCTATTCCTTGCGGTGAAACAATATTACGTTTGACGTGGTATGATACTGTCAACGTCACGATAGCTCTTATTTACTTGACAGTAATGGCGGTCGAGTTGAACACAATAACATAACACGACAAAAGCAACATTGTACCCAGGAGAATAGAGGCCCTGTTTTATTTGATGCGTATTGTCGCTACTGGTTATGAAATGCGTCAAAACCATCAATCGTAGTTGGTATTGCCAGCAAAAAATCGATTGCTGTTACAAATATTTCTCACAACGAATAAATTTGGAAGATACAGATGAAATCATTTTTTTAGGAAAATCGATAATAATTGGGTAATTGCACCCATGTCTGCTAAATTCAATCATCATCAACTAATTTGTATCCTCTAGCTACAAACAAGATTAAAATAAAGACTTAGTAATCGTTATAAGCGAAAAAATGGTACTATACTTTTTACAGCACAATAGGCACCCGCTTCAAAGGCATTTAAGACTTTGTAAATTTACAACCAGGCTATTGAAACAGGTAGAGTTTAGTTCTGTTTGGTAACGATCCAATCAATCGATTTAACTTTCGGTGTAAATAAATTACATCGAATTATAGCTAACTGATTCGTGTATTAGGTTTAATAAACAAAGGTGCTCCCTCGGGGCAACCTGCAGACACGATCCCGATAAACGGTTCAAACAGCCCCTAATTATTCTATTGTGCCTGATGTTACATTCAAAGCTTAGGCAGTAATTTATACCTACATATTAAAATGTGATTAGTTATTGTTTAATAATATAATTTGTATATAAAGTATGATTCTGGTGAAATTGCACGAAAATTCCCGCGATATAAATAAATAGTGAAACCTTACTTAGATGAAAAAGTTCCAGCACATAAAATAGCAAAGTAAAAATCTGTGTAAAAACTTCAAGGCCCATTCGTAGCCGTTAAGAACTAAAAAGCTTACACTTTAGCTAAAGTACACATAAATGAAAGTCACTTCAACGCGAGAGCTGCCTTTTTGGACAAAAACTATTCGGTACTTTCAACCTCTGAAAATCCCTCTTTCCTTATCACACTTATTTTCACTTGAGACAGCAATCTTTGGTCATAGCGAGAAATGAAAATTAATGATGTTCTTGAGTATATTTTCGTGTCGGTTTGAGTACACACCATTATTTCCGTTTTTGGCTCGAGACCCTCATTTATTATGTAAGTTTCAGGAATATACCCAAGATGCAGATGGTGTTGTGAATCAGGCTTATTTCAAGACAAACGTTAAGTCCCTCGTTACCTCCTCGTTTTTATCTTCAAAGTAAAATCAATTATTCAAATTGGTTGCAACACAAAGGAACGAAATATTACCCTAGCTAACGTATTCTATAACATGATTCAGTTAGATGCTGTGCTCAAGTCTTAATAAGAATTCATTTTAAAAACGAAAAATATTTATTGAGTGCTATTTTTCTACAATCAATTTTAACTTAAAAAATCCCCCAAAATTCTGGTGAGTTATCACAAATTTAATGACCAAATAATCACTAGATCAACTATTGTTTTTGTTACAAAAGGCGCCAAGGGACATCGTTTGAGAAAAAACTCCGCGCTTCGATTTTTCTTGATTCCACCTAATTGGATTGATGGAGTAGCTCGGGCAAATCTGTCGGGCAAAGATAATGAATGAGGCTACTAGGACAAACTTTTTCGAAGGGGAACTACTCTGTGTGAAAACAGCAAGAGGCAACCCCGCTTCCTCTTACCCACTGAATAGATTCTTCGTTACGAGGGGAGCTTTAAACATTATGGAAGTTTGTGACAGTTTGATGTACTTTGAGAATCCGAATTACAAGATTGCATCATAATAAATTGTGCTGTAGCCCCGAGTTACTCTTTATCTAACTTAGGGGTAAACATTTCGTATCAGTTTTGGGAACCTTGTTGGTGATTGGATGAAATTAAGGGATTGTAAACACGTGATCTAGCGCGGTGTTTGTGCATCCTCGCCTCAATGGACGTGGGGCCTTTCATGGCTTGATGAAATACAAACTGTGTCACCAAATGTAGGTGCCTGCCAAAATTTTAGGCAACGTTTAAGCGCAAACACTGTATAATGTAAAATGTCATCTGCATGTGACGTAAAATGAACGGTTGTTTATCAGTTTGCTTCAATTTTTAAATAACTCTCCTTGAAATAAAATCTGGAATAGTACATTTTGTAGTTGTCATGAGCATTATTAAGTCGTGAGGCAAATTTTATGCAGCTATCACTATCAATTACATGTCAAAACATAATAAATAAAAAATAGGGACGGTGCCGTGCAGAATAATCACATAAAGTTATATATCTTTATGTGATTATTCTGCTCTGGATGTTTTGTTACATAAACCATGTCCCCATTATTTTATCATAAAAAAAACATGAATTCGGAAAAATGTGAATCAAAAATAACGTTCATTAAACTTAAACTAAAATAAAAGCACAAAACTAAAATAAATATTACATACATACATTAAGACACGCCTGTTTCCCAGAGGGGTAGGCCGAGACCACTTCTTTCCATTTGCTACGATAAATACAAAATAAAAAAATACTGCAATGCTACTTGATTATATAAGACAAACAATATATTACCTTTTTCTGTTATTTTTACAACTCTTTGGGAATTTAATTCGTGTGTAAAAAAGTATTTATTACAATACAATCGTATCTACAATTCAAATTTAAAAACTAAACTTATTTTAATTAAAATAAAACTAAGCTACTGAAAAATTAAAGATTAAAATAAAAATCACCACTACAAAAAGAATACCCCCTCTAGCAGGTCCGCGCGCGGCATAGTCCCTATAACACTGGCTGCATTACCTCTCTGGATAGCTAGCCCAATCCTTTGGGAGAGGTAAGAACCAGCTCTAGGATCTCCGGAGGCGTCTATGAGCCGGAATGATAGGGCCTTTATAAAACTTTTCATATCGGCTGACCAAGGTCCCATAGTCTCTACTGCAAGCGCCATAAATTCGTAATTATTTAATAAAGATGAATATTTGCGGCGCTTGATTGTTTGGGCCTGATCAGCTGCTGCACCGGCTCGATTACGGGTTGACTGTACGTGGGAAAGGGCGAATGTGTCAACACATGTCGCGTCCCACACCAGTGCCCTACCTAGTTTCCACGGCACTAAAGTAGTTCCGTCTGGTCGCTTGCCATCGTCTCTATGCAAACCTGCTGGTTCCAGGACAGCTGGTACAGAGGCAGTGGCAAGCGAACGACGGATCAGATCATTAATTGTGCCGTGGCGGTACAAACGGCCGGCACTTCTAGAGCATGAAAGGCCATGTCGACCCAGCTCACTCACTCCCTTCCCGCACGAGCAAGTATGAGGTTCACATATTCTAGCTCCAAGCCGCAAGCTTATTGCAATGCGCAAGCAGCTTGGGTCCAAGACTGTGCCTATATTGCGGGAAGGAAGAGCATTGAGCCAGTGACCTGAATCGTCTGCTGAGACAGCGAGGAGACGGGCACGATCCGAATCATCAGGACTATTTTGTATGAGAGATTCATGAATTGATACGAGGCGAGGTGTATCCCATGCTCTTTGGATATGCCTCTTGACTGGCATATCCACTCCTGGACACGACTCACACCAAGCGTCCCTGGCCTCCACCAGGTTGGCAATCTCAACGTCAAGTATCTGTGGAAGATTTAAGATAATACTGACGAGAGGCAACGAACCATAAGCGGAGGACAGGAAAGCAGGTAGTGCCACGCTAGATGAGCATCGAATACCAAGTCCGCCAAAACGAATTGGGAGAACCGCTTGAGTCCAAGGTCTTAAGCTAAAATGAATGTTTAATAATTTTGACAGAGTTGATTGAAGGGTAATATCTATAGAAGCCATGATGACTGGAAATTTCCAAATTGGGCAACTCCGTAACAAATACATGAATTTTGGAGTGAAAAGACAAAACCGAATAATAAAAAGCGCCATGTGGGGGTTTATTTCGTATAAAAGGTTAGAAGTACTTTTAAACAGATTTAATTTACAATTTATAATGGGATTGATTGCTTCGTCAAAAATTGGTGAACCTAAAAGTGTTAAAGATGAATTTGAATGGACCGAAATGTTGGGTGAAGCTACATTAAACTTAGTGACGAAATCAATTTTTTTTTCCAAAGAAATGTGATCAGGTATATAAATTTCGCACTTAGTAAAGTTTAATGAGAGGCCTATATTAGAAAATTTAGTGATGATCGTTTGAGTGTGTACTGTAAATTCTGAAAATCGATTTTTCCAAGTTGCGATTAATACCATTCACATATTTTACCACTTTATTTTTTCTCAATAGCTACTTTTCCCGAAGGGCTTTCTAACCATTCGCATATTTTACCACTTTATTTTTTCTCAATAGCTACTTTTCCCGAAGGGCTTTCTAACCATTCGTATATTTTCCCATTATATTTATTTTTCAATTGGGTTCTTCTCCACTGCTCGACTATCATAAATATGAGGTAGGTTTAGGTTATGTTAGTTTTGCAGCAGGCCCGGAGGGCCAAAACCACCCAGAAATAGGAGCTCCGCCCAAGCGGAGCTCCGTCGACTCTGTTAAATTTAATTTTGATATTAAAAACATTGGTCAGTTGAGTTGGTTGAGAAATTAGAGAATTAAATATAGTCGGAAAAAATGCGAATGGTTAGAAAGCCCTTCGGGAAAAGTAGCTACTGAGAAAAAATAAAGTGGTAAAATATGCGAATGGTTAAAAAGCCCTTCGGGAAAAGTAGCTATTGAGAAAAAATAAAGTGGTAAAATATGCGAATGGTATTAATCGCCACTTGGAAAAAATGATTTTCGGAATATACAGTACACTCTCGATCGTTTGCAGGTCTTGTAGTACAGTTGACGCGTCCCCGCCAAGGGAACCGTCATCAAGGTACCATAAATTGAATTTAGAATTTAGATCAGAAATAATTGGATGAATGACTAAGCTAAAAATTACGGGCCCAAGCGGGTCTCCCTGTTGGCAACCCACGCATGAAGATATGATTTTGTCACCGAAAAGTAATTTTGATGGTGCCCCATAGCATTGCCACAAATAGCTGTATAATTCTGGAACTTCTTTTTTGACAGCAGCTAGAAGGGCACCACGATCGACCGAATTAAAAGCATTTTTGACGTCAATTTTAAGAAATACTTCATAATATAAATATTATATACAATTGACTAAAAACTAGTTATCATTCTACTAACCACGCTACGTTCTACTACCTCTGAGCTTCACCGTAACTATTACAATGCTTATGCGTTGCCCGAGGAAGCTAGATACCTGTCTCTACTTTTAACTATACGAGGGAATAACAAAGAATTATGCATTAATAAAGTAATCACTATCTAAAAATATCCAGTGGGGCTAGACAAGTTGCCATCGTTCACGAACGCTAGCGTTAGGCGATCACTTTGGTGATCATGATCACCTGTCACTTGGCGCTGTCAAAATTAAATAGGCTAGACAATCAGTTTTTAGCGTGCCATTTGTAACGAGTGATATATCACGTGACTTACGTCATCCCCATACATTTTTCAATGACAACAGTGATCACCTAACGCTAGCGTTCGTGATATATGGCAACTTGTCTAGCCCCACTGGGCTAGCCAGTATAGCTCCTAAATCAGGAGTATGGCGAAATTTCATTTATCATAATTTGCCTCTCAAGTAAAGGGAACTAGGTAACGTCGCGGCACTTCCGCAGCGCATGATTTGCATAATAACGGAACTAAGTGTTCCACATCCCGGTAAGGGTCGAATTTGAACCATAAACACGGAATTCTACGACTCATTTTGCATAATCTCGGACAGCCGAAATTGCTCTCAGTTCGATCAATTCTCACATGTAGATTCAAGGAATTTGAATATGTTAGTTAAGTTAGGGGAATGTTCGAGTACATTCGGTGCCGGACTTATCTACTTTAGACGCTAGTTTATCTGAACGACTTGCTCAGGATCGGATCTCTTAAAAAAACATTATTATACTTCTAAAATCACTTATATTTTTATAAATACATTTTGTAGTAGATAATGCTGCAGCCGTGCTTCTTCTCACTCATTACCTATGATACTATAGGTATAATAGAGCCGCACTTAAGAATAGATTATCCTTATGCAACTCTTGATTGTACATTGTACAAAAAAAAACCAGAAAACACACGCATTAAACAATAGAATAATTGCAAAGAAGGAGGAAATATTTGGATTTTTATATGTTTGTAACGTATAAACTCATTCATAAATAATCTCATTCACAAATTAACCGATTTAAAAATTTTTTTCAGAATGCTGCATTATCCTTAAGGAAGGGTTCTTTTTATCCCGGAAACATGAACGGTTTCCGTGAGATGACAAAAATAGTACTATACTTTCATACTTATTCCAGTCATGCAAATCAAGTAGGTAACGTCATGTAGCTAAGGTTAATTTAGTTACTTACATATTATACATATGTTTTAGTACTTAATGTAACTAGATGACATAATTATTCCACCTCGGTCTTGGCGTGGCTACGCATTTGCAATCTGGTGATAGTATTTGTCCATTAGGCTACAGAGCCCACTTACCAGGTGGCCTATACACGTTTGTAGTTCTAGTAGTTTCTTAATAGCGGTCGGCCATTTTTAGGGTTCCGTAGTCAATCTACGAACCCTTATAGTTTCGTCATGTATACCTAGCCTAGTTCGGAGACTAGCTTAGTACTAGAAAGCTGTAATTTGGCATAAATAAACATATTAGTCACGTCAACAAAGTGGTAATATAAAATGTTGAAAAAAACATTGATTTACTGTACCTGCCCTACGCGTGACGTGGGGATGTATTTTTTTTCTCGTCTACCCTGGGGTGTTGTTGGATAGGTCTTTCAAAAATATTGCAGGTTTTTGAAATTAATTTTTGGATTAAGGGATCCGTTTATGAAATATTAAGCTTTAAAGCGCAAATTTTTAATTTTTGTTAGTTTTATTTATATTTTTATTTATTTCCCGGAGTGTATTTTTCTTAACTACTAGCTGCTGCCAGCGACTTCGTCCGCGTACATTTCGTATTTTTGGCATCCCACGGGAACCGATAAAAAGTAGCATATGTTACTCAGAGATAACGTAGCATTCTAATGGTGAAAGAATTTTAGAAATCGGTCCTGTAGTTTTTGAGTTTATTCGTTGCAAACATACAAAAATATAAATCTTGCCACTTTACAATATTGGTGTATGGTTATGTAGAAAGGAGGCCCCTAATGTTTTCGGACTCTTCATATGCGCTTCATGTGTGAATACGATTCGTACTTGGCCCATATTTGTATGAAACATGCAACAAATATAGGCAATTTCAGTTAAGGGTGCTATAGTACCTACTTAAATATGATATAAATGCCATCCGCTATTATGAAGTCGCGAGTATTGTACTATATCGTTCGTATTGTTCTTCATGCCAATAAAAAAGCACCGACATAATTATCTTCGATACTAATTAAAAAGGCACTAGATCCTAGACAATTTATCATTGACTAGTTTTTGTGAATCTGTTATACGAGTACATTAAAAATGCTATAGATATCTAACTAGCCAAATTACTAAGAGCCCTAAACAACAACGGTACCAAAAAGGATATAAGGGTTGCTTAATTGTATTTATTTTACGCCTAATGCAGTCATATTGTTAAAATTTACTTTCCGAGTTCAATATTTTTAATAACATTTTAATAATGGTTTGTTGGGAGATATCCAATGATAAAGATAACTATACATTTGATATGAAAAGAAACTCTGATCTAGACCGGGGACAGGTGGACCAACGGACATGACGAAAATATAAGGGTTCTTTGTTGACTACGGAACCCTAAAAAGACGTTCGTTTAGATGCGTTTCCATTTCTACTTTCGAGCGCTCGATCTTAAAAATCGACCCTTTGGGATCCTAAAGCCGACGAAAGAATCTAGGTCGAATCTGACAGCGATGCGATAGGCAAATACCCGATGACCTAGAATAGGCAATTTATCACGACAGACCTTCGCGCCTCGCCATCAATCTTGGATCCTCAACACTCTGCTAATTATTGTCGATCAGCCCTTGACGGTTTCCTTGTGCATTTCGACAAGATTTTTTCGCAAACGACAGGATTGTTGGGCGGAAAATTAATGGTTTCACTAGGTTCGGGAAAGAAGCTGGTTAAGTAAGGTAAACTTCCATTTGTTTCGTGTGAATGTCATTCTAGGTTGTTTAAATATATATTTTATTATCTTTAAAGGAATGCTTTAGCAGCGCAACACCTTGGCTACGAGAGATCCTTCATAGTCATCTCTAAAGACGTTTTACCCGTTTTTGAACTCAAAAAATTAAAAAGCATTTTAATTAAAACACAAATATTATCTGTATATTCATCAATCTAAAACTCTTTCTTAATTCTGAGAGGTTTTTTACATTACCGATGTCCAAGTTTGATTAAATGCAGCTATGGCAACATATCAAAGAGACCTGAGCCAGATTACATTTTAATATCCATCGACTTTGGGCATGATTAATATTTAGTTTGTAAGTTTTAGTTCAGTATTTTACCACTCCCGAAAGTCTAATAAATACATGAATGATATTCAGTCAGTACAATCACACATTTAAATGAAGCCCTTTTCATGTAAAATTAGTTTTGTGATAGGAAACAACACAATACCATTAATTATGTTCGTGAATAATAGATCGTCCCAATTTACCAACGAATTTCTAATTATATATTATTTTTCACTCGTTAAAACACTGTTAACATTAACACATTTAAAATGTAATTTTCATCATTTCTAAACGTTAACCGAAATATTTCACGCAACGTAAAAATAACGCTGGCGTAATATTCGCCGGTAAGGGATGAGGAGGCATACACGAGTGGTTGAGGACCATTAAGTTTATTACATTTGCATCATGAGCAGTGAACTGAAATAAATGTTTGTGAAATGACATTGTATTATGGAGGCGTCGCTTTATGGCGGCGAAAATTAAGGGTGCTGAACTCTGATGGGTATCATATGTATAAGTTACTCAGGGAAGTGTTATGCTCCGTGAAAGATAAGGACAGAGTATGCTAACGTAATGTTACGTAATCACACAAAACAATGCGATATTCTCTTTTCTATCTTTTCCCCAGAGCACCATTGTCTTTAAGAGCCGTCTTACAAAAGCTGGTGCTGTCGGGTATTTTCGATTGAAATTCTCTAATGTAATGTACCTAAGCGTGCTTAGCTTTTTTCAGACACCTCTTACGCAAAAATTGAGAGAATCAACACGATAGACGAAGAACAAATCCAATTTGATTCTTAATTTGAATCTTAAAAATGGGTAGCTGGCGACACACTTTACGTAGTCGAGAGTAATGTGTCGCCAGCTACCCATTTTTAAGATTACATCTGGCTTAGCACAAGCAACGACTAATAGGATTGTGTACCTACAATTACCTAAATTTCAAACTCCTCTTTGCTATTAATACCCTATAACTACGTCAGTACGCTTCAAAGGCAGGCAATTCCACCATCACTTTGTCACTGGTTCGACTCGATTCCCGCTAGCTTAAAGCTTAAACGAAAGGGTGAAAAAATACTGCACATTCACCATTCGCACCCAATACTGCCGGGACTTACAAGCGCAAATAAAAATTGTAAAATCTGCGCAAATCCCTAGAGGGCTGCGGGACGCACGTTTCGCACATTTCGCACGCACACTGTCGCTCAAAATACCTCGAATAATGGACATTATGTATGTAGTATATCATTTTATTAGTTAGAAAGGACGGCGAGAACGCTAGATGGCTTTTACGTTGTTGTAACGTGATGTACTGGTGTTTTTATGAAGGTTTTATCTCCGTTATTATAAGTCAAACTTTATT
Source organism: Acleris laterana (assembly GCA_963966035.1). Taxonomy (NCBI): domain Eukaryota; kingdom Metazoa; phylum Arthropoda; class Insecta; order Lepidoptera; family Tortricidae; genus Acleris; species Acleris laterana. The sequence goes on from OZ014452.1 coordinate 7,596,083, forward strand.
TAGCGCACACGCGCCTAATTTTGTATGTTTGTGTATATTCAATAAACAACTGAGAGTTTTAGACACAGTTAAAGGGTATCAAGGCCTAGTGTAACTACATTATATTTTTTGACTGAATGTTTATCATATTTTAACAGTAAGATTGCATAGTTATGAGAAATTATTGTTGACATACTCGTAATTTATTATTTTTCAAGAAAATGTTCGTTCCGCGTTAATCTAAATGAATATTATAAAGAAAGTTTGTGACGTTGTAGGGGGTAATCATTGGATTTAATGAACCGATTTTTAAAATTCTATTACCAATAGAAAGCCACATTATTTGTGAGTGCCACTTACTATACTTAGCCGGATTAGAATAGTGCCACTCCGTATCGTTCCGTGGATGTCGTAAAAGCCGACTAAGGTAATAAAGGCGTGTAGTACTATTAGGCGATGGGCTTGCAACCTGTCACTAATACACTGGTAAACATCTTCGCCTAAGTGTGCAAAATGTGGTTACAGAATTATCAAAAAGTTTTTATAGTTGTTGGAAATTCTGTAGCTCTGCCTACCCCACTCTGGGAATAAAGGCGTGAGTTTATGACATGTATGTATGTAAACGTAACATGGGCCTTATTCTTAAACTAATATACGAACTACGGTTCAAAATGAGGGTTAACACTAACGCATGTGTTTTAATAAAGTGATACATTGTAATGTAGCGCAAGTTATCACGTCATCTGTTCTTACACCCGGTCGTGTGTTATTCCTCATTTGCGTCCACCGTACGGTGAGCTTTATGCTGCACCACCACGTTCCCGCCATTCTGAATGAAGACTAATACTCTTAGAAACATGAACTAAATTAGCAAGGCAGCGTTACTTGTCAGCCTATTTATGTTGGGCTTTATTTCCTGCCTTACACGCGTTCATTCTTGTAAGGTTCTTACCGTCTAGCCTCTGCTCGGAACAGTATTTATGTTTCAGCGAGTAAGACCCTAAGTTAGTAGGAAAATTAATTTATTAACCTTACACTGCCGGGTAAAGTTTATAGGTTGACGATAAAATAAACGAGATACAGAAGTGTATTACGTATAATTTTACTAAAAATAGAACTAGAGTCCGACAAGGCTCATTATGAATGCGGGTCACATAAGCGCGAGGGTGCCATTGTAGTTGTTGCTTGTTAGTTTAAGATAATATCTTACTTCAGAGAAATAATATTGCTACAATACTATACTAATGTGAGATAATGTATTGCCTTATAATTGAAAAGCCAATAAAAATCATCGTTTTATGAATGAAATCATTTATTTATTTATTTAATCGCACGTGCACACGTTTGTCGTTCAAAATCGTTGTGTCTCGTTCAATCTTTTGATATCCTTCCGTTCTTAGACACTTACGTTCAATGACACGTTAATTCATTCCATTTTACATTCCATCCCAATTATAATGACTAACAGCTGCCTTGACTATTAGTGATTCCTTAGTAACGTATTTTTATAAGTTTTTGAATAGAGGTTTGATAATAACGAGTTAATTATCTCTAAAATATAGGTATCTAAAGTTTGAAGAGAGACGTGGGAGTAATTAGACTTATTTCTTGGAAGGACTGGAAAAACACTTTTGGTTACTTTTTGAAGCACAGAAGCAGGAAATAATACCAATTACTTATGTGAATGTAAAGATTTAGTCAAATCACAATTTTGAGATGAAATCCAGTTCAAGTTTAAGTCCAAGTTATTTCCGATTTTAATGAATGGGATGCTTCCCGATAAGAAACTTTAACATAATCCATCAAAATCTAAGAATACACTTTAACAAATAACAAACCGCACCCAAAAAATAGTATCACGTATCACATCAACGTTTCGCCGTTATCTATTACGTAAATGGCACCAGTGATACTGCGCGCGCGATCGCTCGCCAGATAAACAATCAGGTCAGCGACCTCTTCGCTCTCTCCCATTTTACCCAGTGGATAGTTCTCATCACGGGCCTTATACAGTTCTTCCACTTCAGCTTTAGAGAATCCTGCGTTTTCCGCAAACGGCGTCCTTGTTCCTCCAGGATTGACAGAACACACTCTTACCCCGTCACGAGCAAGCTCCAATGCAACACATTTTGTCAATTGGTCAAGGGCCGCTTTAGAAATGCAGTAAGGTAAGTAATCTGCGTCTTTGATCGGTTTGAACGCTGCAACACTTGATACGTTCACAATGCAACCCTTAGTCTTCACTAAATAGGGTGTAGCTAGACTAGTCAAAAGGTAAATCGATCGAACATTCACAGCCATTACAATATCATATGGTTCAACACCATCACGGATGCTACCTCGCATACCAACAGCGGCATTATTCACTAGCACGTCAATTTTCGCAAATGTTTCGACAGTTTTTCTAACAATGTTCCTTACGTCGTCATCATTGCTTAATTCAGCTCTGATAATTAAGGGTTTAATTCCGTTTTCGGCTTCACATTTTGCTGCTACGTCGTTGAGTTTTTGTTCATTTCTTGCAACGAGGACGAGCGTTGCAGATTGTTTGGCAAACAGGAAGGCAGCAGCTGCCCCGATGCCGGAACTTGCGCCAGTGATCACAACTACCTTGTTCTTGAAGTCCATCGTCGCCGCGGCCGGAGTTTAGACTGACGATAACTCCCGGACGCCGAATGTTATGAACGAACAACTTTGACCTCGAAAGCGAACTGTCGAAGTCACCGATGTGAAACAGATTAGATAATGCTGTTGAATGTTTTTCTGTCCCTCTAATTGCTTTCGTAATGGTATGTTTATCCAATTGTTTCGAAGAATGCTATTAGTGTAATAAGGTATGAACTCACGATTTCATATGATAAGTTAGATGATAAGCAATAGGTAAATTAACTAAGTAGTAATTGCACATTAGAGCAATATTTTTCAAAGCAACGTATTCTTGTGGAAATTAACTAAGGGCTCTTTCATGTAGGTGGTAAACGTCCATTGAACAAATTTAGAGTAAAACCAACATTCTACATTATTTTACAAATGTTTTATATTATTTAATGTAACATAACTATGCTTTTTTTTCTCATTATGAATGTTCCGACATCAACGGTGATTTTAATATTAATCTTTGTAATGGAGTTCTGCAGCAGTTTTAATTAAACTTTATAGAATTAAAAAATTTAGAAAAAAATCTAATGAAGATGCAGCACACACGAGGTTTTTCATCACGCTACAGTCAGCTGATGTTTTCATTACTCCTCTGGGCCCAGGGGAACACCATCCCGTTAATACTGTGTTTAAGATATGAGTAACAATCATGATATTACGACTTTTACACCTTATTTTTTGTGTTAAAGAATATGGAAATAACGTACCTACCTATTCGTATTTATTTTACATATGTTACTGGCTGGTTGGGTTAACTATTAGTTTTTTTAATTAAAACCCAATTAATGTCGAATTTTATTTTATGTATAGTCGAGTGCGAATATAATTATACATTTTTAGTTAGCTAAGGTTTAAAAGTAATTAAATATGTTTGTACTTGAATAGTATAAAGATTAGATTAGCTTATAAAAAATATAGGTAAAAGATGATTGCTCGAACCAAAACGTAGACTTTGAACAAAACGATGCATCCATCATAATTTACGTTTTCCAAGTAAAAATATGATCACGCCCTAAAAGTACATATTTTTTCAGACAAAAATCGGATTAAAATACAAATTGGGTTACATGGTTTCCTATTGAATGATCTAGATATTTAAGATATTAGAAATAACCAACCAGTGGCCCTAGACAAGATGCATTCGGCGAACGTAAACTTCATCGAAAATGCATCGCAATGACATATCCATAAATATTGACAGTTTTCGAAAACCGCTTACTTTAACGTTAAGCATATTGTCTAGGAGCCCAATGGCGTGAATATTAGTAACGAAGAAGGAAGCAAATAAATACAGCAAGTAAGCGACTAACACAAACAAACGCCCGATTGACGAACATATTAACAATACACACAAATATGTATTTTAAAGCGAATTAATTATTCAGGTTTCGGATAATCCGTCCCGACTCACTCCATCGGAGGCAAAACTACGTAATGTTGCTCCCTAGTCATGCCATTTACATGAATGATTATTCAGGCATACACCCCGCTGCATGCAGTTTAGAACTCTAATGCTATGCGGTAAAGTTAAGAGCTGTGTGGGACGTTGTCGAGACCATTTCAAAGTTTATCTGGGCAGCCCGCATGGAAAGCATTGTTCGGACCCGTCAGCCTATGTTAACACTCCTTGGTCCTACAGCACATGGTAAACATAAAATCGAATTCAATCTTTCATCCGTAATTTGAGGTTATTACCGAAATTATCAAATACCGGATTGACGAGGGCAAGACTGTACCCGAGCTAGTGATTAAGACTGCGCCGAGCGTACGCCGTATGTACAGTGGCGCCCTCATTACTATGCGCAGTCTTAAATTAAATGTCTATTACTATCAGTATAAATAAAAGAGGTTTTCAAATTATGAAAAAAATATCAAAGCTTGACCATTCATTACGATGGTTGAAAATTGCTTTTTAACGATGTCTATAAAACTTACTTGATATTTAAATCCAAATTTCTTCAAGTACCTATCTACGGTCGCCTACGCAACTGTTTTCAAGGACGTCTCCTTTCTTATCTTTACTGCGTTTTTGTTTGCGTTTGTTGAGAAGTCTTGATTTTTTTAGACGTATTTCTGCTGAGCATTGTCTCAAAAAGTATTTATTACCCTTTAAATAAACAAATTCACGAATGTTTATATATTTAAATAATAATTATGAACGTTTATTAGTTTTTAAAACGAAGTTCTAGTTGCTAATTAGTTTAACATCATTCAATTTTAATTAAACATAGGTACCAGATAAAGCTAAAACGCTTAATTATGTTCGAAATTAACTTTTTAATTAAACCGCGCTCCGCAGAGCGAGCAAGAAATGGTTAAAATGAAATTAAGAGCTAGTAAACAACATCTCCGGAAAAACTAAGGAGGCTGCATCTTTGTATTACTTACCACAATATAACGAAAATGTAAAGTACATTAAACTACTGTAATTTATCAATAATACTTTAACCCGGTATACGGGAAATATAAAATATAGGGCCTAGATAAAATGCATTTACGGCACCGTTAGCGATTTTCGAAAAGTGGCAAAATGTATGGAATTGACATAAGCGGCTGACGCTATAGATCACCTAGGGCCGTAGCCTAGATGCAAACGCTACAAACGTTATGCTTTTCCATCACTCAAAATGTATGGGATGACAGTTGACCACATGGTTTATCGTTATGCACGCGAATATCATCCTTTCTTAAGTGATAGAAAAGAAAAACATTAGTTTCATTTGCATTTTGACTTGAGCTTAAGAAAACCTATTTAAGATTCTTAACGCTAAGTTAGCGATTTTCACAAAATGGACAAAATGAGTAGGATAATTTGATGTAAGCTAATCACTGATCGCTTGACCGCTTATGTCAACTCCATACATTTAGAGGCGATAGAAAACTTATTACTTTACCAGCTTACCTATAAGTCGTTTCAAAAGAGCTGACACGAATAAATCGAATGGGTGAATGAAACTATACGTATATGTTTAAAAAATGCAGATTTTTTAATCGAAATTTGAACTCCGTTAGAAAAGACCGTCACACAATCATGGTGACATTAGTTTCGTTCTTCGCATCGCAGCTCTATCGAAACGGCGTGTAATAAAATGTCCACTTACAGGTGTTTATTTTATGCGAAGATTAATAACAAAGAAAAAAGATTATCCCTATTCTTTAAAACATTACAAAGTTGCCGGTGTATTTGGCCGGCGCCGCGGGCAGCCGGCGACATTCGCAAGTTAGGATTTTATCATAAATCTCCGCGCCCCGCGATGGATCACTCCTTGAGAAGCACCCTTCTGCCCTCATCATTTATACTTTATTATTGGGGGCTTATATACACCCTTTCCTAATAGCCAGCTTTATGCTTATATACGGTTATGCTTATCTATTCTGAAGGCATAGTTACTTATGGTAACGGCCTTTATTTCGTTTTCTTTCACCGTATTGGTAACTTTATGGTAACTCTCAGTCACCTGGACAGTACTTACTGTAAAGACGGAAGTACGAGTATCGTAAAAAAACATGATGTGGTATTAGCAAAGATGGTTTAATTAAATGGATGCCATGTACTTGATTGCCACAGATACAGATATAATTTTTAAATTAAATTTGAAATATTGTACCTAACTACAAAGTAATTTAGAAAACTTATAATACAGTCATTATACCTAGCATACATTTCTTAACTAAAAGTTACGTACTTTAATAATTTAATAGTTGAATCTACAAACATAAAACTGACTGACTGATCGGTCAATACAGAGCCGAAACCGCTGGACCAGGGAACTTAAAAATCGGAGGATTGAATATCCTAGGGGTGCACTAAAAAGTAACTTTCGGAAATTCATTCTACGCATAGGTACGAAGTAGCGGGCGTCTTAAGACTGCGCCGAGCAAAAGCCGAGTGTCCAGTGGCGCACTCACAACTATTATTATGTTTTCTAATTAACTAAAGAATTTCCTTGAAATCAGACGATCGTTTTTTGTAGTGCAAGTAAAAGCACAATTTATGGAATACGTAATAATCTTTAATAACAATTACCCTTTGAGTAGTCAGCTAACGGAATAAGGTGGAAACTTTTTTTCCGTTAAGTTGATAACTCGAAGTTAAATTATTATTAAACTATGTGATATACTCTATAAGTTGTGTTTTCGTTTTTAATACAAAAACTAACCATCCAATTTCAAGAAAATACTTTAGTTTATTAGAAAACACAATAAAAGTAATGAAGGCGCCACTGTACATCCGGCGTACGCTCGGCGTAGTCTTAATAATAAACTCTTACAGTTAAGTTTTCGCATCCAAAATTGCAATTAAAACACGCTGCAAATTAGTCCCAGCCCCGAAGATTTGCATATTTAAATTGAGCTTAAAAGTGTTCGTCGGAAGCCTCAGCTGCCGCAGAAATCAATCAGTAAGCCTTTGGTCGCGACTCAAGGCGGACGTCTGGAGTAAAAATGTACAAGAACTTACAACAAAAAAGTTGGAAAGTTATAAGATAAGATTGGTACCTATTAAGAAATATTTTTTTTTACTTTATTAGACGTGTTGCGAAAGCATTTAAGGTAGAAATATGTAGGGTTAATTATGTTAAACGGCTAAAATGATGATTCTGTAACTATTTTTATAATAATATAAAGAATTATTCAGATGTGACTAAATCTGACCATTACATATACAAAATAGAGGTATATAAAAAATACAACACTCCGACTTAGTTCTTCAAAACAACAAAAATCTCAGATTATTTTAGTAAATAATGTTTACCTAACTATCCGGCCAGTAAAGATAGTTAAAGTAATTTCGGAACATAAATAATATAAATAAAGGTATTTGATGTCAACAGATTGCCATTAGGTATATTTAGGATCAATATCCATTTGAAAAACAACGCAAGAATAAGCTCTGTGCCCTTTTTATCCGTAAGATTTGTAACATTATGATCTTGTGGTACGTTATTCGATGAGTGCGAACGGTGCTAGGTGCAATATATTTTTACTAGGCGATAAGAAACGTAATTTAAAAATGCTAAAATGGCTCCGTTTATCGCGTGACAAATTTGGATAAGGCATCTGTCTCACACACACGTAAATAAGTACGAAAGTGACGGATGGTTTATACTGATTTGACACGCGATATAGACGCAGCCATACTAGGCCCGCAGAGTAGATAAAGTCTCCGTTTCTCTCGCACTCACATACTGGTCAGAAAGTGACAGATGTTTCTCCACATTGATAAACACGACCATAATAGGCCCGCAGCACTAGTTTCTTAATAGCAATCGGCATCATCGTTTGTCTATGAATCACACACAAGTGACAAAATTATATATCACTTGCGAGCGCAAGCGTGATAGCGATAGCCAGCCCGAATGATATTGGTTACTTTAAGTGTTTTTATACCAAAGAGTTAATAAGGTTTTAATATTTACTGATCCTACCAGTTCCTAATTTGTTGTTATTTGTTGGGTTAAAATAATGAATGGGACCCTCAATACGCCAAGGCAGGTTCGTGAAACTGGTCGTATGGTTTATGGTGTTTGACGAAGACGACGCGTCAGTCTAGTTGGTAGTGACCCGGCCTACGAAGCTAGCGGTCCCGGATTCAATTCCCGAAATGGACAAATACTTGTGTGACGAGTATATTTTTCTGAGTCTTGGCTGTTTTCCATGTATTTAAGTATGTCTTTCTCCATATAAGTATTTATACCGTTGTTTAGTATCCACAGTACAAACGTAGAGCTTTTTTTGGGACAAGGATAATTTGTTTGAGATCGTCCAGTTTTTTTTTTTACTTCTAAAACGTTTACGAGTGTGTTATGATTTGATGAAGATATTCGGTTGTTAGGTTAGAAGTAACAGGGTGTTCTAAAATTGGAATTATTATTTTCAGCTGTGCGGTTCCAATATTTTATAAAGAGTAGTAAACGAGTTTAAAATGCCATACCTAAAGAATTCATCAAATATTCTTGCCCCACATACGCCAGCAGCGGGAGCGGCATACCGGCTTCCGCCCCACTTCGGGCGGAACGCAGGAAATCTTTGCGGAAATCTCCCGCACCCGATAACATTGAGAAACTTTTTGTGTTTATCTGTTTTGCCGCGTATTAGGATGAAATAGACGATAACGCGGTGCCAAATGTTCCGGATTTTTAGCTTATGCTGAATGTTAAACAACATTGACTTTCAAACTGAGGAGTAAAGCAATGAATTCGGTTAATAACATTTATTATATTTAACTAAACTTTAAATTCCTCAATCAAAGGTTAGCTGGAAGTGATCCCGTAAAGGGATGAGTTCGTCTTTGTAGATTACTTTTCTATAAATATTGTATTTGAATTTCTGTGTTTTTGTACAATAAAGAATTTACATACATGCATACATACATACATATATTAATTTATGCTAAAAATCTCATAATAAGTCAAATGCTTGTGTTTAATCACTGTACCTAATTAATTTACCCCTCGTAACACGTTATAACAGAAGTCAAACAGTTGATTATACTTATTATATCAAGATATGCAGTAGTGTACAATATTCATGTGTAGTATAATTACCAGGGGTCGGATTTTTCATCGCATGGTGAGATGAAAGAAAACTGTGGAGTCGATATTAAAGCTAAATTTTAATTCATATTCATACTCATACTCACCAATTTTCTTAGTCCCGTAATACTTTTGTCCCTTGTGCAGGTTGACAGATCGAAAATGTTAATCGAAAATTAATCTTACTGAATGAAATTAAAATTATTTGTGTAGTATGATTTGGGAAGTGTTAAGCCTTTTGCTTGGTTCTTCAGTAAATTTACCAGCAAGACATTGTAATATTGTACCGGATAAATAATTTAATTTTGTACCTTAACTTTAAATGTAATTTTTGTAATTATTATAACGTGACATGTAATATTCTAATAATATTATGAATAAATGTGTATATGAGTATATGAGCATTTACCCTGTAACTATATCAAATTAGTTAATCTTTTGTTTGGTTCAGACTACTTTGTTGCGGTAAACGTAATGCTAGGTACTAGCTGCTTTATCATAAATCATAACGTAAAACGATCTTTTTCAAGTCACAAGTGGATTTTCAACCAATATAGAACCAGTTTTAGCCCAGAAAATATGGAAAAAGTTACCATTATTTACTCGTTTTACAATTGTGATTTTGAAATGGACAATGCACATGCCATACCTTGTCAAGATTTTGAGGCACTCATTCTTATATCTACAAGTTTTATGGATGTTGGAAACTAGGAGCATATTATAAAAGTAATATTTTATTTTATTTTTATTTACGATATAATTTATTTCTACTCATATGACTTATTTTATTTATAATTTAATTTCGTTCTTAATTAAATGAATGAGTATGAATATGAATTAAAATTTAGCTTTAATATCGACTCCACAGTTTTCTTTCATCTCACCATGCGATGAAAAATCCGACCCCTGATAATTACCACATGCACTTTTTAAGGTACCCACTGTCAAGAATAGGTCTCTTCCTTATCACGCCACTCTTGGTCCTGCGCTAATCGCATCCATTGTCTTGCCTCCGAGTAACGGATGTCATTCATTACTGTTTTATAAATAAATAACAGCCAGTGTTTTATAAACTGGAAAAACGACGACAAAAGAGCATGAAGCTAACCCCATGTAAGTACCTACTTCTGTTTAGTCTACCAGAGTAAAAAGTGCTCTTGAACCGAACAATTGACAACATTTCATTTTGGTGACACTTGCAAATTACTATACGAATCGAAAGGGTTTTACCTCCTGAACACGGCAAAATATTTATTTAGATTTATTTTTCTTTATTTACAAAATTACAAGTAAGTTAATAAAAAAATCGAGTTTTACCAATACTATGCCTGAATAGATATAATACCATTGCCTTTTTCACGAGAAAAAAAGCTGTCATACTTCAAATTTGACATTGACACTATTTGCAGATGGAGAGATACTTAGGGCCACTTGCACGCAGAATTTAACCCTGGGTTAAGGCACTAACTCGAGTTAGTAGACGTTAGATTCATACGAAAACTGTCATTTTAGTTAACTCGAGTTGGTGTCTTAACCCAGGGTTAAACTTTTCGTGCAAGTGGCCCTTAGAGAATTATCGGTTGACTTTTTTATATACAGATTGGACTAACGTAATATGTCCATTGTGTCGTAGAAATGAAGTTACGCCCTTTTAGAATAAGTACATCTTAATAAATTAATAATAAAATAATTATTCAGTCTAGAGAAAATTTAAAACTATTAGTGTCTTCCTCCTTCCAAACAGTATCTATAAAACGAATAAAATTAGAGTCTTGAAAATATGAAATCTTGTCAATTATATTATCCTCGCATGTGATACGAGTATTCAAAAGTCAAAGTCAAAGTCAAAAGTTTATTTGCCAGATTTGTGGTACATGGTTGGTAGAAATATTACAGAACAGTACAGAACAGCACAATTCACCATTAAGCAGGCATGCAAAATATATTTTTTACACACGAATACATCATAATAGAACTTATTTATTTAACAAATTCGTGGGTATTGTCTAAAACTCGAAATTGGCGAAATACATGTTAAAGATTTTTTTACCAAGGATTATCAAACCTGTTTGAATAACAAATGTAAGTGTTACGGTTGCGGTGGTTAAAATATTTAATGCTCATTATGTCATAAAATAATGCAAAGCAAGACGGCAAAGCACAACTCTATCCATCAGGCTCTCAGGCCCTATGACAAGAAGGCTTACTTCCCTCATGAATATTTATAGCGCTGTTTATTCCCGAAACCGAGTTCTTTTAGAAAAAATATGTCTTAACTCGATTCGCTTTTCCACTTTGCGAAGAACTGAAATATTAATAGCTTCCGAGAACCATTTGTTGTTAGTATAACAGTTAAGTGAAGCTTATGTCAAACAAACCGTCTCATATTCAAAATACCTCAAGCCGAGGAAAATAATATCCAATTAAGTGAAATGTAACCTGAGAAATAATAAAGTTACTCACAATTTTATTTGTGAGGCACTAACACTTTTAGTGAAACACATTGACATTTGAGAACACATAAATCCACCTCCATCGCAACTAAAGGACAAGTCTCACGTTTTCCTGAGAGCCGTCAATATGTTTACCAAAAATTCTTTGACAATAGACAGCCTTTGTTACTCTGCCCTTTTTGTTTCGCCCAACTTCTTTGATCAATCATGACAAATTGTATTTTGTTTTAAGAGCACCCCGTAATGTAGCTTGACAGTTGTGGACTCAAAGTTTGCTTTGAGGAAAAAAGTTTAAGTTAATGAAGGTCCTTTTTATTGATGTCTTTTTTATAAATAAGTACCTATCGTGGATATTAAATTAACTGCTTTAAGTTTGCAGCCAAAACATCCATTATGTTATCTTTTATCATCATCATAATCTGTTATAGTCGTTTTGTTTGTAGAGTATGTAGTTAGGGATCATTTAAACCCACCAGTTGATTTTACCCAAACATTTTTCAACCATCTAATCTCGAGACTAATACATTCCGCATCCATTGAAACCTGTGAATAGCAAATTTCCTAACATGATCATACAAAGCAAATGCGAGATTGTGCAACCGAAACCTATTACCAATTATAGCCGCACCCGTCGTGTATTGTCTAAGTCGAAACGATAATATCTGTCCGGCGGATCTCAAGTGAAACAATATTTTACGAGAAACGGCGAACGTCTCAGAGGCCGCGCAGAAAAATATGGCGCGCAATAAAAATGTCAAGTCAAGTCATCAGAATGGAAAGCCTGAGGCGTTTTGTCGCCAGATGCGGCACTGAATCAATGAAAAACTGTTTTCTTGCGTGCCCCTCACAGGCGATATATCAGGACGCGCTGGCCGAACCTTCCCAAAGGTAGAAAAACTTTGCGCGAACGTAATAATGGCTTTTGTTATGTTTGTTGACGGGACAAATGCTGATCCGCGCACCTGCTTGCCTTGACATGAGAGACGGGTATTTCGTTGTGAGTTCATTCTTTAGCGAATCAACCCGACCCTACTTATATTAAAATGAGAACGTGAAGTTTGATTGTAGATACTGCGTAAACATACTATGTACCTGCAATGGAATTCATAGTAGAGTGTATTTAGTGGTTTTTCCAGGTATGTGTTTTGGTTTTTTCGTGGGCGCATTGTCAAACATTTCTAAAGCGTTAACTGGCCGAACCCGACAGTAAAACAAGGAAACGAGTTACTTCCTATCGGCTGCCATGTTTGCCACACACAATATTTTAAAGAGGCGCCGTTGTACAGAACAATGAGTTCAGAACAGTTTTCATGTCGGAAGTGGCATTACACTGAACATTAGCCGAGCCGATAAGGCGCCGACACAAATTGGAGTCAGCACGCGACCGCTGCCATCGCATTAGACGAAAGCCGCGATCACGGCTTTATGAACACGATTTTTGTGTGATTGGATGTGGAGCCTTTAATTAATATGCACTTAGTGAACCCAAAGTCAGAACTCCTTAAACTCTTCAGCTTAGTCGAGCTTTGCTTAAATCGTCGATAAAATATCTTTCAGAAATTTCCCATAATTAGCTGGATACGATAGAAAAAGAAAATTAAGCGGTAGGCCCTTTTATTAATGGATTATAAATACCAGAACCCCGAGCACAAACTTTTTCCATCTACTGCGTATGAAATGTTAACATAAATGCAACTGCAAATATTGTATGGTGATTGGAATCAGAGTTCAATATTTGTATTTAGTACTAAATTATCGTAGCACGACGAGTATCGTGATCGAGCAGTGGGTTAGTGCTACGGATATATTCTGCAGAAGTATAGTCTACGTTTTCGAATAGTAAAAGTGATTCAAAAACGTGACGTATAATTGAAATGTACATTCTAGAGGTACAGTTCTTCATATAGCCAAATCATTATTGAATGGTTGAACAATTTAACATCAACAGAGCCGGACTAAATCGCCCGTTGCACGTTGGCCTCCCACAATGATCGCCATGAAGACATTGATCGTTTAGAAAAAGTAAATGACCAAAACGTTTACGTATAAAGTCATAGTTCAAAATGTTACATAACGTAACCGTTGTATTATATTAACAATCCTACTCATAATAACGGTGTATAAACCTACAAAGCGACAAATGCATAGCGCGCTGCAATTTATGTTCGTCTGCATCGGTGGGCTATAAACAAGGATCTTACACCGTAAATTCACTAAGCAAATTTAGCTTAGGGTATCCGGTTAATGCTTGCAAGGACCTAGTGTGAATACGATTTTAGTACAACATTTTGAAAGTTGAAGATTTCTGTAACCAGCTAACCGTTCTATTATGGAATAAGTATTTCAAGAGGATATGTTAGCGTTTTTTGAAAATAGCCAAAATGTATAGTATTGATGTAAGCTGATCACAGATCGCGCCGACCGCTTATGTCAACTTCATACATTTCGAGTAAATAGAAAAAAACAAACGTTTGTAGCGTTTGTTAGCGCTAGCTAGGCCTACTGGTAATAAAATAAATGTGAAAGTTCGTGAGGATAACTTCTCAATCTAGCATTAATAACTAATAGTCCATATCGTCATTGCTTTGAAAAAACCTCGTATCTTATATTTCGTGACGTACGATTTTAAACCTAAATGTGAAAAGAAAGAAGTTCAAACTCATACATCTCGGAATACCTTATACTAGTTTTTTCTAGAGTTGTAACGATATCCGAAATTAATATCTTGATCTAGGATCTGAGAGTATTATGAGATAGCTAGAAGACAGAGCTTTATAACTGCTATAACTCTATCTTTTACTCTCACCGTAAAATGAACTGCATAGCTATGTCATAATAACCCCCCTGATAAGGTTTTGGATTTTTTCTATGTAGGTATTTAAGAATTTATATTACTTACTCTTTATTCGTACGAGTATTAATATCGTTGTCTGGTACACCATTTTACACACTAGAGCTTGGTTTGGGACTAGGTGTGAGATTATCCCCTGTATTTTTTTAGCATAAAGGACATGACGTATCGTCGCGATAGTTCCCGGAGGGAAAAACATTAGACAACTTCTGAGCAAGACCAAAAGCTACTCTGAACATAAAATTAAACTAGACAAAGCTACGAGACCTAGTAAGACTAGATTTTCGTAAGTTTATCCTATTTTATGTAAACAGTTCCAGTAAAAATCGTAAGGTTATCCACAAGCGATATATAAGAGATCAAAACAACGGTATACCCGTATGTATTTATGTACGTTTTACAGCTGAAAAGTGTGCCAGTTAGGCCGGCGACAGCTTCGCTAACATCTGTGGGGTCCCTTGAGAAATTCTCTGAAACGCCTGAGGCTTATTCCCTCCACGTTTATCTGTAAGCAATCAAACAAACGGCAGGATAATAACATTACCCGATACGTCAGCTTTCTATATATCTTGGCAAATTACCCCAAGTGTTAATTCCAGTTTATTGCTGCGGGATCTGAATTTTGCTATTTAGGTGGCATACAAAAGTAGGGATTATAATTTTAATGCAATGACGGAACGTAGATGGTAACAAATGAGTTGTTAGTTCCGTTACTATTTCAACGGTATATTATATTATTATATACTAGCGACCCGCCCTCGCTTCGCCTCGGTTTATGTCAGTATGATATATATAACCTATTGCCTTCCTCGATAAATGGGCTATCTAACACTGAAAGATTTTTTCAAATCGGACCAGTAGTCCCTGAGATAAGCGCGTTCAAGCAAACAAACAAACAAACAAACAAACAAACAAACTCTGCTTTATAATATAATCATAGATTACTGAATCTGAAAATGTAAGATGAAAACCATTTGGTAAGTTTCTTCCCATTTCTAGGCGTTAATATCCTTTATTACAAAGCCCTTTCTATTGTTGCAATTATTTAACTCCTGGAGCGTTGGTGATTTTAGCCTTATATACATTTAGTATGGAACGTGTGGAGGGAATGATGTTTCAAAAACAAAATAAGTGAAATCGACTTATTAAAGTTGTGTATACTAAGGAAGAAAAAATTAAAAAATCTTACGAAGAAAAAAAGTCACAGTTGTTTTCTTTTCCTAATTCTATTTAGCTCTAAGGCCACGCTTAATCAATATTTCGCATTTACATTTGCTACATGCTACATACTACATAAATATACATTTCATGTTTGAAATGTAACAATGACTTCCAATAAGGCCTAAAATGCTGAACTCAAAGACTTTAAAATTTTACGAGTTTTCCTCCCTTATGATGTGAGGGTGCGAGGAACAGATAAGAAGGAATCCGTGCCATAAAGGGGTTAAAAAGTAAAGCACTCGAGGACCACTTTTATAGAGTTCGCGACTCCACATAACACGACTCTTATATTTAAATTAATTCACTTATTATCTTTATTACAACTTCGAAAAACACAATATCTTATCATATCACGCCACGAGAACATGATAAAAAGCTCTTTTAGATTGAGGCGCAAAAAAACGCTATATCGTTGGCCTTTTCACAGTTCCGTAGTCAAAATACCCCAAAACAAATTATGAAAAATACTGCCTTTACAACTGCAACGTGGTAGTACCTACTTGACCGGTTTTTATAATGATAGTTAAGTAATGCAAGTAGGGCAACGACGACATGCAAATTTTGATGCTTGTATTTCCTTTGAACAAGTAATAAACAAAGGTTGTACTTCAGTTCACTGGGCAATGCTTCCATTCGATTGCTGAGTCTGAAACTACACAATGAACCATTAAATTTCCCGAAACATTTAACACAAGTTTAGTGCCTAAACTATACATCCAATCTAAGCATATATCAAACAGAGATTCTCATCATCCTATGCAAACTGTGCAGCATTTCAAATCAAGCATTATGCTTGTTCGTCTAACCCGTCTTGGCAGGCGCACGCTGTCATAATAGTAATGTGGACACAGTCCAAACAGCATGACGAGCCGAGAGAAATTGGGGCAGTCACATAACAACGGGAAACGTCGAAAAACACTTCCTTCAACAAATAGTTTCAGTTTTAAGAAATAAGGAAAAGAAACAAGATAAAGAATATAAGAAGCAGATTGAGGAAGAATAGGAAGAAGGTACGGTACTAAGTAAGAATGCAAAATGAGAACGATTTTTGCACACTTTAAGCCTAGAGTTTGATCGACGTTGTATCGTATTATCCCCGATCACATCTATAAAATAACGACAAGGAAACAATGATCATGCATGTGTATCTTGAAAAGTGCTAGCTCTTGTTTGTCAAAATCCGTAATGTTTTCTTGTTCTTTTTAAACTTTCGACAAAACAGAGTGTATTGTTCGGAACTCGTATTCGTCTAGTGATTTTGGTTTTATTTCTCTATTTTAAACGTGTGTGCGTTGCATACTCCTCCCACAATACAGTTTTATGTTTCTGGTCAGCCCGTACTAATACCGAAAACATGAGTATATACCTCTTGTTCAGTGTGACATCTTAGTCAATGTTAGTCTCAAAAATATTTGATACGCTCTATACTTCTTGTAATTTTGTAGCCTAGTGAAAGATTTTTTTAAATTATATTTTTACCTTATTTATTCATTACTTTAACCCATCTCTACGGAAATTTTATTCATTAGCAATCTGTATTTGCTTCCTACCTTGAATTTTTCCGACAAATTTCTAATAACATGCCAAACCATTCTCCGCATTACCATTGACTTTGGTGAAATTAATATTCCGTGATGATGACTTTGCTCACACCTTATCTCTTTGTCATAAAGCCTATTTCGTCGTTATTGGCCCATCGCACAATAAAAGCCCGATATCATTAGAGCACGAGGCTCTGATGTCACGCTCCAGAACGCGATCAATAGGTCAACATTTTTGTTCCACCGACAATCCGGTAAATATCGCATCTATGACAGCCGATATTAGTTTTCTTGACTGCTGTAATGAAATCGTTTACAATGTCAATAAACAACTTCTTGTTTGCCATTGACTGATTGGTTGAAATACCGGGAATATTTCTGCAAGCTTTGGGAAATAGTGGTATATCGAACTTTTCCGAACACTGCCGTACGAGTATGTCAAGAACTACATAATATTGAAGACGTCCTTAAGAAAGTTTTAGATTTAGATGAGTGGTTTTATAGAATTTGATAACATGGTGGTCCATTTTCAGGGTGGCCGTCTGGTTGCATAACAACTATTGTTATAACACATTACGCATGAAATTTATGGTCACATTTTTTTTTATTGTACTATGGCATAATTGTTCCCTCTCATAATTATAAGGAGGCATAATTGGTTTAAACATAATGTACAATGTCATACATTTATTTAGTCATAATATTGATAATTATAATTATTATTGTAATAATTGTTAATGTCATACATGTATCAAGCCATAATATCGGATCGCGGATAGGTTTGGGTTATTTTTTTTATAAAAGAGCTGAAAAACTTGTTAATGCGTTTTGCAGATTATGCGTTTAAACAGTATAGTTAAATTATTTTATGAGCAACCACTTTATAATCATTATAAAGTCTGGTTAAATAATTTAATGCGCTTCAAATGTATGCGCTTTACACAATATGTTTTTAAACATTATGATTAAAAACGCATAAATGTTTGACTATTTACAGTTATGCGTAATGATGAGTATGACGAATCCACGTATGCCTATCAAAAAATATATGACTTCAAACTTTATGCAACCCCAACCCTTACCCCCATTTTCAACCTTAGTTAAATTTTCTTTCCACGTCAACTCGTTATCATGTTTAGAAATTTTAGAGCTAACATACTACAAAAAGTTTTCGCTAAAAATACACATTGAACTACCTTATCTCACCCAGTAACTGATCCTCACATGTTGGAATAAATATACGCTAAAGCAAACTCATTCTACTTCACTCAGTCGCTGTAAATATGCTTAAATATATTTTGCAACCCCTATTTTGTCCTGGCACTTAAATTGACCGCCCCGGTGTCCGGTTATATTTCATCTTTTTAAAGTTTATCGCTTGACGTTCGAGGGAGCACGGACAATTGAATGAGCAGTTTCACACCGGTAATAACGTGGAAAAAATGCTAAGTGACGGATGAGGGTCGTTTGAAAGTGTATGTGACAGTCACTTGCTTGTCACTTGTCACCCCTGTCAGCAAATTTAGTAAATAATGTTTTACAAAAATAAGTTATGCGGTAAAAAAATGTTGTACAAAGACTAACAAAGGTCATTAAAAAAATAGTTTTAATACTCCAACGAAATAACATAGTCACATTCATTTAAGTAGTAATATGACGCAGATGGAAAGAAAATACAATCGTGCGATGTACAAGTCTTTGTCTTTACGTTGCGTTGATGGCGCAAAGCCACAAAAAGAAACGAAAATAAACGAAAGCTATCAGTCTCAATAAATTAAAAGAGCGCTTCGTGTATTTTTTAAATCCTTATTGTCTTTTTAATCACTATCGTAATCTGTTAACCGGCCCTCAAAGCCGACAGAGACACAGCTGAACTAAAATCAAACTTTTTTGAAATATTTATACCCTTTAAAATTATTATTAGGCCACATAACTAAATCCTTACTCCGCTAAAATAAATAAAACCAAAAACTTCAGTCCGCACGTCCGTTGAGACAATATTTTTCATAAAAATTAAGAATAAACTAAGCAAGCCACTTTAAGGAAATGCGTGACCCGAAAATGCGAAAACCTTTTTTTTTTTAATAAAACGACGTTGAATACTTACATCGTTTACCTAACGTCAACGGACCCCGCATACCTGATAAGGTAGCTACAGCTAGGCAGAGTCTGGCCGGTTTTCTGCTCAGTTGCCCCTCGTGCGGCACTCAATGATCTACATGAATGGAGTGTCCGGTAGGTCTTTTCAGAGTTTATCGCACTCTACGGCTGAGGGAGCCAGCACAATCGCAGGCCTTGAATACCTGAGGTAAATGTGCCTCGCTATCTAAATTCGAAGTGTTATATGGTAATTTTGCAACCCTGGAAGCTAATAAATAACGTTCACCTATCTCGCAGCGCGTTTGGTTACTATTAACCGCAGAATCAAATTTTAATGCTTATATTTAAAAGCTGCACGACCGACATATACCATTTAATTCTGCTTCTTTATTATTTCTTCGGCGAGTATTAGCTATAAGGGCTATTTTTAAATCTCCATCATTATTTACCTGCTTCAATTGCTCAAGGTTTACGTTATACTCGAGTCCTTATCAAAAGAATCTTAATATAAAACGTTTTACAGCATTTTACCTTGCGTTTTTCCTTCTCGCGTCATTTCTGAAGCTATCTACCGTTATAACCGTCTTCTCTCTCGACTTTGAACGAAAATCTAATTTGGGTGTACATTTTGATGATAATGTTTAACATTTTTCAATGTAACATTGTATTTAAAGACTTTATTAGTTCCAATTTATATTATGAACATCGAAAATGAAAAATATAAACAAGGCTGTTCAGGGTAAAATATCTGTAATAATGGTTTAAATACCTAGTCTATAATAATGGTTTGATATTGAAAGCCACAATATTTTTGTGTTCACTTAATACTGTTTTTCCATAAAAAGAATTCGTCTTAAACTACTTTAAAAACTCGATATTACAAACTAAAAGGCTGATTACGATTTACTTAGATCTATATTCGATCGGGTATCCTCCTACATTAAATAACGATTTTTTTTACCTTGTTTTTTTGGTTATGCTATAGTTTGCAACCTAGTCCAATTCATATTTCTATAACTCGACGCATGCATGCGGCACATGATTCTGGTGAAACTCCAGTTCTAAATTAATTCAAGCTCCTTATAAACCATCTAAACGTTAAAGTAATAAAGTAGGTACTTTGCATCGCCCAGTATTACGCTTGCAAATTGTTCGATGCAGGTAGCGCATATCGCGTTACGTCGCCAATGCATCCACATTAGCATATCGATGGGCTGCAAATTTGAAGCGAAATAAAAATGTGCTGTAAAACGCTGTTAACGATCAAATTTTATATGCATTTAAAATCGGATTGTGTTTGATACTGCGGCGCTACTCAAACTACGGAGGCAGATTTTAAATTTATTGTTTAGAAGATTGATTTGTGATAGAGAATATGCATGGATTTTTTTATCGCATTTCTCTACAAAATATGAAAAAGAGATCGCCAAAAGTGAAATTATTATAAAAATCAGCGAAGAAAATACGGATAATACAAGGATTTTATACTGACAATTAGACAGAGATTCGACAGAGAGATTTTATGTGCACTGTGGCGTCATGTCATGGTTAAACTCCATGTTTAATTGTGTTTTGCTATCTTGCTTGGCTTATAAAATGATGTTGGTAATTTTTATATCTGTTAAAAAAAATATCTCAACTGTTTGTTGTATTTGTAGCTTTTATTGAAGCAGTGAAAAAAGTCATGTATATTCCCTAATCCCTATTAGCTGCCATTTTATTACTTTGAATTGAAATAATTGCCAGAATTTTAAATGCTCAAAAGAGGAGGCTCAGAAATTAAAAACCAGCTTCTTGATCGGAAAAAAGTATGATAAATAATAAAACTTCGTTAGAATCCTGCAAATAAATAAACGAAAAAGTCACGTGTCAATTTTTCATTATTTTCCCTACTCTTGACATTCCCGCGCTCAAAGAAAGAAAGTGAACCCACGTTCTTCCGCTATAAGGAAAAACGTATTAAAGCGAAAATAAAACCTTAGGCAAGTTGTACGTTTATACAGCGGGCCGGGGAGTAGTAAATCATTTTAATAATTGATCCTGGTTGAAATATTCATGAAGTTCCAGTGGAAGGATTCTGGAAAATGGATGAAAAATATTGCGGCCCCGAGAATATTTTGCTGAACTGACCGTTTGTTCCGATCGATCTTTTGTTCGTGTTCTTTTACCTTTAATTAGGTAAGTACCTGAAAAGGAACCTTTCTAGTCTTCCAATAAATTTACACTTTAAGTTCAACAACATTTTGTCATGTTGCATTTGTTATTCCATAATATTAGATGTGTTTTTAAATGTTACCAATATAACCGCCTGTTTCACAATCGACAAGTAAAGCATATTTGATGGATAAATTTAGCCCTTTCTCTTTCTTACACCTAAAAATAGACAAGAAGAGAGGCAACTTTAAATGGCGGATAAATTTACTCGTCGATTGTCAAAGGCCCTAAGTATAAGTATCTAGTAGACAGAACATGCACGTAAAAAAAATGTATTAAATCAGTAGACTTGAACAGCGTTAGATCGCGAAATGTTCCCATTACTTGTACTTAATGTGCTGCGACAAGCCTCTCTCTAACTTAATATTTGAACTCTTTTGAGTTGCAAACGTTGAACTACACGTTGTCAAATAAAATACGAGTAACGTGACTCCAGTCTCCAAGGAAATTTGGTAAGGAAACGGCGACCTACGGTGGGGCGGATACGTGTCTCCGAATAATATGCAGAAACGTTAAGTCAGGTCATTAGGGCAGCGACCTCGAAGGGGTTCGGGTCCCTCGCGATATTCGCTTATAGTTATAATACGTGTGATGTTTGAATATATTAACGATAGGTTTACCATAACAGTCAACAAATAACAAAACGTATTTTATGCGGTGACCTTTATTTTATTCATTACGCGATTACATAATGGCTCTGATCATCAGAGCCTGTACATTTGGTGCAAATAGCGTAAAAGTGACGTCACATCCTGTATTCTATGTCTTTTATTTTACAACACTACCAGTAAGTAAGTTAAGTTACTGAATGGTAATTAAATTTTCGAAAATCTACCGATGCATAGTAAACCAGATAAGAGCATGTCGGAGCATGCTTATGGTAGGGTTCCAAAAACGTACTACGAACACAAAAAAATATCTCGAAAAACAACAAGTAGATATGAACAAATTGGGTTATTCCCACCTGTTGCCACCAATTTGTTACCACTGGTAACAGCTGGATTTTTTTTTCCCACCACTGGTAACTATTGGGAAGAAAAATTCCCAGCAGATACCACTAAACTTTAAAAAAAAAACCCCAGTAGTTGTCACCAAATATGTATATTTTTAGCGGTAACAAATGGGAGAAATATTCGCACTTGTTACCACCAAGTACTTTAGGGCCATGATTTTTAGTAGGTATAAACACTTTTATCATGATGGTGTTTGAACAGTGGCAACACGTAACGAAAATGGCATTTTTAGAGTTCAATATATCCTGAATGGTCCCTCGAATCTAAAAATGTATCATTATATACGTCATGATGGTTTTTAATAGCTATCCAAGAATATATCGCACATGTTGTAACGTAAAAGAATTACTTTTACCCTTGGTTTACATTATAAATACGGGTGTAACGTTTTTTTTTCTTTATTCATCATTGATCTTAGTGCGCTGCATAAATGTCCATATGTGTTTAAAATTTCAGTTTTGTAACTTTGATAATTTCTCACATAGCGTGAGTGTGACATACAGACAAACATAGTGAATTTATAAGGGTTCCTTGTTGACTATGGAACGGTTAACCAAACAGGTTGATATGTTCTAATAAATGATTCGGCCTAAAACTGATTTGAATCAGCCTATATGCAGCATGATGTCACCCAATCACTGGACCACGTATATAACCTTTTTGTTTTAACTTTTCGCAGTCGTGTTATAAAAACCAACTTAACTTCACCACTATTTTGGCTTTATGTCATTTTCAACCAATCAAAGCAGCGTAATAACAATATCGGTGTTTGGTAAACCAATCACACTGAGTGATGTTGGCACTCGATTAAGAAGGAACTCTTACCGCCGCACTCAGTTAGTAAATAACGATCAAATCGTTCCTTAGTGATGGTTTTTATAAACAAGTTTGAAAAAAGAACAAGACGTGAATTGACTGTAAATTTTCTACGGCGGATATTCTTGATGAAATGCTGAATTAAAACATCTTTGAGCTTATACCTATAGACTACGAATTCTTTGTCTCTGTCAAAATCAAATGTCACAATGACAGATAAGGGGAAATCATATTTGAAGCACACTATTAGCTATTGTGCGTTGACGAGTATGAATGAGAGGTATTATTTATAGTAAGTAAACAGAGAACTACATACGTACGCTTGTATTTCGTTATTAAAGTTAGAATTTTTTTTTCTTCTTGACTAGAAACTGAAGTTGCGAGAGCTATATATTTGACAGTAATATAGGTCAGCCAGATATCATAGTTTCATCCCTAATGCTTGTTTTATTGTTTGCATCAATCTAAAACAGTTCTATACCAAGTTGGTGGTCAGTGGGAGCATACTTTTCTATGGGTGAGCATACTTTTCAAAGCCCCGCGACATAATTTTCTTGCTTTCAATCAAAGATATAACAACATACAAAGTAAAAATAGGTAGGTACAGTCACGAGATTTAATTTGGTACCCACCTTGGATCCAAAGTCAATCTGACATTCTACAACAATAACGTTGAGTTTCCGAAAAATTACAAACTACTTGACATCTCTAGTGACATTGACGACTTCAAGCGTATTTTCCTTGAAATAGGTCCCAAATTAACGTTCGTGACCGTACACTACGCAGAAGGATTTCAGGCTAGCTTTTGTTTCCATCGAGAGGCTGAAACTATTTCAATCTGTTTGCATCTAAACATCCACATTAGGTACATTGTAAGAAGTATAGTTTGAAAATCATGAATGTTTTTTAATATTATAAACACTGTATAGACCTAATCTGAGAATTTATTTATATATTAGGATTCATTTCAAAATAAATTATTTACAGCACGGGTTTCAAAAAACCAACTTGCAAATTATTCTACAGGATGCAAAGTATACCCTTAATTGCGGTTCGTAGGAGCTGAATATAATTTAAAACCCTGAAAATGACGTGAATGAATCTTTAATATACTGTTTGAATAACAATGGCGCGCAATTTGCTTTAAGTGTAAGAACGTTTGTATTAAGATGGCCGCTGAATAAGTGGGCGTTCAGATGAATTGATTTTCCGAATTTTAATTTATATTTAAGATATGGAAATATGGGCAATTTGCATGGACTTGACTTTGTAATAAGTTTCCTTAGTTATAAATGGTATATCTACACTAGTCAAAGAGATATACATTTTAGGCTAGTTGTATTTTTATGAAACTAAATTAAATGAAATTTATTACACATGGAATTTAGGTTCAAAATCATGTAGATACATTTGCCAGAGAGATAAGTTGTAGTCTCACCAAATCCTGCCTTTACAGGCGTATACGCATTTTACAATTACAAATATTAACTAGTTTTAAACATTTACGCATTTGAAAGTAAGAACTCACTGAAAATTATTAACGTGGCAAAAGTATACGTTGATAATTTATATAAGCATTTTTCATTATATTTTTGTTTGCGTCTATTCTAGGCAATGAAGAAGTAAACCTACATTGATTCTATAAATACATTAATATTGTCATTAAAATTGGTCAAGCATTCAGCATCCATTTTCCATCAATGTAAAATCATTTAAACGTGGCAAAGTATAAGCAAATAAAGTCAAAAATAGTCACAACGATTACCTTACAGTTATTCCGCAAGAAAAAGGAGACCACTCAATGTGGCGGCATGAAACGCCATTCAGCAAAAACAGGATTTTCTGCGGTTGAGTAAACTGGACAAAATCAATGATTTTGTTTCAATTTAAGAGCTTGAAATACCTCAGCTAACCAACGAGTTTTCACACATCCCGAGCAGTCGACTTTTTTTTATGGCATAAGCTAAACAAATGGGCTACCTTAATTCAGAAATGGAATTCGAGATCCAAATCCTAACCTCAACGGGCTCACAATCGCTGTGACTACTACATTTTGGTTTAAGTGTGTTAACACGAGTTCTCATTCATGTTTTTTTATTATATTATTATTTATTTATTTCATGTCGTCTAAATAAGAACGTAATTTTGCCAATGTCAGGTATATTTAACGTTGTACGGTGAAACCTGTCTTGTCGTCGAAGTCTTCCAGTCATGGTCGTTATGACCCTTGAAGATGGCGAGCAACCACTTCAATAGCTTGGTGTGATCTTGCCCCTAACTCATTTGGAACCATCTTTTCACTGTTATTTTATTCAATACAAGTTCTTCATCAATGCTACAACTTATCCCAGAAAACGGCCCTGGATTTGCGCAACAAATTCAAAGATAAAAAAAAAATAGTCAGATGTTTTCAGAATGACAGCCAGCCATAGACCCTTCATGTTTTTTGTGATAGAATGTTAAAATAACTAAATTAACAAGATGGAAGCTGTCAGATTTTGATCTCGAATTCCATTTCCGAGTATATGCTTCTATTTTTCTCGGTAAAACCATATTGCTTTTGATATATTGTGTGTAAAGTGTATGTATGTTAACACTTTATTGTACAAAATATTTATATTTTTATTGTATCGTTAATACCGTAAAACCTACAAGCGTCAAATTAGTAGTCAATAAAAACAATGTTATCGTATTGACAGCGTTACGATAGCTCTTATTATACGTGACAGTAATAATGGCGGCCGAGTTAAGACTGCACCGAGCAAAAGTCGAGCGTCCAGTGGCGCCCTCATTACTATTATTGTGTTTTCTAATTAACTGAAGAATTTCCTTGCAATCATATCGTGACGATACGTTTTTGTGGCGCAAGTAAAATAGTTATTTTCACCTCAGCAGCTCAAACAAGCTGGTTTTGCTGCTTAAAAACAGTGAGCAAAATTCAATTTTGCTGCGAGCGAGAGGCAAAGTAGCTTTTTAATTATTTTTTTTAAATGCCGTGAGCAGTGCTGGGGCTACTCACAACATTCGAAAAAATTGAACTTCACTTTGTTCTGTCACTTTCACTTCGATAGGAAAAAAGCGAGAGATAGAAACAACTTGATTCGAAGTTCGATTTTCAAATTCCACACATAGTAGGCCCAAAAAGAAACGCACGTTCGGATGCACACATAACCGTAAAATTGCAAATAAAACTATCTGTTAAACTTTGAAATGTGTTTATTATAACTATTTTATACAGTAGGTACAATCATTTTTTTTATTTAATGTTTTGAAGACAAAATTAATGAAAAATAAGAAGTTATGTATCTACATAATTTTGTTATCGTTTTAACAATCTTTAATTTCGTGACATAAACCGCGGGGGCAGTTTCAGAACGCATTTCAAAAATAGCGGGATTATTGTACTTAAAAAAAAAAAAGTTATGTAATGTAAATGACGATGTAATTTTTGTTAATTTGTCCGCCATAGCCAATAGCCATAGACAAGGCCTAGTTAGGTTTTTTTTAAAGCCACAGACTACAAAAAGCTGTATAAAGTTGTGTTTGCACTACGGCATTATCAAGTTGAGTGACAGGTTTTATCTGTTTCATGCAGGGCTCGGAAACGTTATTCAAAATAACGTTTTAAAAACGTTTCGAACCGTTCTTCGTTCAACATTTTGTTCGGAACGGAAACGAGACGAGAACGTTATCAAAAACCGGTTTAATCCACGGGACGCGGCCGCGCGCGGCGTTCGGCTACAAAGCGGCGACAAGCATGAACTTGTTTAGTAGGTAATCTTAGCTATCTGCCCTACCGACCCTACCGTATGTTTTGATTGCATTTTCATTTCATCTTTCATCCCGATGCGTGTTCACCAATTGGGCGTTTTCAGAAAAAGTTGTTGGTTGAAAAAAGTCGTGTCCCATGACTTTCATGGCTGATTATTCGAATTTAAAGAAGACATATCAAATGTTTTTTTTTTTACATTAAATAACTTATTAACTGCAGAAATACAGTAGAATTATGCAAATCAATCTTTGTTAAATTTAAAATAAAGCCAAAATAAGAAAAAAATAGGTCCTATTTGACGTGTCCCACCCCCACCACACCCTCCACGCCACATTCGGAGTTAGATAAAAAATACTAAATAAGACTGTTTAAAAGTCAGCAGTTGTGTCCTGGTCAGTTATGAACCGATCTTTAATTTTAAACCGTAAAACAAGTGCATTTAACACATAGAAATTTCTTTGAAAAATACAGGTTTTAATCTGTCCCGCGAAATAGCGCATGGGGAATTTCCCGCATACGCGACCGTATTTTTAATATGTTCCTGGCAATAAAACACCACAATACATGAAAATTCTGAATTATGGCGGCATTTTTAGTCTATGGTAGTCGTCATTTGGTTTCAAATGACAGCAGTTTGTCCGTGAAATGTGTTTAGAGTGGTCGCGTGGAGTTTGCACCTTAAATAGGTTTCTTCATACGACTCCTATTTTAACAAGGTAAGATAATCCTGTGTTTTTGATTTTTTATAATGTTATATTTAATAATTAATGCTGATTCGGAATCAAAGGCAATATTTAAAGAAAGTTCAATAGTTTATTTGTAATTTTATGTGAATGTTTGAATGGCATGGATGGGCGTTTTCAGAAAAAGTTGTTGGTGACGTTAGAGGAATTCCACTTAAAAAAATATTTTAGTTTACTTTAAAATGTAGAAAAATCGATAATATATTTAATGAGCAACATGAAAATACTAAATTTATAATAAAATAATGACTATTTCAGTAAAAAAATCCAATTTGATTTCGTTTCTGCTCGTAAGAAGTTCTATTACGCCACTCATTTTAGAACGGGTTTTAAAGAAAACTAGAAAGGTTTAAAATGTTCTGAAGCTTTATTGATAAAACTTGAACTAAAAAGTGTTCTAAAAAAAATAATTAAGTATTAATCATATTATTACAATACAATGAAGTTTAATGACAAAACCTTTCCTTAACGCCACCTTTCAGTACTTTGTACTAAGTATATATTATTGTCTTTGGAGCGACGAATGCGTAATATTATTTAAAAATGTTCTTTTTTAACGAATTATTAATTAAATAGAATGTGTTTAACAATAATAACTTCTTAATATCTTTGATGTAATATTAAATATTTAAGAAATTGAATCACATTAATAACGGGACAGTGACGTATAGTGAAACTCGAAATGGCGTTTAGGAACTATAAGGCTACGTTCCTATTGCAATATTTTTATACTAAAACGATTAATTAATTAATGAATTTTAACAATTCACCAAAACAGCCAAAAAGTTAACTGGAAGAGATCCCCTAAAGGGATAAGTTCGCTTTTGTACTTCTTTTTTTCTGTTATTTTAATATTTTTGTAATGTAGGTAATTGTTTTAGTACAATGAAGTTTTTACATACATACATACAACAGGCATCATTATAATGTTACTGATTTTATAATAAGTCATCGTAAGTTGATAACTGTTTGGACGTGACCATACTATAGACTAAAGTGAAATGAAGTACCTAGGAGCCGTTTAAGTATTATGTAAGCACCAAAGGGGGGTGAGGAAGTCTTTGCTTTGCTTATTTTTGATGACACGGGGCGGCTCTAAATGGCAATGGCCACAGTATATGTATAGGTGTTTCCTTTACTACTACCGGCTATATCATCAGACCCTGAATACCGTCTCTAATCAGAGTGCTTTTCAAGACAAAACAAACGAGCCCAAACTCGATGGGGTTGCATTATTTAATTACCGAGTTCCCGTGGGCACCTTCCTGTTTTATCATCAGACCCCGGATTCTATCTCTGATCAAAGTGCTTGTCAAGACTAAACAAACGAGCCCAAACTCGATTCCCCATGCGCTATTTCGCGGGACAGATTTAAACCTGTATTTTTCAAAGAAATTTCTATGTAAACGCACTTGTTTTACGGTTTAAAATTAAAGATCGGTTCATAACTGACCAGGACACAACTGCTGACTTTTAAACAGTCTTATTTAGTATTTTTTATCTAACTCCGAATGTGGCGTGGAGGGTGTGGTGGGACACGTCAAATAGGACCTATTTTTTTCTTATTTTGGCTTTATTTTAAATTTAACAAAGATTGATTTGCATAATTCTACTGTATTTCTGCAGTTAATAAGTTATTTAATGTAAAAAAAATAAAATCATTTGATATTATGTCTTCTTTAAATTCGAATAATCAGCCATTAAAGTCATGGGACACGACTTTTTCAACCAACAACTTTTTCTGAAAACGCCCGGATACGTCACCTCCAAACCGCCACGGTCGCGTTAAAAGAACTAAAAAGTGGCGTAATAGAATTCTTAAGCTCGTTTCATAAAGAGATTTAAAGATTATTTTAATAAAATGCCAATTATTTTATTTAACCTACACAAATGATTTTTTGCAAAGTACCTATGTTTGCCTGTCCGTCTGTCTGTGGGTTTGTTTAGGTCAAATCTTGCAATTCAGTTTTGAAGCAGTCTTTTCCGCTACTGGAATGGGCTGAAATTTGGAAAACGTATGTAAACCCGATGACGATTCAATATTATGGTTTCATTGAGCTGGTATAAAGATGAAGCCGGAAGGTGCCCACGGGAACTCTGTAATTAAACAATGCAACCCCATCGAGTTTGGGCTCGTTTGTTTTGTCTTGACAAGCACTTTGATCAGAGATGGAATCCGGGTCTGATGATAAAACAGGAAGGTGCCCACGGGAACTCTGTAATTAAACAATGCAACCCCATCGAGTTTGGGCTCGTTTGTTTTGTCTTGATAAGCACTTTGATCAGAGATAGAATCCAGGGTCTGATGATAAAGCAGGAAGGCGATTACTTTATTTTAAACGAATTGAGAACCTCCTTTTCTTGGTCGGTTAAAAATGATGATGATGAGTCAACGATCTCATGAGATTACTTGTTAAAATTCATTAATTTAATTAATTGTTTTAGTATAAAAATATTGCAATATGAACGTAGCCTTATAGTTCCTAAACGCCATTTCGAGCTTCACTATACGTCACTGTCCCGTTATTAATGTGATTGAATTTCTTAAATATTTAATATTACATCAAAGATATTAAGAAGCTATTATTGTTAAACACATTCTATTTAACTAATAATTCGTTAAAAAAGAACATTTTTAAATAATATTACGCATTCGTCGCTCCAAAGACAATAATATATAGTACAAAGTACTGAAAGGTGGCGTTAAGGAAAGGT
The DNA here is from genome assembly GCA_963966035.1 of Acleris laterana. Taxonomy (NCBI): domain Eukaryota; kingdom Metazoa; phylum Arthropoda; class Insecta; order Lepidoptera; family Tortricidae; genus Acleris; species Acleris laterana. The sequence continues at coordinate 7,626,692 of OZ014452.1, forward strand.
TTTGTCATTAAACTTCATTGTATTGTAATAATATGATTAATAATTATTTTTTTTAGAACACTTTTTAGTTCAAGTTTTATCAATAAAGCTTCAGAACATTTTAAACCTTTCTAGTTTTCTTTAAAACCCGTTCTAAAATGAGTGGCGTAATAGAACTTCTTACGAGCAGAAACGAAATCTAATTGGATTTTTTTACTGAAATAGTCATTATTTTTTTATAAATTTAGTATTTTCATGTTGCTCATTTAATATATTATCGATTTTACTACATTTTAAAGTAAACTAAAATATTTTTTTAAGTGGAATTCCTCTAACGTCACCAACAACTTTTTCTGAAAACGCCCAATTATGTACTCCTCACAGAATAATGGTACTTTTTATGTGTCCCATAATAATCTAAGCTCTAAAGAAACAAGCAAAGAAAACCGCGTCGCGTGGCTGCTAAATACTAACTGACTGGATGATATTTGTAATATTCCTACCGAACCCAGCAAATGGGAAAAAACGGTTAAAAACGTTATATGGATCAAAAAAGATTTCAATTTCGTTCTTGTTCAAAAACGTTTTCTATAACGTTATTTGCGAACGAAACCGAAACAAATCGTTCCTTAGGCATTTAAGACGAAACCGTTTCGAAAAAAATACCGTTTTCCGAGCCCTGGTTTCATGTTTATTTTTTCCACTTTTTATTTTATTAGTATTTTGCAAAAATGCTTGTGATTGATGCATATGCGATCGTGTCGTTATTTAGTCGTGTATTCACCAAATGGTCACAACGGAAGACCTGCGTTGGCCCTACCAGCTTCACGCTGTGTTGTTCTCGCTGCTGAGGTGAAAAGTTGTATGTCTCACACGAGACCAAAGTTTTTTACGTCTCGTATCTTTGAATCCCTCGCTACGCTCAGGATTCTAACCTAGAATCACTCGCTACGCTCGTGATTCAATAATAGAATCCTTCGCTTACTCGGGATTCAAAATCATCACTCGCAGCAAAAACCAACTTTGCTCTCTTGTTGAACAAATAACTATTGTTCAACAAGAGAGCAAAGTTGGTTTTTGCTGCGAGTGATGATTTTGAATCCCGAGTAAGCGAAGGATTCTATTATTGAATCCTTCACTTACTCGGGATTCAAAATCATCACTCGCAGCAAAAACCAACTTTGCTCTCTTGTTGAACAAATAACTATTGTTCAACAAGAGAGCAAAGTTGGTTTTTGCTGCGAGTGATGATTTTGAATCCCGAGTAAGCGAAGGATTCTATTATTGAATCACGAGCGTAGCGAGTGATTCTAGGTTAGAATCCTGAGCGTAGCGAGGGATTCAAAGATACGAGACGTAAAAAACTTTGGTCTCGTGTGAGACATACAACTTTTCACCTCAGCAGCGAGAACAACACAGCGTGAAGCTGGTAGGGCCAACGCAGGTCTTCCGTTGTGACCATTTGGTGAATACACGACTAAATAACGACACGATCGCATATGCATCAATCACAAGTATTTTTGCAAAATACTAATAAAATAAAAAGTAGAAAAAATAAACATGAAACAGATAAAACCTGTCACTCAACTTGATAATGCCGTAGTGCAAACACAACTTTATACAGCTTTATGTAGTCTGTGGCTTTAAAAAAAACCTAACTAGGCCTTGTCTATGGCTATTGGCTATGGCGGACAAATTAACAAAAATTACATCGTCATTTACATTACATTACTTTTTTTTTTTTAAGTACAATAATCCCGCTATTTTTGAAATGCGTTCTGAAACTGCCCCCGCGGTTTATGTCACGAAATCAAAGATTGTTAAAACGATAACAAAATTATGTAGATACATAACTTCTTATTTTTCATTAATTTTGTCTTCAAAACATTAAATAAAAAAAATGATTGTACCTACTGTATAAAATAGTTATAATAAACACATTTCAAAGTTTAACAGATAGTTTTATTTGCAATTTTACGGTTATGTGTGCATCCGAACGTGCGTTTCTTTTTGGGCCTACTATGTGTGGAATTTGAAAATCGAACTTCGAATCAAGTTGTTTCTATCTCTCGCTTTTTTCCTATCGAAGTGAAAGTGACAGAACAAAGTGAAGTTCAATTTTTTCGAATGTTGTGAGTAGCCCCAGCACTGCTCACGGCATTTAAAAAAAATAATTAAAAAGCTACTTTGCCTCTCGCTCGCAGCAAAATTGAATTTTGCTCACTGTTTTTAAGCAGCAAAACCTGCTTGTTTGAGCTGCTGAGGTGAAATAGTTATTTGTGCAACAAGAGAGGACCCGTACGGGTGGAGAACGAGATCCTGGTAGGCTGAGTTAGAAGAGGGTCGGACAGTAGCTACCCTCGGATGACAACACGCCGCTTTGGCTTGGGATTCATCTCACACGGGAGGTTCTGGCCTAGCCAGCTAGAATCAATCGGCTGTCGCGTTTACAGTAGTCTGGCCGCGGGCTAGGGTTCTAGGGTGATGAGGCTGGTAGTCGGCGAAGTACGGCCCCGAGTCGCTGTTGTGGTGACGGAGGGCCTGACATCGTGCGGACTCACTCAGCAGCTCACCCCGGAAACCTATATCCCACTCGTATCCCTGGTGCGTCTTAGCATCCCCAAGAGGGGCTCCGTGGTGGGTGGGGAGCGAGTGGGACGAAGGAAAAGAAAGATTGGTATGGAGAACCCAAATTTAAAAACAGAGTCCGGGAGTGAGGAGGAGAGAGGGGCAGAAGTGGGAGGAATGCCGAGCACCAGTAAGATGGTGCAAGGGGGACCCCCACGGATGCCGGGAGAAGGAGTAGGGAAGAGGGTAGAAGGTGGGGCAAAAGTGGGAGGAATGCCGAGCACCAACAAGATGGTGCGAGGGGGACCCCCGCGGATGCCGGGAGAAGGAGTAGGGGAGAGGGTAGAAGGTGGGGCAGAAGTGGGAGGAATGCCGAGCACCAACAAGATGGTGCGAGGGGGACCCCCACGGATGTCGGGAGGTGTAGAGAAGAGGGCAGAAGCGGGAGGAATGCCGAGCGCCAACAAGATGGTGCAAGGGGGACCCCCGCAGATGCCGTGGAGCGAATTACTAGACCTGTCCCTGGAGGAACGTCTGTTGAACCCGCCGCATACTTCGAAGGAGGAAACCGCCTCGGCGGCAACCCTGACGGAGGGCGATGGGTTCAAGAGACAGCCCACCAAGGCAGAGAAGAAGAGAGCGAGGCTGGACCGCAGAAGGGAGAGGAAGCGCGAGAAGGCGGGGGGAGAGAACCCTAGCCATAGCCAGGCGAAGGGGAGGCCCCCTCCGCCGGAGAGGCCTCCGAAAGTGAAACGGCAAGCGACAGACCCAGACGAAGGACCCTCGACACGACCTCCAGCGAAGCGACCAAACCGCGGCGACTCGCAGGCGGGCAACCGTGCGACCGCAAGGGAAGCACGGGAGTTCGCAGTGGCGATCAGCCGCGCGGATGGTGTACCGCTGGATGAGTCGCTAGGGACCGAAGTCAGGAGAATTGTGAGCCGGCTCATCACGGAGGCCATAAAAGAGCAGGGCATTCGAGGGAGGCAGCTCCAATTCGCGATGTCGGGGCTGGTGTCGGAAGGATTTTTCCTTGTGACACCATCCACGGCAGAAGCGAGGGGGTGGCTTCTGGAGAAGGACCTGGGCGAGCCACAGGGGCACAAATTGCTGGCCCGAATGCTTAACAGCACGAGGGTCAACATCTGGATCCCGGGCCCGCCGGATGAATTGAAGGAGGATCCGCTCCTCTACCTTAGGGCCCAAAACTGGGACAGGGAAGAGGAGCTGAAACTCCAGGAATGGATGCAGATGAGCAGGGAGGATCTCGTCACGGGCACCGGGGTTTGCTACTCGGTGCCTAAGAGCGTGGAGGATGCGTGGGGTGAAGAGGCCAGCCAGTGGCTGTTCTTCCAAGCCACACGCATCCGGGCGCGGCTGACGAGGTCCCAACCTCTCAGAGTGAAAGAGGCGGCGGAGACCCCAGCAGGGAAGGAGAGCTGCAGCTGCAGTTGCAGCTGTGGTGGCTCAGAGCTGCAGCCCGGAAACCAGGCTGAGGCAGCCCAGGTCGGTGACCATCTACCACAGATGGAAACCGACGGGGGCTCCTCGGACTAGGAGGACGGGTGGCGGTATACACTACACACAAACACAACCAGCAATGGCCAACACACACAAACAACACACACTACACAACAACACAAACAAATACAAAAAAATAAGAATATGTCAAGTAAACCTCCAGCACTGCAAGGACGCAATGTCCGAGCTGTGCCAATACATAGTCAGGGAAAAAATTGACATCGTCCTGATGCAAGAGCCGTATGCATGGAAAAACCAGGTAACAGGACTGGGTAGCCTAGGGGGCGACCTTCACTTCGAAAGAAATGGAGAGCTGCCTCCTAGGGCATGCATACTCGTATATGTGAGTAGAGACCTAAGAAATATGGGATGCCTAATGACCATATGTTTCAGAGACCTAGTGGTAGTAGAAATCAGCCTGATGACAGGGAGCGGAGAGGGAGTCAAGGCAGCGATGGCGTCTTGCTACATCCCAAGTGAAAGCAACGCGCCAACCAGAGAACTGGAGGAAGCGGTCAGTAAATATAAAGGTAAGAGAACATCCATTCTTGTAGGTTGCGATGCAAACTCACATCATGAGGTGTGGGGAAGCAGCGACACCAACAAGAAGGGAGAAACACTACTAGAATTTATTGTAAGTAATGACCTGGATATACACAACACAGGTACAACCCCAACCTTTGTAACCAGGGCAAGAGAGGAGGTACTAGACATAACGATAACCTCAGGGGCAATAGGCAAACATGTGAAAGACTGGAGAGTAGACCAGGAAGACAGCATGTCGGACCACAGAAGACTACTGTATGGCCTGGACTACTACACGGAAAGAACAAAGATAAGAAACCCAAGGAAAACGGACTGGGAGAAATACAATAGCATACTAAGCGAGTGGACACCGAGCCACAAGAGCCCAGAAACCAGAGAGGAACTGGACAGAGCTGCTGAAGATCTGAACAGAGCCATATCGAGAGCCTACCAGACGGCGTGCCCGGAGAGAACGTGCAACGGGGATAAAGGACAGCCATGGTGGAATAAAGAGATACAGAAACTACGGAAAAGAACTCGTAAGGCGCTAAGACTAGCTCTAAAAAAGGGCAATGATCAAGGCTGGAACGAATACAGAAATATTAGGAACAAATACACTAATACAAGGGAAAGACTAAGAGCACAAGGTTGGAAAATCTTCACGGGAGAAATACAACGCTACTCGGAGGCGGCAAGATTAGTAAGGGTACTGGCGAACGAGAGAACTTGCCAATTAGGCAGCCTAATGATAGGTTCAACCGAACTTACAGACCCCAAAAAAGTACTACAGCATATGGTTAGCACACATTTCCCCGACTACAGGGAATACCGCGTACATGAGGCTGTAGAAAACAACAGAAATGAAACAAGATATGCAGGGGAGACACTAAACCTAAAAATTAGCACTGAGGTAGGAGAATGGGCAATAAAATCCTTCGCCCCTTATAAAGCGGCAGGTCCAGATGGAGTAACACCCATACTACTACAAAAGGGATGGAAATACATTTGGAACAGCCTAAAAGATATCTACGAAAAGAGTCTGGAATTAGGTCACATCCCGACCATCTGGAATGAAGTAAAGGTAATATTCTTACCTAAACCAGGGAAGAAAAATTACAAAGACGCAAAATCGTTCAGAAGCATCAGTCTGTCATCATTCGCACTGAAGACACTGGAGAAGATCATAGATGTACAGATAAGGACAAGCATGCAATTAGGAAGATTGCCCTTACACGGGAATCAGCACGCTTACATAGAAGGGAAATCAACGGAAACAGCCCTACACAACCTAACCACAAGGATAGAGAGAGCAACAGAGGATAAAGAACTGGCACTAGGCTGCTTCTTCGATGTGGAGGGCGCCTTTGATAGAGTCACCTTTGGTGCAATAGAGAAATGCCTAAGAAGGGAGGACATAGACCCAGCGGTTAGAAAATGGATAATGGCTATGTTAACAGGTAGAGCGATCACTGCACAACTAGGAGGAGACTCGATAAGGATAAGGACGAGCAGAGGCTTCCCGCAAGGGGGCTGTCTGTCACCACTCCTGTGGTGTCTCCTACTAGACTCGCTCATTAGAGAAACCAACAGAGGGGGTATACACTTGCAAGCATACTCAGATGACGGGGTGCTCTTAGTAAGGGGTAAAACCCTCAGTGTAATGAGAGAAGTCATGATAAGAGGAATAAGGCAGGTACTAAACTGGTGTCAAAACAGAGGACTAGACCTGAACCCGACCAAGACGAAAATAGTACTCTTCACCAATAAAAGGAAGCTGCCGACTCTAGCACCCATTAAAATCAAAGGTGAAGAGATAGAAACACTAAAGGAAATAAAATACCTGGGTGTAGTACTAGATAGCAAACTGCAATATAAGACACATGTAAAAGAGCAATGTCGGAAGGCAACAATAGCCCTATGGCAATGCAGAAAAGCCATTGGCAGAAGATGGGGACTAAGACCACTGATAACACAATGGATATACAAAGCAGTGGTCCTACCCAGACTGCTATATGGAGCCATAGTGTGGTGGCACAGAGCTAAAATAAAAGACATAGAGAAGGAGTTGACGAAGGTCCAGAGACTAGCATGTCTAATGACAACCGGGGCAATAAGGACAACTCCCACACAGGCCCTGGAGATAATGCTAGGACTGAACCCTGTACACCTTGAAGTGGAAAAGAGAGCCACAGAACAGTGGTATAGAATGAAAATGAGCAGAGAGTGGATCGGATCCGAGGTGGACAAGAGACACGCAAGTATACAAAGAGAGTCAATGGTGAACATGAATATGATCATGATTAACAATGACCTAATAAAGAAAAGGAAGATCTTCGACAAGAAATACAGAATCCATATAGGAGAGAGAGATAATTGGGAGACAGAGGTACCGGAACCCAGAGCGACATGCTATACGGACGGTTCATGGAAGTCCTCAACAAAAAGAGCGGGGGCAGGTATCTACAACCTAGAAGCGAATGAGCATACAACGATACCACTAGGAGGCTTTACCAGTGTGTTCCAGGCGGAAGTGTATGCCATCATGAAATGTGCGCAGGATCTCAAAGAAAGAAGCGATATAACGGGAAGCCACGTTATAATCTACTCAGACAGCCAAGCAGCACTAAAAGCACTAGACAATCCGGTCATCAAATCCTCCCTGGTACAGGAATGCAGGAACGAACTGAACAATCTAGGCACAGAAACCAATGTAACACTAGCATGGGTACCAGGGCACAGTGGAGCAATAGGAAATGAAAAGGCAGATGAACTGGCCAGAGCAGGGGCGGATCAACAGTATCTGGGCCCGGAGCCAGCCCTTCCGATATCCGCAACGGTAACGAAAGGAGTCATCGCCAGAAGAATAGAGGCAAAGACAAATGAGGCATGGATAACAGCTCAGGGATGCAGACAATCCAAACTCATGATAGGAAGGGTAAATAAGAACAGAACAAGGTATCTACTAAATCTGGGTAAGTACAATCTAAGCATACTGACAGGGATACTGACTGGACACTGTCCACTCAACAGACATCTGACGGTAATAGGAGTCAAACAGGATCCTCGATGCCCACACTGTGGCAAAGAGGAAACTAGCCAACACGTCCTAACCGAGTGTGTAATGTACTCGTCACTGAGATATCGCACATTCGGGGAGGACTCATTATCAGTAGAGACACTCAAAAGCATTAACCTACAGGACGCACTTTTGTTCTGTAGGAAAACAAGAAGATGGGATCAGTGCTGGATGGGAGCGCCGCCGGGCCAATAACCTGAGGCCTGACCAAGGGGAACAGGGCGGAATGACTGGAGAGCCACTCGACCGCCCGTCTGCCTCGGCTGCGTCCCCACTCAACATCAACATCATCAACAAGAGAGCAAAGTTGGTTTTTGCTGCGAGTGTTGATTTTGAATCCCGAGTAAACGAAGGATTGTATTATTGAATCACGAGCGTAGCGAGTGATTCTAGGTTAGAATCCTGAGTGTAGCGAGGGATTCAAAAACACGAGTTGTAAATAGCTTTGGTCTCGTGTGACACATACAACTTTTCACCTCAGCAGCGAGAACCACTCGGCGTGAAGCTGGCAGAGCCAGCCTCGGTCTTCTGTTGTGACCATTTGGTGAATACACGACGCAATGACGATACGATCGCATATGCATCAATCAAAAGCATTTATGCAAAATATTGATGAAATTAAAAGTGGAAAAAAGAAACAGATGAAACATGCCACGCAACTTGATAATGCCGTAGTGCAAACATAACTTTATACAGCTTTATGTAGTCTGTGGATTTAAAAAAACAAACTAAACTAGGCCTTATCTATGGAGGACAAACATTTTTTTTAGTTGTTATTTATTTGTTTGTGTAAGAACACAGGATTAATTAATATTCCGAGTTCTGTTAAAGAACTTATGAAGCTTTCGGAATTGTACTATATTGTTTACGATTTTATTTTGGGTACAGTGGGTGGGTTATGACATATATTTTTTTTCTTTTGTATAAATATGGTAGAAATTAATTTCCTTTGTAAATTTTAAAATTTTCAGTCATTTATACTTAGTTTAATGTTTATTGCTTTGTTTTGTAAATAGGTAGATGTATTTTTTATGTTAATGTTATTACTTATTAGAATAAGACTGTTTCGTTTTAAGCTAATGGCCTAGTAGCCAAAGCTTCAATAAATTAAAAAAAAAAAACATTTTTTTTTGTACAATAATCCCGCTATTTTTGAAATGCGTTCTGAAACTGCCCCCGCGGTTTATGTCACGAAATTAAAGATTGTTAAAACGATAACAAAATTATGTAGATACATGATAAACTTCTTATTTTTCATTAATTTTGTCTTCAAAACATTAAATAAAAAAAATGATTGTACCTACTGTATAAAATAGTTATAATAAACACATTTCAAACTTTAACAGATAGTTTTGTTTGCAATTTTACGGTTATGTGTGCATCCGAACGTGAGTTTCTTTTTGGGCCTACTATGTGTGGAATTTGAAAATCGAACTTCGAATCAAGTTGTTTCTATCTCTCGCTTTTTTCCTATCGAAGTGAAAGTGACAGAACAAAGTGAAGTTCAATTTTTTCGAATGTTGTGAGTAGACCCAGCACTGCTCACGGCATTTAAAAAAAATAATTAAAAAGCTACTTTGCCTCTCGCTCGCAGCAAAATTGAATTTTGCTCACTGATTTTAAGCAGCAAAACCTGCTTGTTTGAGCTGCTGAGGTGAAAACACAATTTATGGGATACGTAACAAACTTTAATAACAATTACCCTTTGAGTAGTCAGCTTAACGGGAAAAGGTGGCCACTTTTTTCCGTTAAGTTGATAACTCGAAGGTGAATTGTTATTAAACTATTGTGATATACCCTATAAGTTGTGTTTTTATTTGTAGTACAAACTACCGACCAATTTCAAGTAAATAATTGAGTTTATTAGAAAACACAATAATAGTAATGAGGACGCCACTGTATATCCGGCGTACGCTCGGCGCAGTCTTAAAAGCAATACGATGAAATGTCAAAGGCATTATAGTTTTACCCAGTAGAATAGAAATACGGGTCACTTTGTGTAAAATAACCATAGAAAGTGACCCGTTTTCTTTGCTCATGTATAATCTGGAACTCCAAAACACCTACCAAGTTACTTAATATTATCAACATAACCTCCAACCACACCTAAAATAGAAGAATATTACACACGCTGTCGTAAGAAATGTGTCATAGAAAAACAAGATTATATAAAGATATGTAAACGCGTAGGTGTCACTGAAACGTATGTTCTGTTTGGATAGCTAATGGGCGACCCCGCACTTGACAGGAAATGAGCGCCCGAATGTAGGTAAAGCCGCGTTCAAACAGAACTACCCGCGGAACACCTGGCGTCTTCGCCTTGGCTGTCATGCACAACATGGCGGTAGGAAATTACACACAAAGTCAAATAATCTTAATCAAAATTTGTTTAGAAGAAAAAAAATCTCTTATACCATGAGGACTAAGACTTGTAAAAAACGAAATTAATATTATAATGGTAAAGGCTTTTCTTGATTACGTTTAAAAAATCTAGTTTTTCTTTACATGTAATTCTCCCTTCTGCCGTGTAAGCCTCCCCTTTTTCTCAATTTTTTCCTACTGATTGCATGCTCCTACCAGTCGTTCCGAAAAATATGTCCCACGTGTCTTCGTCCACGTAGAAATCATTTATCGCTTTTCTCTCAGGAACTGTCCAATTTTTCGGGGGAAAAAGTAACCTGTGTGCTATTCCAGACTATAATCTATCTCTGTGCCTAATTTCATCTAGATCTGTTCAGCCGTCCTGGCATGACTTAGTAACAAACATCCAAAGTTTTTCATTTTTTTTTTTTTTTTTTTAAAGGGCCTTTTTACAACCGTATATACCGGCCTTGTTAAGTCGAACACCATTTTGTCATAAAATAATTAAAAAATAACTCAACATTACACAACAAAACATTACACAAAACAAAACAAAACATTACACATATTACAAAACTATGGAATTTCAGCTAACCTTAATTTTTTATAATAGCAAAAGTTAGATTTTAACTAATTAATAGCCAAATGGTATTTATTAAGAAAACTGTATCTGTCGTTGTATTTTAATGTTAACATTAAAGTATTGCATGTCATATTAAAGTATCGGTTATACAAGTGGTTGCATTTTAAACATTAAGATACAGGGCAACCACAGAACAGGTGCAGGTATGTGCATCTAGATAAAGTTATATATACATCATTATATTATGTATACTACTAATACTCGAAACTAGATGTACGTAAATGCACCAGCGCCTAAAAACACATTGCATGTGTAGGTACACTCAGTAGAAATTGCAAAATGGGGAAGTCTCATCACGAACGTTACGGGTTCAAAGTTGGTTTGTGAAGTTTATAATTCGACGCAGAACAGGGGGGTTATTATGACATGGCTATACAGTTCATTTTACGGTGAGTGAAAAGGACGGAGCTATAGCAGTTACATAACTCTGTCCTTTTCTCACAGCGTAAAATGAATTGCACAGATACGTCATAATAACCCCACATGCCGCGAGTATTAAACATTTTGAATGGTTTGCCCTTTTATTTGACATTATACTTGTCAAGGCAGAGAATATTCCCTAGCTTGTAGGATGCCATAAATATTGTAATTTATTACGTGAACGTGCCCATAGATGTGATTTTTATTTTGCTTATATTTTAGACATTGCAGGGTTTGGATAGTTTATAAAACGTCTTTAGATAGTATAAAACAAAGTCGCTTCCCGCCGTTTGTCCCTTTGTACCTATGCTTAGATCTCTCAAACTACGCAACGGATTTTAACGCGGTTGTCAACAATAGATAGAGTCAAATTAAGATAGAAAGAGATTCAAAACGAATGTTTTGTATGAATGATACACTCTGGATTATGTACAGGTACGGAATACTCTCAAAAACCGATGCCAAGCGAGAGCATAGCTAGCAAGTAAAATATTTATTTGTCATCTTTGTTTCAAATGATCACAGATACAATTGCTTAATCAAATAATAAGATTTATACATGAACAAAGAAAATAACAAAGGATATTTTGATTACATTAGTATCATTATAATTTCGGTGCTTCCGACAACGCTATGGATATAGTTTTATTTGTCGAGCCCTAATGGAAGAAAGCACCTCACTCGACACCCACTGACCTAATTTCGATTTTGATTACACACGTCGGGTTAACGATAGGGGTATTAACCCATAATCTCCTTTTAAGGTATAATTACAAAACATAACGGTAGAGATTGGGTAAAAATATTTTCACCTCAGCAGCTCAAACAAGCAGTGCGCAAACAGTGAGCAAAATTCGATTTTGCTGCGAGCGAGAGGCAAAGTAACTTATTTTTAGAAATGCTGAGATTAGTGCTGGGGCTACTAAAACATTCCAAAGAATTGAACTTCACTTTGTTCTGTCACCTTCACTACGATACAAAAAAAGCGAGAGATAGAAACAACTTGATTCGAAGTTCGATTTTCAAATTCCATACATGGTAGGCCCAAAAAGAAACAAATTCATTCGGATACACATATAACCGTAAAATTGCAAATAAAAGTATCTGTTAAAGGTTAAAATGCGTTTATTATAACTATTTTATACAGTACAATCAAAACATTTATAATATAATGCAATAAAGACAGCATTTATGATAAAAAATAAGTTTATCAGGTACCTATCTACATAATTTGGGTATCGTTTTAACAATTTTTAATTTCGGACATAAACCGCGGTTGTAGTTTCAGAACGCATTTCAAAAATAGCAGGATTATTGTACTAAAAAAATGTTTAGTCCGCCATAGATAAGGCCTAGTTTTTTTTAATGACACAGACTCGCTACGCTCGTGATTCAATAATAGAATCCTATGCTTACTCAGGATTCAAAATCAACACTCGCAGCAAAAACCAACTTTGCTCTCTTGTTGCACAAATAACTATTGTCTTTATATGTATAATTAATCTTACAGGACTGTGATTTGTATCGACTTTATGATTCATGCCGTGTATTTGTTCAGTGTTCTAAATAATTTAGCTACAGGTGTTAGTGGTGGTAGACCCTGTGCAGTGTCCGTCCGGATCGCTACCACCATCTTATCCTTTAACCTTAAGCCAAGCAGTAGTGTTTTCTTTGTTGTGTTCCGGTGAAATTACTAGCATACAGGCGTTTCAAATTATTCCTAAGGGGTATTTGCGGTCTTTGGATTGCAGTCTTTATATTGTAGGTTAGAGAATGCAAATGTCTATGGGTCACAGGGGGCCTAATAAGGCTGCGTTTATCGCGTGACAAATTTTGGATAAAGTATCGCTCACCTTCCGACACGTAAATAAATACACGTGTCAAAAAGTGACGGATGCTTTATCCACATTTAACACGCGATATAGAGGCAGCCATACTATGCCCGTTGACCTGGCTTACCATCAGATGGCCCGTGTGCTCATTTGCCTTCTCCATGCCATGAAAATAGTTCATGCTTTTCCAACTATTAAAAAACTACTGAAGATATTTTCCTTTTCCGTGAACAATAACCTTTTTTTATTACCTATATATTCGACAAGATTAGTTGAAATTTCGATCTTGCTATTACTCGAACAGCTTGATTAAACAGAGCCAGAGAGAGCCTCATAAAATAAAATAACCTTCGAACTACGGTTTTCTATTTTCATCTTGACCCATAAACTTCCTCTTTTACAACATAAGTTAGGGCTACGCAAACAATCAACTAAATAGGTCGTAAACTCCTCCTGAGCGAATCTCGAAACTGAGTTATGACTCCTCGAAGATTTACGTCCGAAAGATTGACTTTATTCGTTAGGCCATTCGAGTAAGGGCGGCCATTAAAGCGGCAGTATTCACAAAACGGTGTTATCAGGGCGAGAGATAAACTGTGTCGAAGAATAGGCCTTCGTACTTATCGCGTCCTTCAGGCGTTTCGTTTCCGCTAAATGTTTCGACAACCCTAAGTGACAATAGCATTAAGAGATTGGAGTGTTTTGAAATGAAAATTGGGTTAGTGACAATGTTTGTTGCTTGATTTTGGTAATAAAACACTGATACCTAGTTAATGGGTGAATCTTAGAATCCCTAACAATGTTTGTCCAACTAATTGTCCGAATTTTTATTTGCCCTTATCTGGTTTTCAGACGAGTCAGGCCACTTTTTAAGTTTTCCAATTATATCTGCGGTGGATAGGTTAGGGTTGTAAATATTATAAGTTATAACCACTCTAAAAATAATTTGAAAATTAAGGCGGAAATGCCTTTCAAAATGAAAATTCGAACAAACGATCCATTAGGACAAATGACGATTAGGGATTCCATAGGGGAACCCTAGTTAGTAATAAAGGTAATTTTACTTTAAAAGTACCGTTCAGTAAAGGTACATCCGTACCTTACATTTAATCAACCCTATTTAACGAAAAGAAACCTATTGAAGTCTTGAAAGCTTCTTACAAAAAACGTTTGACAACAAAACAATTTCAACGTACCTCTAACAATTACGCTGTTCAAGATAAGAGGCCCCTAATATCAATTAAATCAACTTTAATTTTGAGGCAGATGTCCTCAGAGGAGGAGGAATCACGACTGCCAGCACTCGACTGTAATTTGAGGTTCATTGTTATTGAAATCGAAAATTAGATCCAATTTATTCGCTCTGCGGGTGAAGGAATGATCGATCCATTGTCGCTCAGATACTGCTGTGCTCTTGGAATGGACGACCACAGTTGATGGTTTGATTGTCACTGGAATATTATTATAGGAAGTGAAAAGTATTATTTTATTACAAGAGCATAGTCATTTCATGGTTTTATTTGTCAATATAAAGGCTACGTATACAAACGGTAGCGATGCTCTGTACGTACTAATTATCCATATCTGGTGTGAACTTTAAAAAGGCAGTTAGAGCTATGAACAACTCCAGCACGCATAAAGTTTATGAACTATTATTGAACATACGTCGTTATCGCGGGTACAAAAACGATTTGACAGTACAGAAAGATTATGAAAAATAAGCAATAACAGACGCGAAACTCATTTTGAGGAACATCTATGCCTACTCCTACGAGTTTAAAATGTATCACACATTAGGTATTTCTAATACCCAACACCTCCATACTTGACTTGAGTACCAATACAACTTAAATAGATTAACTATGCAGTCGCAATGCAAACTCTTTAATAATTTTTCCTATTTGACATTGTCATTTGTTAGTAAGTACATTATCAATTATCCGTACTGATAACTGTGTGTAATATATTTATTGCCGAGTGCTTTTAAAATGCCGCGAAGGAAAAAAACGTGCGATGAATTTGTGGAGTTGTGGACAAAGGATTATCCTGAATTACAGGCTCGCGATACAAAATTATATTGCACTAAGTGCAATGTTAGTTTCCCCCAGAGAAAAGCTTCTATTGTATTTTTTATTGATCTTTTCTAGAGAAAACTCTCCACATGTAAAGAGCTTCTTAGATGTTTAGTAGCTGTAGGCAGAATACGTCCGTTTCTACCAAATAGACATTCTGTTTTATCTGCTCTTTATCTGATTGGTAATTGCACCCGCGATAACGATGTATGTTAATGAACTTTGCCAAATAACAAAAGTAACGTAAGTAGGGTTTGTCTTTTCTTCATTACTGCAGTGTGGTAAAAAAACTTTGTACTCTTTCTTATTGTAGTCTTTAAAACTCTCTCTTCTTTTTGTAGTCTTTAAAACCATTTATATTATATTATATACTTATTTCTTATGTTACAGGAGGCAAACGAGCTAATGAGTCACCTGATGTAAAATGATCACCGCCGCCCAAGGACACCTGCAACGCTAGCGGGCCTACTATGGACGCAGCCATAGTTAGGAACCCAGGGGAGGAATCGTAGATGTGTTGCCGGCCTTTTTGAAAAGAATATGCTCGTCTGTTGAACATCCCTAAGTAGTACCAGTCTGGAAATACCGTTATAAAACTGTCCTACGCGGCAAAAAAAATAGTCAAATGGTTACCAACAATAAAGTCGATTGAATATCTTTTTTTTTTATAAATTGGTTAATTATCGTTCAATGAGCCGCCGCAAGCGCGGGAGCAGAAAGGCTGGAAATTGCGAGGCGGAATCCAGTGTTCTCGCCCGGCCGTGCGTCGGGGCGTTTTGAATATTTCATGCTCGATAATTTATTGCATGATTTAGTGCGCAAGGGCCTACTTGAGCCGGCGTGGATCTTAACAGCCGGTAAGGAAATATGCACGCGTTTTCATGATCACTAATGCAGGGAATTTGACTGTTTTCAGGAACATATTCAGTACGTTATGCTAGTAAAATCTATAGATAGCAGTCTGTGGCATTTTAAATATCCACAATATTGTACCAGAATTATAAGCGCTTAGAGCTAACCCCATGTACTTCTGTTTAGTTCATTGGAGAAATTACTCTTTTACCGAACAATTGTCTTCGTGTGTGATGTGATGTCCATAGACTTATTTCTCTATTAAGTCCATTGGAGTGTCTAGTCTATACCTAAATAACCAGACATTGGTGAAATACACCTTAACAGAGTGAAAACCATTAATTAAACTTTAAAAAATATTGTACCATCCTCAATGTTGATACGTTTCTTTGTAGTCAACTGTACATATAGCAGGGTGAGACGGGGCAGGAAATTTGGAAACTATAAGAGTTACGGCAATCTGTTCCGAGGCCTCGATTTTGTATCTAATACTGACCCAAGAAAGTAGTATGTTCTTGACAAAAGTTTTTGTGAGATCTAATTATCGCTAAGGTTGATACTTGTCACTGACATAATATTATTGCAATGGAAAATCAAACTTCTTATACCATGACGTGCAAATTAACTTCTACCGTAGGGTGGTCGACCACATTTTTGACCGACTGTACCTTATTGACATAGATTACCTTACCTTGCATTCAATTAACACCATTTTAACACAAACTAAAACGATAAATCGGGACTTAATCGCGTAGTAAAATAAAATTTTACCTCGACGTTTCGACTGTGTTGCGACAGCTGTGTTCACGAGAAGACTGAAGTGGAGGGTTTCCGTAGGCTTGTAGTGCGAGTTTTTCGACCTACCCGCACTTGGTGTTGGTTGCACATATTTCCTTGCCATGTAAAAAGTTGAGTTGTGAAAATTTAAACTAAGTACATATTTATTTATTTTGTAAAAACGGGATTCGATGAAATAAAATAACATAAGATTAATCAGTAAAATTATGTAGACTTTATCTCGGGTGGTGGACGGTCTTAGAGAGTAATCGTCTTTACGCTGAGTACATTCGAACTCTGAAGTAGCTGTACATTTTAGTACTTTGCCGCAGTAACGTATTAAATCGAGAGTGGTTTGAATTTAGTATAACGATAGCTGCGACAAGGTACTAAAATATATAATTTGGCTGTATAAAGATTTGATGTAGTGCTTGGTAAGAAACGATTCCTTTTAAATTGCAAAGCCTCCCCAAAAACAACGTGACCTACTGTATTTCACAGTACTGTAGCCACCGTGATTGCCGGGTGCCTCCGCCTATCGTTCCTGACTCGACTGCATTTTATGTGAAACGATTCTCTCTTATGGAATTTGCATACGAAAATAGTGTAGTTTACTTTAACAGAGTGAGTACTCCATATCTGTCACTTCGTTGGTTTTGATTGTGGTAGTGGTAGGATACAGAAAATTCCTTATTCAGCCTACTTAAATACTTAGTGAAATATTGAACTTTTGCATAAAAGTTACATAAGGTAAAAAACCTATGCCTCAATGGTCAATATTATAACGTACATTACCTATTAAAAGTATTATTGGAAAAATATATACGATTTCAAAATATTTTGAACGTAGCGATGAGTTTCCGGAGGGTTAAAAATCCAATTAAATTGAAATTGTCACAGTGTGAAATAAAATTATTACATTAAAAATGTACTAAATTGATGTTTTAATATCGTTATCGAAATAACCACTCGACTAATTACCGCCGACATCGGTTAAAGCACCGCACCGTTTTGTTCACTAATTATGCGCAATACTTAGCTATATCGGTGTTCATTGATAAATTTTGTTTACGTAGTTAATTTGTAATCCAAATAGTGTAGCAATTTACTTTTATAATGAAGCATAGTGATAACGCGTAACGATAACGCTAAACGTTAAGCGGGCGAAGATATCTTATATTGAATTTGAAATAATCCTATTTAGAGACAAGAAATTCGGTAGCCAGAAGTAACTGTACCTAGTACGGAAAGTGTTTCTAAAATGTAGCTCCAAAGGGATAACACGTAAATACAAAATGACAAATATCTTTATTGTACATACATCAAATGTAACGAATATACAGATATTACAGATACTGAAGCAGATACGTGACACATCCATGTACTTAATAAATTTCCAAAAAGAGCTTTAACTGAGCCCTACACTAGGCTTGGGTTTGGCAGGTAAGAGATGAGTTTACAAGAAGAACAAAAAGTTAGATAGGATAAGGTTAGTGGAATTCTGTTCGACCTTTCAAGTAGTAATGTTGGTGAGAAATAACTTCAAACACATTGAATAAATACTACACAGAAAAACATACCACCTAGACCTGAGAAAATTCTACATGAGTGTGAGCACCGTGTACCCATTCTGAATCAAGTGAACTAATTGGCAAGCATGCCTGAAACTTTGATCTTGATTGGCCGTCGGGATAAATGAGTTTACCTCGTCTGATATTAGTTACCCTTGTTCAAGCCGGAACACATATAAAGAAGTAAACGAAACTAAACTTACACACAGTTCCAAGGAATTCAAATAGTTGAAGAATCTGATAGACACAGAGGTACACTGACCCAGTAGTAACGTACTTGTTCCGTGCTGATTTTCCAGCGATTTGTGGCTTATCGCACTATGTACTTGGAATGTTTTTTTTGAGACAGAGGGAACATTATTTACCATATACTCATTATAAGGCTCTCTTGCAGGTAAAAATCCTACGTTCACCCCGTGTAAAATTATTCACGAATGTCAGACTCATGTGAGAACTGGAAATTTTAACGAATTAACCTGTTAACTTAGGGTCTACTTGGGGTTAACAATTACGTGCGGGCCTAATAATGTTTTCTGTAAAAAAATGTATTAATTTGAAAAACCCAAGAACAAAGAATAAATTCAATGAAATGTTTTGATAGAAGACTTTATTCTGCCTAACCTAACCTACATATAGCAAATGAATCATGCATTTAATGTAAATAGCTAACTAATTTTGAAGGTAAGCGTCTTATAACTAAAATTCAAGACAGACAGCTCAAAAATCCCCAGCACTTATCAAAAATCAACCAAACATTCAATAGTTTATACAAATTTATCCTAATCCAAAATTAGGTTATATCAACCCGTGATCAATATCTCCCGACCAACACTCAAACGGTTGTACAGCAGTATACAGCACTGGCAAAAAGGCTTGGTATGCTTTTGCCAGTAGATTTTCTTAAGTATTCGAGCCAATCAAACGGTGTACGCGTAAGAATAACTCGTGAAAATTTTCTATTCGATTTTTTTAAGTCAGCGCATGTTTTGGGGGAACGGGGCGCTTGCCCCCCCAGGGGGAGGCCGGGGCAATAAGTGCCCCCTGCTATTTCACCGGCACTTTAACTTGGGTGCACTGATTTGATAACGCCGTTTGTTTCAAGAGCTACTCGTGGCGGCCATCATTCTAAGAACACTTTTTGGGAATAGATACGAGTAGGCCAATAAAATATGGCCGTTATTGGGAAACCATTTTCATAATTTATTGATTTCACTGGTTATACCGCAGTTTTGTTTTTTTAACAAGCTTACTGCGGTATCGGGTCGAGTGCAGTCGATGTGAGTATGATTATTTACAGTTTTCCGCAGTTAAGGTACAAAGTATCACATTTTGGTTTAACACACATTGCCTTATGTGTACATTTATGTATAATAAACATTCATATGTATTATTGTATTAAATAATAATAAGTATTATGCTTATTCTGACTGTATGTACGTATATTTGTACATGCTAGGAATTTTGTATATTTAATGAAGCAGTTTCTTTTTTAAAGCTTTTCTTCGCATCAACCATTTTTTTTCCCTCTCCTGGTTGACTGGCACAAAATGCCTTTGGGTATTAAGTCTGCCTTTTGTACTTTATTCTGTTAAGTTCAATTGAGTTTAAATAAATGAATACCCTAATTATAATTAATAAGATAAAAAAATATATCGTTGTCTAGTACGCATAGCACAGGCCCAGAGCTTAGTTTGGGGCTAGGTCAATTGGGTGAGATTCTCCCCTGATAATTAGACTTATTTTATTTATCTGTGGTTTGTTTTTTATATTTCCAATGAAATGCAGTTACGCAGGACTATTCGAGGTTTGTATTTTTTGATTGATGTCTGTAAGTTGACCCATTTAATAATCAAGTGATAAGTACCTACTTAACAGGTTGAAATTTAAAAAAAACATGTTGTGTTTCAATATTTAAGGGTAGGTTTAACATGAGTTATGTCATACTTATTAAAATGTTTTATTCCGACTGACTGACTTACAACGAATAACCTAAAAAACAGAACGTTTAAATGTAACATTTTGAAATTAAAATTTTAAAAGATAAAAATCGCTGATGCTTACCGCTTTACTATAGACACAAAATACAATCGCGATGAATTGAGAGTATTGTAGTCTACAAAGTTGTTCTCTAGTTGACTAATCTCTTTGTGTTTGAGACATCGAGTAAAAGTACACCGCTTCAAGTGCGAAGTGTCAAACTCGCATCAAAAGGATGATTCAAGTTAAATTAGTTCTTAATTTTATTCAACCAACTTTAATTCCGTCAAAGAGCCTTTTTTCGTTGATAAAACTAATTCCCATGAAAAAAGGAAAAAGTTTAATTATTTCAAAGCTACTTTCTTCAGCTGACAGGGAAGTGTTTCGGAACACTTTAATTACTCTAGCGCTGAGAGCCTTGACTGACCTCTATCTACATGAATAAATACTATTTAATCCTGCTTGTTTTTTACCTTCTAAAGCTTACTTAGTTAATACATTTATTGAAAATACGCATATAATGACATAACCACATAATCGGATTAATTTAACCAAGGTTTTTTTTATTTTTAACGCATGTTTTAGGACAGATCATCCATCAGTTATGTTAAAGGGGTTGTTAGACTTTGAAATCGAAGATGGAATGTCATTGAGACAAGTAATTCCACCGGTTTTATCCCCACACTGAAACACGATAAAGAGAACACTGCATCAGGTTAGCTGATAAGACGATGCGAGCGATCTAGTGAGGCTAGACAAGTTGCTTAGCACTAACGTAAACGATTTTCGAAAACTGACAAAATGTATGGAATAAATTATGGGCATGCTTCGATGGTTCGGTCATTTGGAAAGGATGGACGAAAGAAGATTGACGAAAGAGATATACAGATCGAAAGTGAGTGGACGGGTCGGAAGCGGACGCCCCAGGCGTACTTTTTTGAGTCAAATCGGAGAAATACTGGAAAAGGGCCGAATCTTAAGTACCCGAAACCGACGTGCGTGCATGACTCGATGTATGAATGTGGAAGAAGCAAAAGAAATTTGTCAAGATCGTAGCAAGTGGAAAGAAGTGGTCTCTGCCTACCCCTGTGGGAAACAGGCGTGATTTAATGTATGTGTGTATGTATGAAATTAACGTAGGCGCTTGATGCCGGTGAGGGTCGTAGTCGAATGCGCAAGAAGAACCTGTGGCTCTCACCAAAAACGGTGCGGAGTTGGGGTTTTAGTGGGTATTCCTTCCATTGTTGATTGGTGATCCCATATTACCACCGTGAGTCCCCTCGGGCCCAGGTGGTACGTGTAACAGCATTACACCAGCAAATAAAAAAGGCCCTCGATGCGACCGTCTGACAGCTTACGTCAATCCTATACGAGTAAATTTTGGATAACGATAACGAACGCCGAATGCAGCTTGTCTAGGGCCTCAGGTCCGGTATTTCAAAAATGTTGTCGTAGTAAAACGCGTTCCACGCCCCGTTATCACGACTTTATCGAGGAAATAATGAATAAAGAGGAATTTTCAGGCGGGTGTTGTTAAAAATATATAAACTGGATAATGTCTTCCCTCATTCTTGGGTATTACCGTTTTTTCTTAAGAGTGTCCGCTATTTTCATCACATTTAAAAACGCTCAATTTATTATTTTGCAAGCCTATCAACAAATCTTTCAATAAGTATCGTTTCACTTGGACTGGCATTCATATAACCTAAAAAATATGCTTGTAAGAGTTATTCAATATATGTATACAGTGGGGCTAGACAAGTTGCCATCGTTCACGAACGCTAGCGTTAGGTGATCACTGGCGACATGTGTTGTCATTGAAAAATGTATGGGAATGACGTAGGTCACGTGATATATCACTCGTTACAACTGACACGCTAAAAAGCTATTTGTCTAGCCTATTTAATATTGACAGCGCCAAGTGACAGGTGATCACCAAAGTGATCGCCTTACGCTAGCGTTCGTGAACGATGGCAACTTGTCTAACCCCAGTTATTTTATGTCAATTTTGCTATCGTACCTACTCGTATCTTTAAGTGCCAATATCAAACTGTCAGAAAACTGTAATTTAAACGTTTTGACACTGCATCAAAAAGGAGACTAAAGGCATATTTAGAAATATTCCTGACTTTTTTCACAACTTCAAAAAATGCTGATCATATAACATATAGGGTAGGGTGGGTACGATTGAAACGGGTCATGATTGAAACAACTCAAATTTCTCGGATACCGTTACACCTACCAGCGTGACACGAAGTTCGTTACTACATCGGCCATTTTCGAATCTTTGGACAGTGGCGCGCGGGGCAGCGAAGGAAGCGATCGTATGCAGGACGCTTCGGAAAGATTTCACACGCAAAAATAAGCATTTATGTTCTTTTTATTTTCGGTTTATCTTAATTACCTCTTGTATTTTGGTATTTTTTCTTATTTCATTGTATGGTATACCTATTTGAGATTGTATTTATTGATATTGATAATCGCTAAAGTAGTATTTAAGACTAAAATATCGACCTTGAAATGAAGAATAGGAGTTGGGTACGATTGGAACAATGTGCCTGTGGACGTTTGCAACGTTTCAATCGTCCCGGTGTTCCAACCGTCCCTTTTTAACCGACTTTATCCAGAATGTTGGAGATATGTTTTTTTATGTACTAATGTTACTTTTAGTAGGTAATGAATTTTTAATTTATATAAACCTGAATAAAAGCTTACAAACTAAGGTGTATAATGTATATAGGTAATGTGTTTAAACCTGAAAAAAAAAGCTTACAAACTAAGGTGTATGTATATATTTAAGTATGCATTTTTTATGTGTATAATCCTGAAAAAAAAATCTTACAAAATAAGGTGTATGTATTTATTTTATTTTATTGAATGTGTATAAACCTTGCTTTTGCTTTGTCGTGCTTTTTCACATTTAAGTGTTTACCTACATAAGTATATAAATGTACACGTAGGTATACATACTTTGGTCATGATTGAAACATGGTTATGATTGAAACATGTTTGTTTGTATGAGAAATGATTTTACCCTTTTTAAGTATTATTATGCCATTATAGCTAATTAATAGATTATATCTATGTTGATAATATAATATGTTAATTATTAGTTCAACTTCTACCTGCTATCGATGAATACAAAAATATTTATTAACTACCTCTACCTCTAAAACTTTCTTTCAGTAATAATCATAGAAATAGTTATAGTTACGTTACCATTTTATCATGACCTCATCAAATACTCATGTAGTATAGAAAACCGTTTAAACCTATTAAATATGTCAAATAATGACAAAGTTATTTGAAGTGTTTCAATTAACCCACATACCGTTTCAATTGTCCCTAGCATGGGGTCAATTGAACCAATTTACCCGGTCCTCTTCTTTCGGCAATAGCGGCGTAGTTATTTGAGATAGAGCTACAAAATACACTTTATTTAAAAGCCAGATTACCATACTTTATATGACCAAACTATTGAATCCGTGACTTTAATAGATTCTTCGCTATACGCTGTTAAAGTGAAAGTGGTTCAATCGTACCCACCCTACCCTAGTTGAGAAAAATCATCTTTGAATAGTTATAAAAATAACCAAGATATAAACCAACAAAGATTTGTTCCTATCTCTTTCTGGCAAAACAGATTTAACATGTAGTTTATATGGCCGACCTGTTACATGACGTCCACTGCATATCGGATCTCTCCGTCTAAAGCTGTTGCAAATGCTTGTATCATCCGTATATCGCCAGAACTTTAATTTCACTTTTAATGATCTCTTTTACGGTATTTTCATATATTGTTGAGAAATGCGATTTATAAAATCCATGCATATTATATTGTGGGATCCTCGGTGTTAAAATTTTACTCGCACCAGTTTTATTAATAATCAATCTGGGGCATTTTTTAATTTAATATAACAAAAGTTACCAGTAAACATCGGTATCAACGTTCAATTTTCATGTCACCCGGTAAGGGTAGCAAAATAGAATTACATTTGAATATTTAATGAATACTGACGTTTGTTTTCATTTTCATTTTGCTGCAGTTAACTGTACCTTTATTTATACTGTATTTATACTTAAAGAAGTTTATATTCTAAATAATGTCATAGAACCTTAATACTCATTTTGCATTCGAAAAATAATGTATGCCAAAAAGGTATCAATTGTCAATTTAATTGACACACTAAATAAATATTAGCGAGTGTGAAAAGTTAATTCAGACATTTAAAATTGATTTATTTTATAACAGACGTTAAAGGTTGGCAGCAAAATTCAAACAAATTCTAGTTATTCATTCAAACCGTAAATACATTTTTAGCGTCTTTCTTTTTGTTTATAAAAATAAAGATTCAAAATACCAAATACATTTAATTTTGTTTGTATTTGTTTTTCTGTAAACCGTACTCTGCCATGAAATTTGAACGTTTATACCGATGTTTAACAAGTATTCAATAGGTTTGATTAGGTTAGGTCAGTTTATGAATTCAAAAAAAATGATTATATCTTAAGAAGCTTTTTATATACATTTTCTCGTATTTTTATAGTATACAGAGATTCCTGCGGCTATAAAAAAATAATTGTAATATTGTGAGTAGGACATTTTGTTTAATGAACACATAATTAGTATTTTCATCTTTAGATTGAACTAGTCAAATGTGAAAAAGTCACCTATATTTTTAAGACACTGATAGTTTAATAACTAGTGTAACTATTTAAATGAACTCCGTGAAAATATATTTCATTTTTCGATTTTAATTATACCAAAATAATTTGACTTTAGTAAAGTTTACGCAGTTATTACTGCTGCTTGACTGCGTGAAGACCGCCAGATCAATAAATTCCGGACGTATTGACTGGCTTGCTCCTAAGGTTCATTATACAAAACTATGATTACCCTATCGCGTACTATAAACTTTGCTCCATTATACTTGACTCCTGCCAAAATGAGGAGTGTCAGGCGCAGAGGAAAACCGAGTACTCGAGGGCAATCACCTGAGCGGTCGAACGTCGCGCCGGAGATGCGGAAACACGGCTCCGGGAGGCGGTTAGAATTTGAAACTGGTAGCAATTCGGTTTAGAATTTCAATTTACTTAAATATAATGCAGACTTAAAAAATGTTACCTAGATTTTTGATCATAATTGTAGTAGGTACAGAAAAAGGCAAACTTATCTCAAACGTTCAAAATTATGAGCGAAGTTAAATATTATTTAACTAAATTGATATAATATAACTAAATATATTTCTTGACTTTGGTATTATTTAAGATATTTCCGTCTCGTTCACTTCAAAGTCTCTCTAACTAATTTATGTATCCTCTTACGAGTAGTATCCTTACGTTATCCGCCATTGTCGAATTATGTTAAATAAATAATGGTTAAAACTCTCAATTAAAAGGTAGGAACGGAATCTTACGTTAGTTTAAACTTAATTTTTTCAAAATCATCTCTTTCCACTTGCGTGACGTATTATACAGTACTTGCCAAAATTGCTGATGTTCTACAATGAAAATACAGACAACATAAAATATTTCATCTTTATGTTTTGACGCAGTCGATAAAAATCTAAAACATCGACTGCCTGCAAGATTGTTAAATTTCCGCCCAAGAAAGTCCTACAG
The DNA here is from genome assembly GCA_963966035.1 of Acleris laterana. Taxonomy (NCBI): domain Eukaryota; kingdom Metazoa; phylum Arthropoda; class Insecta; order Lepidoptera; family Tortricidae; genus Acleris; species Acleris laterana. The sequence goes on from OZ014452.1 coordinate 7,652,488, forward strand.
AAACCGCTTTTAATTGGTATTTACAGGCTGCCCTACTCCTCCGGGTATAATAACTTGATCTTACTCGGCCTGCTAAATTAATTTCCCAATGGGACGTTTTTTAGCTTCAGTCATTTCTTATACTAATAAACAAGTCTTAAAAGTTTTTAGATGATCGTAAAAAACAATTTCCCTACGAAATTAGCTGTCCAAACCTGGAATACAGCCAAAATCTAATTCAATTAAAGACTAAAACCAATTTGAAAAAATAAACATTAAAAATAAGAGTAAATGTTTTACTTTTTAATTAGCTTGACATACATTATTTTAAATATAAATACCACGAAAGGTAAAGGTACGGCCAAAATATATTCAAAGCAAAACGAGTAATCCTGGTCTCAAAGTTGCCGTGCAGATAAGTCCTTTAAGTGGGCCCGCCCGGATGAGACCCGCACGCAAATATTTTATAAGGGTAAGGGTTACACAATATGAAGTTTTCTTTGCCAAGGGTACAAGCTACCGTTTTTCGTTTGGGGATTAAGTTTTACAAAAAATGATTACTTCATTAAGTTAAAATATTGATAGTAAAGTTAGTATATCACGTAAAAAATTACAGAAATACGCCATGAACGTCGCTGCTACAGTCGTTTTAACTGAAAAATTGATATCTCCTGATCACTTAGCAAAACACAAAACTTCAACGCATCATTTTGAAGTATTCACGAACTCTTTAATCGAGCCAAACGTCACTGATTTCCTAAGCCTTTATAAATGTACCTGCCACGGATCATCAAATTAACCAATTTTGAAACCCACCCTTTAAAACACCGTATTAAAGATACGCAATAAAAACGGGATGAACCTTGTTTACCAAAAAGTTAAAGCCTTTCGTCTCCAAATGAAGTTTTAATCCTCATTGAGTTGGTAATATGTGTGTGGAGTGAATCCTTTTTGAATTTATCTTGTAGGGGAAGACGTGGCCTACATCGGGTGTTTTCATAACGGATTTGCCCGAAGTTGGCGCCAAATCCAAGCCAGCTGCGGTTTTCTACAGGATATTTTCCTTTCCTCCTTCGACATGCGATCTTGACGACTGGCTTTTGTGATTTAAAAAGATTTGCACAGGCAAAACCGCTTACCGAGCCGTCGATATAGCAACGACTTTGTCTCGTTGTTAGCTGGAGTGGATTCAGAATCGGAAAGTTTCGTTGAAATATGAATTAGTTCGTAAGCATGCAAGTATTGAAGCTATGTTTTTAGGGTTCCGTAGCCAAATTACAATAATAAAACCCTTCAAATTACGTCATGCCTATCTATCTGTCTGACTGGCACAGCCATTTAACTGAGGGAGATAGTATGGTTGAAATATGAGAGGTAGGGGTTATATGAGTTTTTTTTAGTGTGTACTATCCCATATGGTATTTTTGGATCTATGCTGTATTTTTGGCAAAATTATAAAAGCAAGGCAATCGTAAATAACTATAACACTTATCCAGGTTTACCCCTGGAAACCCCATATGGTATTTTTGGATTTATGCTGTATTTTTGTCGGAATTATAAAAGCAAGACATTCGTAAATAACTATAATTATACTTATCCTGACTTACCCATTTATAGCTCGAATCCATCGAGCCGTCCTAGGCAACGTAATACGACTCGACGACAACTCTGTTCTACTTTACCGAAGTGACAGCTGAGCTTCCCTGACGAAACTTCCTCCTGGCAGTTTTAACCGCAAAATGTATAAATAGTTAACGAACTTACCCTTAAAGATTTTACTCTCAGCGGAACAAACTTTACCGGCCTCTTAATATTATTTATTTCTTGTTTTGACACCTGCTGAGGTGATGATAGACATAAAAACCATTTATCTCAGCTTTTTTGGAGATTCTTGAAAAATCGACTTATAGAAGAACTCAACATAAAATTAACTAATTTAGGGTTTTAAAGATAACACGTGCACCCATGTTTTTAATATTCGGAATATAAAGCGAAGGTTATTCAAATTGTGCAATCAGGATAATACGGGTTCACACCGCATCGTACTCGTAATAGGAATACTTACTCTTGAGTAACTTTTACCATTATAACTTCCTGTAATAGTATACGAAGTGTCACCGACAAAAGGTGAAACGAATTTAACAGTTTTTTCATCATTCATTTCATCATATTAAGTAGGTACCTAAATATTCTTGTTTGCTTTCAGATAAAATACGAAAAACTCAATTTTGAGACAAGATACCAAGGCAAATCATTTTCCTTATAGCCAAATGAAATAAAATACACGGGTGAAAAGTCATCAATTTCACACCCGAACTACACACCGCCCTCACTCCGTTCGCACGTCGAAACATCCCGTATGAAATTGGTGTCTTTTATTCATTCAACGTCCTTATTCAGCCAGTCTTACTTGTCGAGCCGCTGACAAAAGTTATTCACTGCATAGTATTTGCACTTTAACGCAAACGTATTTGGTTACTCATAAAATGTTCATACGTTACCAAAGGATTCAAAAACAACTCGTTTCGTGCGACCTGCGTATTTGCAGCAAACTGAATAGTGCGGTTTTGTGGTTAGGTTCTCGCGAAGGACAAATATTAGTATGCAAAACGAACACGTTTCGTCCCTCGTTGTTTTTCGCACACGAATCTAGTCAGCGGGCGAAGTTATACGTATGTATATCCAAATACATTTATGAAGCACCGCAATGTTTATGTTTGTAAACTCGTAGTCCCCAGTGATTGAAGTCGCTTTTTAACTGGAAATGCAGAGGTTTTCAGTTGTCCTTTTTTAGTCGAAACAAACGCGGACTTCAGCGTTAATGTATAAGTCTTCATCTCTATTTGGAATCATCACCATCATCTCAAAGAACCCGGCTTCTGTCTCTAGATCACATACTTCCGTACATTATCATATAGTAGTATCAGTAATTTATTGTAATGTTAAAGATACGTAAATAAGCTTACCTTCATAGACGGAAGTGTACATCAGGAAGACAGTTTCTGGCAAATCCCACGATTATGTCAATCCACTCGGCAATCAAAAATTGCAGTTAGTATAATACAAACACTGAGACATTTCACACGATGTCACCACGATTGGTGTTAACCTACTTCATTCCATTATTTACCTACATTCATTCATCTGAATCCAAACGTAAATATTGGGTGGTCACTTCCCGTTCGACCCGCGTTTCGGTACGTTTGCAGCCACAAGTGAAAATCTGGCGTTTGGAACGGAAAGCTTTTCTTAGACTGTTTTTTTGTATGTCAGTTATGTGAAGAAGAATGGGTTATTGCGGCGAGGGCGCGGCGCGGCGTGGCGCGGCGGGGAGCGCGCGCGAGAGACTGGCCGGGGCGGGGGCGCCTAAAGCCTCGTCCGTAGACTGCGCGCCGCCCGCCTACCGTACTGGGACGCCGATACAACATTAATACTTGTTTTGCTAAAAGCGATTTCGATTTGTCGCTCCTCGAATTGGGAAAGTTAGCGAATCTTGTCACCGATAAAGGGTTAGCTAATCAATACAGCATTTAACTTGGGCTTATCTAATAAAGCGGAACTTAGATGTGTGATCTCAAGTCGGGGCTTTTAGGAATTTTGACAGTCGGGCGGTTCTGTTTAACGGTAAATCCCGATGCTGGGTTTAGTGAAGACAAATATTGTGACAAAGCCGAGGAGTAAGTTTCGGAGGACAGGGCTCCGCAAATACGAGGGCCCACGAGTGGCTGCACGCTACCTTCGCCGGGTGCTCCGTTATTGTGTCCCTAACTTTGTTCGCAGTGCAGTTTTCAAGCACTGCAAGTTGATTTTCCTCTAAAGTGAAATTAGTTCTCTTAACTCTTTTAGTGTTATGTTTCTTTGACTTTTTTTTAAACGTAAATATTTAGAGAAACAAACGTCAAATTCATAACTACCTACTCCAAAATTGATATTAGATAGGTTCTAAACATGATAAAGGCGATCCTTGCTCAGGAGTCAGAGTTTTTATAAATTATCTCTATACGAATTCTTAATGATAAATTAATACAGGGTGTTTGATAGTCCAGGGCAAGGATTTTCAGGGGAGGCAGAGGGGGTGATCTTTAACCATATTTACTACTATGCAAAAGTTTTCGCTCTATTACCTGTTTTATTTTATTTCTTGTACTTTTGCCTAATAACCCTTACATAAAATTATATTTTATTTTACACATGCCTTTAAAAAAAAAACGTTTCCTTTGAAGAAAATTACTTTTCAAAAACAAAACCTTAAGCCAAAATTTTATTTAAAAAATATCGTTACTAAGGAGAAATTGAGCATATTATTATTAATTTAGTTATATTTTAAGGCGCTTAAAATAAATTAAATCAGCTTAAAAACTTCTTCAGTTCGTAGTCATAAATAAAAATGTAAATATAAAAGCCGACTAAGGTAATAAAGGCGTGTATTACTGTTAGGCGATGGGCTTGCAACCTGTCAAATACACTGGTAAACATCTTCGCCTATTTAAGTGTGGAAAATGTGGTTACAGAATTATCAAAAAGTTTTTATAGTTGTTGGAAATTCTGTAGCTCTGCCTACCCCACTCTGGGAATAAAGGCGTGAGTTTATGTATGTATGTATGTAAATATAAAAATATAAATGTTCTTTAAGTTTTTTATATAATAGTAAAGACTTAGATTTATTGTATTCCAGCCAAACCAATTCAAAATTACCCTTTATGCCATCCCTTAAATTCCTGGCGCTTCACTACCAACACCGCATATATTCCTAATATATGTAAAAATACCTAAAAACAAAAACTAACTGTCATCAGTGCCATGTCTATTAGTCCGTCTATTTCCGTACATCTGTATACGGAACAATACGCCTACGAGCCGATGCAAATAAACGTATCTGTCAAACGCTTATTTGAAATTAACTGGTCAATGGACGAGCGTTTCATCAAAGCGAGCCTGACCTGATTCTGCCGGGACCCTGCACCAGGCGCACCAATATTGCTACTGCCCGCCCAGTGCAGTGGCATAAAATAAAATTGGATTTTAAAGTAGCTCCGCGGATATTTCAAATTGGCTGGAAGAGGTGGGTAATAAATGGCCTTTTGATCAAACAAAACTTACTTTGCAAGCACTCAGAGATGCAAACCAATGTATTTAGCCTTCTGTTATATTTATCTTTAATATAGTTAGTAAAAGTATTTTTTGAAACACCCCTTCCAGCGCTATAAAAGATTAATAGGCTTAGGATTAGGCTATGAAAAATTTTCTGTTTTTTTTTTTAAAACACGTTCTTTAACTGAAAGAATATATTTAATATGTACTCAAAAGGCGATCAGCTCAGCAGCATTGATTTGTAGCTGGAATCAAGGAGTTTACGCAGTTTAGCTGTTGTTGCCAACGTATTTACGCCTAGAACTCCCAGCTTTGTCTATTCGCATCTGGACGCAAATAAACTTAACCCTTGAACAGTTTTATTTCGACTGTGCCAAAAATCTTTTCCATCTGATCCGTTAAGAGAATTCCGAAACAGAAACAATGTAGCCGTTGCTTGATAGAGTCCTTTTATATGAGCAGGGCCGGCGTACTGACCCCAATCGCTCCGCGTCAGCTCAATATGACGCCTCCAATAATGCGGTCGGTGCCGCCTCCTACACGATTAAATTTTCAACATTACCTCACGCAACCTACTATAAGTTCCTGGGTAGAAAATGCATACTAAATTACGTGAAGGCAGTTTAAAATAAGGTGTTCTCTAGAGCTAAGTCTGTTAAAGACAGTCTTCAAATATTCACGGTGAATACGTAAAGGAGGTACGTGCACTTTACAGCAAACAAGTCATACAAAAGTATGCTTTATAACCTAGAAACATATCATTAGGTCATTATATGGGAGCGACTTCTGCGGTTAAGCCACCTAACCTAAGTACCTATAGTCAATTAGAAGCTAACCGCTAAGATTAGTCTAACCTACATTGACCAAATTACGAATGGCCACTGCCAGAAATAAGACACGATGGATAATTAACAGCACTTAAACTAGCTAGCGTGTCTGTAGGAGCTCTATGTTGTAAAAGGTTACCGCCCAAAATAAACTGGCAAGCTTGGGGTCTGCTGCTACAAAATCAAAGGCTCGCAACTTGTCAACTCGATTACCATAAACAAACGAGAAAGACGCTCCTATGTTTTAATGACACTAAGCCTTAGTGTTTTGAAGCTCAGCGGCAACTTTACGGCAAAAGGGACGACGCAATAAATGTTTAGTTAGCGACGTGATTAACTTTATGTTTGCTTCCCAACGATATTGTCCGGCCAGTCCGGTAGGCGTTCGGGATGGGAATTAATTAGAATAATAATTATGTTGACGTCCCATTCCTTACAAATGCAACCCACGTCCGAAACACCAACTTGCGGCAGTCGTAGCTCCTGATATTCCACTGCAGATTACATAAAGCTAGTCCGTATTCTCTGATACTTACTCGCTTTTAATACACCTGAAAGATTTTTTCTCAATTGCTGCCCCAAGTGGGTGTTTTGTTAGTTTTTCTCAGCTCCAGGCACCATTTTCCGGTTAGTTAACCTTACTGTGTTCAAAGTTTACAAAATCGCCGCTCAGTCGTTTGAATTTTAATGTGAAACTCGACATTAACTTCTAAATTGGTAAATTCTCTTCCATTTTAAACGTTTACGGGAATTTGCTGCGTCTTGAAAGAACCAGTGGAACCGAACTCGCCCGCAAGCCTGTCTGATTTACATAAGCAGATAAGGGAGTTGGCGTTAATCCACTATTGTTTCAATTGCAAGGCCATTCATTAGGACCGACCGGGACGCCGCTCGTTATGCTAATGTACCGCCAATTGTAAGCGTTGCTGACGGCCCTTGTAATATAAGATGTATATGAAACATGCACTGCGTCGTTTATTGACGCTTTGATAGAATTATAACTTTGATCATACATGAACAGATGTAACATTGTACCAACGTAAAACATTACGCCCGCAAAATTTATGAAAATTTCTTAACATAAATATTGGAACAGTGGGCCAACGCCGCGAACGCTCGTAGGCTGAAACTTCTTAACCTATATACAAAACCTTCAGTGCACCGGCGAATAGTTTGCGATGCAAATGTGTATTCAATACAAAGCTAATAGATTACTGCGATTTTTTATTCGTGATCATAAATTCCAAACGTTGCGACGGAAAAATATTCGTTGAATAAAGTCGAGACATTATCGGATGTTGATGCCGCAAGTACGGCGCGAGTGTGACAGCCAGTATGTTTTTATTATTTGGCGCTATAAAGTTCGTTTAAAACTTGGAGATGGTTCAAAGCGTTCAGTGGCGAAGGCGTGCCAGCGAAATCTTAATCATTGTTAGCGTTATTGCTCGCCGAATCAGAATGTAGGTAGTTCGCTTTGTAATGGCTTCCGCTGGATGTTAGAACTTTTGGCGTACTTTACACGGTACGCTTATTAAATTTTCTGGAGATAGCTTCATTTTTAAGTTGTAAATTTAAATATTGGTGCAATTGTTTAAGTACTTGACTAATTTGTTTAATATTTTGTAAAGGTTGATTCAAGTTGTTTCTTTAAAAGCATCTGCCGTCAGGTCTATTCTTTGTCATAGGTACATTGAAAAAATATCGTGGTTTATTATATTTTAATGCAGGAATCAGAGGGTATATATCCATTTCAATCGCTAAATACTTTTAACACACATATACATACCCATAAACAAATGGCACTCTAACGTAACTTTCCTATAGTAGGTAATAATTTGGCTGCTACTTGCTTTGCATTAGAATCCTGGGGGATGGACATTACTTCACTCATTAATTATCGAAAAAGTCACAGATATTTAAGCAAAAATAGGGAAAATCGTAATCCAATAAATATGAAACTTAATTAGTTTCAAAGGGAAAGAAAACATTGACAACGTGGTTAACTGGTTAGTTTAGTGGGTAGTGAGAGCGACCTTGCTTAAGATGTTAGCAGTTCTGGGTTCGATTCTCGGTAAGGTCAAATGTTTGTATGACGAGCACAATTATTAGTTTCTAAATGTTATGCGTTTTCAATGTGTTTTAGTATATTACTCTATATAAGTGAGTTTGTCGTTGCCTAATATCTACCAATAAAACAAGCCTAAAGCTTAGTTTGGGGCCAGGTTTAATTATGTAAGATTGACCTGATATTGTTTATTACTTATCTATAAAGTATTATTATACATCTATATACATGCAAAACGTTGCATTCATGGGGAAAGTCCACAGTTTAAATACACTTGAGATTCATGAAAATATCTAGTCACCATGTTAAGCTACGTATATCATCATTTTCGTTTCCATATTTCATACCCATACGAGGAAATCATAAATAAATAGATAAAACATTCTCTATAAGTGTTTTTTCCTGTAGCGGCTAAAGCAAAAATTCCAAATGTTTGACCCATTTCTCCAGCCACCCACATATCATAACGTGAATAATGCGTGCTGGCTTTTACATAAAGAGATGCAAGCTTTGTGGGACCGAAATAAAACAAACTGCGTTTACCCAGACAGTTTTCATGATCGAATTTAATATTAATCTTTTGTAACAATCATTATTGTTAATTTTGCAAGACTTTGTACATATACGGACAAGATAAATTAGGATATGTATACCAAAGTTCTTTTTTGACTATCCTGGGCATGGGCATGAACGAGAAAAGCTATGCTTTTCCGTTTAAAGCGTCCAAAAATCAAATCAAACTTAAAATATCCTCGGTTATTTTATATTATTGATAACAAAATCTAAAGAACTTATACGCTTAGATCGTTCAATACTAAACAATAAAATATTCTAGCTAACTTCCGAAAGAGCACAAACTCTCATTTCGAGTGCACATCAACAAAACTCTTCCGTAGTTATTCCACCGGTGCAAAAAAGTTTTCAAGCAGTTACTGTAGCGCAAATAATACTTCTCGAGCTCTTCTGATAAGTACCTGTTTTCCAGCAATGCACCTATCCAAAGTTTTATATTTATTGCACGAGCTTTTCGTTAAGTTGCATAGCGGGGAGTGCTAAACTTAGGCGAGGAAGGTCAAACAATTCCTCCCCGATGAATACTTAGAGACAACGTTATTCGGTGGGTAATACATCTTATCAGAAGGGAGGCTCGCCCGCGGTGCCCGTGGGCGTAAATCTTGCCTTTACGGCCTCACCTGTCGATGGAATAATTTACTGCTAGCTTAAAACTTCCCACCCAAAAGGAAATCCCAAACACTTCTCAAGAAATAACTGAATAAGAAATTTTCGATTGTGCTCCCGACGCCCCTTACTTGACAGCGAGGAAATTCAAACTTAAACCTTTTCTATTGATAAAATCGAAATACCTCTGACAGGTAGGAGGGATGTGGAAGTCTTGAGAGAGGAACAAGCCAAGCGCAATGTTCAAGCCGTTTTAAGTTAAAATGAAGTCAGTAGTAAGGAATTAAAAGGCTTTTAAGTGGAACATTAGCCAATACAAACAGAAACAACTCACATTCTGTGCTCAGCAGAATTTGGTATAGTGGCCTACATAAAAATGTGAAAAGCCTTTATCCAATTTTAGACTTTAAATCAATGGCATACTTATCGTAAAAAAAACTCTTTGTAGTCGACTGTACAAGTAATGAATACAAGAGACTGGCGCAACCCAAATTGCTTGCATTGATTTAATTATTTTTTGTTATATTTGACGTACCTAGCTATAGTAAGCCGGAAAAGAATCTCTAAGATTCAGATATCCCACGTAGGGCTGCCAAAGGAACCCATGTCATATTAAATTTCGAACCTTTGCTGCCGGGTTTTTTACAGGCTTTAATTTAACTTGCAATGTATGTATGTAAGGGTTAAATCTTGCCAGTTAAATTTGACCCAGTTCCCGGTTCCCGATGAAGCTGAAAATTTGCATACGCCTTTAGTTCTGATTACAATACAATAATATAGTCCCATCGAGCTGGTCTGATGATGGAGACTCAGGGTGGCCATAAGACCCCCTAAATTACACATGATAAACCCGTCGTATTAGCGCGGGCTTCTTAGAATTGTCCAGACGTGTAGATGACGACTGTAAAAAACGTACAATTGGCAATAAAAGCCTGTCCCGAAAATGATTATTTTTACAGAAACTTTTTTAATTCTAATTATTTAAACACTTACGCGGACTGAAATCTGTTTTGTTCTGAATTTTAAATACCTTTACACGACTTAACATGCACAATATTTTTGTACACATCTATTGATTATAAAAAAAGCTACGTCGTCTTATAGATATTATAGTCTTCGACAGGGATCGATTTGCAAGTGAAATGTGAAATTGGATGCACAGGCTCGTCAAATGAATACTGGAATTTTCATATACTTTTTGTCACTCGCACGCGATTTTTTTGCATGAAAAAAGACAGAAATACCTAAAAAAGAATTTTCTGATAATATTGTGAGCAATTATAAAAGTGTCAGTTAACCGTTGGTATGGGTATTTCGACCCTCTCTTTATTACATTGATTCTAGTGCTTGTTTTTACACTACTTGTGTTTTGTAGTAAAAACGACTAGGTACTTTAATTTCCTGGCTTTTTCTAACTGAACTGTTATAAAACAACAATAGAAGTATATTTTGTACATATTTACAAATTCGAGCATTGTGTGAAATAACAGACTAATTTAATGAAACTTTATTGATTAAAAAAACTTGTAAATCTTTTATTTATGCCTTATACGAGAATGTACTTGTATCTACAGTTTATCCTGCTATAATTTAAAAAGCCCTCAGCAGCTGGACGGATTTAGGTGAAATTTCGAATGTTATTAGCTTATACTTTAAATTAAAACATAGGTTAGGTACATTTTACCCAGAAAAGAGTCACTGCTTCCATAGGAAGGTCAACGTGGACAAAGTTGTAGAAAGAATTTAGTGTATATGTCATTGTCATTGCATAGTATGAGCAATATCGGCGTCTAGACTTACATAATCTTTATTTTCCCAATAAGAATAATATAAGCTTATTTAACATAAATCTACTCTACTTCAGTCAAATTGGCAAGAATCACGTTCAAGTAAGAAAAATAGTCAGGTTCGGTACTCGTGTCAGCTTAGTAGATTATCTTGGCTTCGGCCGGGCCTTAATATAGGCAGCAGTCCAACTGGCACAGCCTGCACTGAACTGGCGAACTATTCATTAGAACAAAGGATTTACTACTGCCATTGTCATTTGGAGTTTTAGTTTAGTGATTTAGTCAGTTATAGATTTTGCCCGTGACTCCGGTCGCGTAGGAGTGGTTTATAGCATTAAAACTAGAGAATGCTAGCTAACCGGTTATTGACAGTTATTGTATAAAAATAACCGGTTAAAACTAGTTAGCGCCGGTTATTTGCATTAGGTACCTAATTAAAACTTATCAATTATGTGAAACAAAATGTATAAAATTTCACATCGATCTGTTACGGTTGAACTGTGAAGATTCAACAAAAAAACAACATAAGTACAGTCAAGGAAGTTAATCCTATATCCTATCCTAGACCAGTTTGGAATATAATATCAAAGTGATACTGTAAATAAAATCATAAGATGTCTCTTACGTTTTGATTGATTACGTCACTTTGACAAAGTCCAAAATAATCTAGGAATTAATTTCCTTGACTGTACATTTCTGCACTTAAAATCTTAGCAAGAATAAAGCACTTTAAAACAATTCTGTGATTTTTAAATATAAAATGTTTGACTGCCTTACAATTTACAATCATTTCACCTAGGCCTGAATACTTGTTTAAAAAACTTTTTTTTATTTTTTTACGGAACCCTTATAAATAAGCTAAATTCATTTAACATCCGCATTAACGATTATTAGTAGGTCAAACAATAGAAAGTAGAATTAAAAGCACTTTTATCTTTATCTTCACCACAGTAATATTAGTTAAGGTTACTTTTGGATATCCATCCAGGCAGTCAACCAAGACCACTGGGAACTATGTCAAAGTGACGTAATGATTGAAATCGTAAGAGACCTTATAAGAATTGAACTAAATCGTCAGTTTGACGTAGACCCAGTAGCCTATAAATTAAATTAGTTGAGATTACCTAATGCTAGGATTATGTAGAGAATAACCCACAGTGCCAAAGTCCATAATAACGTTTGTCCTAGAGCATCGATAGCCCGAATTATTGTTTGTCATAAACTGGTTTTCAGCTGAGTCAGACAACTTAAGTTTTCCAAAACAATCTGCGGTTAGGTTGTGTTAGGGATGTATTATAACAACACGAAAAAAACAAAATTAATGCGTAAATGGCGTTAATCAATCGAAAAACGATGCATTAGGACAAATAACGATTAGGGTTTCCAATATAGACTCAGGATCAGGGTAGTGATTCTCTGAACAACGACGGTCGGACGGACGGACGAGTGAATGTCCAAGCAGCGAGTTTAAGTAGTCCCGTCAGTGCGAACATAACATATATAAGCGCGTGCTTTTTCAATTTAGCAGCATGATTTCTGCCGATGGATCGAACCTATAAGGCTGGTTAATTGAAAATGTACGCGCTAAAATGTGTTTTGTTCGCTCTGACGGGACTACCTAAACTCGCTGCTGCGATTTCGCTCATTCGTCCGCCCGTCCGTTTTTGAGAGAATAACACCCCAGCAGGGGTTCTGGACGAGCCATAAACATGTCGCGCGATATTCAGCATTATTTACGTGAGTAACCCGTTGTCAACTCTTTAATATACTATGAACGCTTAATTTGCACAATTTTTACTAGGTAAGTATAGGCAACTATATACATACATGTATTTAGTTGGTATAACCATTATATGTATACCTGTAGCTTGCTAAAGGAAACGTTATCACGCGATGTACGCACGTGTACCTGTATCCCTCACCACTAGTAACAATTACCGTAGTCGCTACCGAGTCGATTGGTCTGTCCCTCACAGTATTCTTATACAGTGTGAGGGACAGGCCATTCGACTCGCTAGCGAGTACGGCAATTGTAACTCATGTTAAGGGTACCGTAAACATTTCTACTTATAACACATCGGCTGTGGCATATTGTAATTACGCCCGTGTCATGATTCTGCTTTTTACGTCGCTTATTAACATAGGTTCAGTTTATCGTAGATGAGATTAATTTAATTAATTATTACAAAATATATTTCGGTAATTTTGCGCTCTCGTATCTGTCGCTTAATAAACGACGTTGTAATTAAAATTTAACACGGTGATTTCATATCGTATTTAAATCATTACGTTATGCGTTATTCTTTGTAGTATTTTTACCATTTGACTTTGTTAATAGGGTGTTAAATTTGACATTTCAAAAGTGTAATAAAATAAAGAAATATAAGACAATCTCAATTAAATCGACCTAGCCCCAATCTATGCTAGTATCCCATGGGTCGATAGCTACTAGAACTCGATAAACATGCTTAATCTGCAATGTCTCTGTAAAGGACCTTCGGGTTTGTACCTCTCTCTCTCTCTCTCTTTAGGCTAGGCGCAATATGCTAGACTAATCGAATGTACTTATATCCCGATCCTGAAACACTTTTAAGACCTATACTTGTGTCATAGCCATAGCCTTAGAACGGTAAACGGGGGTCTACTTTACTTCGTATTGCTTTTCACATGTTATCGTATTTCCAATATTACGATAGCTCTTATTTACTTGACAATAAATGGTCATCATCATTTACCTTAAGTGCTTGGCTCCTAGGCTCTATTCGGTGGAGTAATTGCCACTTTTATTTGTTCTCTTCCAGCTTTACTTCCTGATACGACACCACATTGGCACTCTCTCTTAATTTGCTGAAGTAAGTAAGCCTAGGTCTTCCTCTTCCTCTTTTTCTGCATTCTATAGTAACAGTACTGAGGGCCCAGACAAAATGCATTATGCTAACTATCGTTTCTATTCGTTAACTTTTATAACCAATTGCGTCACTAGCACATCATGTGACTTTTCGTATCACGTCCTCTACCAGTGACGCGATTGGTGTAAAAACTAAACGAAGAGAAACGCTAGCTAGCGTAGTGCATCTTGTTTGGGCCCTCAGGGACAGTATTAGTAACGGAGTTTAAACTTTGTAACATATTTGTTAATAACTTCATGTCAAATCAAACCGAGTAGAATTGAACCCTTGATGTTGAAATATTTTATTTCCAAAATAATGTCGGAAACATTACCTTGTCACATTTCTAATCTACAATGGTGTCAACCCGTATTGGTTTCCAAAACAATTACTCAGAATATTGTTATCAATCCCCGAGCTTCCAAAAACGAGTCACAAGCCTCTATAGCTTGTAAATGAATGGGAATACCAAGAATCTGCGAGGAACATCTGTGACACTGTAATTTGTTCGTCGCCATTGTCACGAGAAATTAATATTACAATTTATTCCACTTGTGTATCGAGGAAAATCAATATCTGATGGGACCTTTAGCGAAGCGAAAATGGTCTAAGCGCCGTTCCTATTTGCTGGGAAAATTGAAAGTGCGTTTCGTCAATTCCGAGTCTCTAATTGGATTCCGTGAAAATATGTGCCGGGATTATAATTGAACAAATTTACCTTAAAATGTCATTAAACGATTTGTTAATTTACCAATGTTGGTAAGTGAAATAACGTGCCGAAACAATGTTATATTTTCGGACATCGACTTCTTTAGTCTTTTTAAGAAGTAATGCGCGTATTTTTAATTTCAATTTAAAATTTTATAGAACGGTTTTTTCTTCTTGAAAAAAACTGCAAAATATTATATATTCATTCATTTTTGACGACGACCTTTAACACATTCAGTGTGAAAACTATAATAGGGCTAATGTGGTAAAGTTTCCCCCCTTTACCGAGGATATTTGATATTCATACCACGCGGTTTGAGTAGAGTGAGAGGGTTATAATGGGATGCAATGTATGTATGCATGCATCCCCAATCCTTACTAGGTGAAACTGATATGCTTAAAACAAAAATTACATGTTTTTAACATATTTGACGGCCACGCATAACGTACAGGCAGTCATGAAATGATGGTTGTAATATTGTTAATTGTAATCTTCTTGTACACGCTTTTAATTATTCAATTAATTTTTAATCAATTAATCAATTCAATCAATCAATCGATCGATTCATCAATATATGTTTTATTTGTATAAACACGCAGATGTTATGGATAATAAAGTCCAATTCCGTCTAAATCTTAGAATAATGCGATGAGTGATAGTTTCATACATACAGCCGACTCGACTGACTTGAAGCCAAGCATGAAAGCATGTAGTCGTAATTTTCACAAATAATGTAGTGAGCAGACCAATTTGGTCTGGTTTGATTGGCATCACATTGGTGCGTATAGTAGGGTCTGTGTTATTATTATAAGGTAGGGTAGGGTGGGTACGATTGAACCACTTTCACTTTAACAGCGTATAGCGAAGAATCTATTAAAGTCACGGATTCAATAGTTTGGTCATATAAAGTATGGTAATCTGGCTTTTAAATAAAGTATATTTTGTAGCTCTATCTCAAATAACTACGCCGCTATTGCCGAAAGAAGAGGACCGGGTAAATTGGTTCAATTGACCCCATGCTAGGGACAATTGAAACGGTATGTGGGTTAATTGAAACACTTCAAATAACTTTGTCATTATTTGACATATTTAATAGGTGTAAACGGTTTTCTATACTACATGAGTATTTGATGAGATCATGATAAAATGGTAACGTAACTATAACTATTTCTATGATTATTACTGAAAGAAAGTTTTAGAGGTAGAGGTAGTTAATAAATATTTTTGTATTCATCGATAGCAGGTAGAAGTTGAACTAATAATTAACATATCATATTATCAACATAGATATAATCTATTAATTAGCTATAATGGCATAATAATGCTTAAAAAAGGGAATATCATTTCTCATACAAACAAACATGTTTCAATCATAACCATGTTTCAATCATGACCAAAGTATGTATACCTACGTATACATTTATATACTTATGTAGGTAAACACTTAAATGTGAAAAAGCAAACTAATAAAACCCAAAGTATCAAAGATAAGAAATATTTATAATGTAAAAAAGCACAAAAATCACAATATATACACCTTAGTTTGTAAGCTTTTTTTTCAGAATTATACACATAAAAATGTATACCTAAAAATATATTCATACACCTTATTTAGTAAGCTTTTTTTTTCAGGATTATACACATAAAAATGCATACCTAAATATATACATACACCTTAGTTTGTAAGCTTTTTTTTTCAGGTTTAAACACATTACCTATATACATTATACACCTTAGTTTGTAAGCATTTATTCAGGTTTATATAAATTAAAAATTCATTACCTACTAAAAGTAACATTAGTACATAAAAAAATCATATCTCCTCCATTCTGGTTAAAGTCGGTTAAAAAGGGACGGTTGGAACACCGGGAGGATTGAAACGTTTCAAACGTCCACAGGCACATTGTTCCAATCGTACCCAACTCCTATTCTTCATTTCAAGGTTGATATTTTAGTCTTAAATACTACTTTAGCGATTACCAATATCAATAAATACAATCTCAAATAGGTATACCATACAATGAAATAAGAAAAAATACCAAAATACAAGAGGTAATTAAGATAAACCGAAAATAAAAAGAACATAAATGCTTACTTTTGCGTGTGAAATCTTTCCGAAGCGTCCTGCACACGACCGCGTCCTTCGCTGCCCCGCGCGCCAATGTCCAAAGATTCGAAAATGGCCGATGTAGTAACGAACTTCGTGTCGCGCTGGTAGGTGTAACGGTTTCCGAGAAATTTGAGTTGTTTCAATCATGACCCGTTTCAATCGTACCCACCCTACCCTATAGCCCATATTACTGGTAAATTAAATTCTTATTCCTCACAGGGCCAATAACCTAAGAGGGCAACACGGGCTGCCTTCGTTGGGTATCTCTTACCCTTGCTTGCTCGATGTAGTCACTCTTTTTCGATTATACCTACTAACTTGTAGCTTTTAATGTTTTTGAACTGTCTCAATAACCATCATCACGTTAATCATGTTTAAACTACTACTATTACTATTTTTTATGGAAAAAATAATGATATTCAATTGGTACTTGCTTAGTTCACTTCTTTACTGTTACAAACATTTTGTGAAAATATTATATAATTAGCGTCTACCCGCGTTTTCGTCCGCGTAGATTTGGATTATCGTTATGCCCGCGGGTACTTTAAAATCTTCGCTGATGAAAAGTAGCCTATGCGTTAATCCCGGGTTAAAAGCTATCTCTAACTCTAGCTATTTAAAAATTAATCGTCAGCCAGGCGTTGCAGCGTGAACGAGTCACAAACCAACACACAATCTTTCGCATTATAATATTAGTAGGATATTACAATTTATCTATTTTATACTTAATACAATTGAAATTTACTACATAAGTATTTGAAGGAATTTAACAAACAAGTAATTAATTAAATACTGAACACTGTGGTTTCCGGGTTAGAATAGTGCCACTCCAAGTCTTCCCGTGGATGTCGTAAAAGCCGACTAAGGTAATAAAGGCGTGTATTACTGTTAGGCGATGGGCTTGCAACCTGTCACTTAACAAACAACGTGTGGTAAACATCTTCGCCTAAGTGTGCAAAATGTGGTTACAGAATTATCAAAAAGTTTTTATAGTTGTTGGAAATTCTGTAGCTCTGCCTAACCCACTCTGGGAATAAAGGCGTCAGTTTTATGTATGTATGTATGTATACTGAACACAATCATAATTTTCGCAGCTGCAATTTTGAAATCTGTTTTGTATTGTAGGAAAAAGTAATAAGCTGCAATTTTGTTTAAGTACGCAATTTGAGGCAAGGTGTCGCTCATGCTGTGCAGCGCCACGACCCCCGCCGCGTGGGCTATAAATGATCTTGTACTTTAAACAGACAAGTGTCCGTCCTTCCTCAAGCTCTCCGATAAACCAGTCTAACTAGATACCTATACGCAGGATCGAGACGTGGCAACCTGTCAAAGATTTACTGGTCGCATATGTAGTAACAGTATAAGTACCACGCACTCCCGAACTGTTGTACTTGCATGCATCTTTAAGGGCAATGTTGACTAACTATTATGGTTGCGAAAGAGAATAAATATATCAGTTCAACCGACTATAATGAACATAACTGTTATGTTGATGATGAGTTAATATATTTACAGAAAAAACACGTCTATCAGGCAATGAAGTATTGTTAAAAATGCGAGTGTAGAGTTTTTCCATTATAGAGGCTTATAGCTTAGTCGTCGGGGTTGGCAACGCTTTTGCAAAATTTTGAGAATTAAATGCTAGACAACAGTACAGACGTCTCATTCTATTACACAAAATTAGGATGAGATGACGTTATAATTTATCCGGGCACCTTAAGGTTAACTCCATTTGCAAGTCACAATACAAAAAGACTAAATGTGTGTTGTCAAGTCGTAACACTCTAAATTCAAAGAGCCGACTAAAGTTGCGTTATTTTTATTTGATAAGAAGTGGTGACAAAGTTAAAAGACTACATATTTAGGCTATTGTATAGTCAATAAAATGTACTGTTTAGCAGTTTGACATAATACGCGAAATACCCGTGTTATACTCCTAACTTGACACGTGGAAAATGTATAACCCGGCAAATTTACGTATAACGTCAAACTGCAAAACACTCAAATTCATCGTCCTATGTGCCTTCAAGCACTTAAGTTTTAGCAGGATTATACTTCTTCAACGGTATTCTTGTTTCTCCGCACGAGCTTCCTCGTTTATTCATGCTATGTCGACCACGTAACACTATTTTTAAGTAGAACAAATTGTTTCACCTAAAGGCTGCCTCGCGTGCCATCGCCAATTTACACGAACCGCATTAAACATACCATGTTGGATATGTTTTATGAATATGTTGTGTAAATGTTTTTATTTTGTATGCAAATAAGTTGATTTAGTTAAAGGGTTGTATAGTTAATTGCATATACGAAAACATCGGTTAAATTTTGATGTAGATACCACTTTTTGCTGTGGAATTATTAACGGCACTTATTTACTTGCAATTATTTTTAACACGGGTAGATAAAGTTAACACAAATGTTTCGCAAGACGTCTACGACAGTTGTAAACATCTAAAATAATCTAATCTCCATCTATAATAATAATAAGTTAATAATAACGTTAATTAAGTTAGTAAGTAAAGTAAGTAAGCACTAGCATCTATGTACCTACCAAGTAGTATTAGATTATTGAGCGCATCAGTCGCCAACAAACTGACACACAGTTCGGCGACATTTAGATTATGGTACTATGTAAAAATAAACATATTAAAAATAAAATTAAAAAAATTAAAAAAAAACTACGGGTCAGACTCGCACGCGAAGGGTTAATTTTATTTATGGAACGGTTATATTTTAGATTTTTACCCACATTATTTCTTAGCGGTAATAGAGATACACTATGTGAAAAAAAAAACATGAACCTACTTATTACGGATCATGACATTCAGGGATGACAAGCAGACAGACAGAAGTCGAGGCTTAGTAATAGGGTCCCGTTGGTACCATTTGGGTACTGAACCTTTGAAACACTCAAACAGTTCAAAATGTTGCCATTACCTCCACAACCAATTTTGTTTTTTATCAATGCAAATACACTTGTTCCATGGAGCTTCACATAATTCGTAGTTCCATGGAACAAATGGGACATACCCAAAAATACCACAGGACCGTGTTAATAAAGTGATTTCGACTTTATTGTTTGTCTCAAGTTGCGTCAAAAATGACAGTTTTCTATGGGTTGACGATTAATTAATTTCACGTATCTTTTGACGGACGGGGATGACGAAAGACTTATTATTACTATGACTTAGAGGTACCTACTCTGATTATTCTAATTGTGATGCCTGTGACAGCTCATTTAAACATTTGTAGCACTTATTTCTTTAACTTCACATAAATACTACATCGGTACAAAAACCTAGTGACGCCGTTTAGGAACCAAAATAATTATTTTTAAACACATCGCTTGTGACTATAGTAAGTGATTGAAATTACGAAATACAACTGTCACATGCATCATCTTAGGAAAATCAGAGTATACATTATTTAACATTATAAAACAGCCGTGTCTGTCAGGTGCAATACTCAAAAATAAGTCAATTTAGACCAGAGACCTTAAACGCTCGTCATTACTTACACGTCTCTTTTAATATTCAGTGGGTTCCTTACATTGTGGTGACCTCGTTCCATCTCAGCGGCATTCTTGAGAAAAGATAGTTCATTTAATAAATGGCCCGGGACTGCGGCTCTCATCAGTCTTGACTTTGTGCTGTGGATGTAAGAAATATGCCCTTTATTGGCTGCCTTTAGCACGTAATGATCTTGGTAAACTTGTTGTATTAACGTAATGACATTATTTTTATCGATAATTACACCAAAAAAAATATAAACGATAATGTAAGCGTAATCTTTTTAATATGCAACAAGAGGTTTAAAAGAAAATTGTTATAGTTTCATAAGACACTTAAATACAATATCCCAAGATTATTTAATACAAGCGACCCGCCCTCGCTTCGCGTCGGTGTATGTGTGGTTCCTGTAACACCCGTACTAAACCAGAATTTACTAAACATAAAAACCTCCCTCTTAATCACTCTATTTATTGATCATAACCGTATTAAAATCCGTTGCATAGTTTAAAAGATCTAAGCGAAGAGACGGCGGAAGCGACTTTGTTTTATTCTTTATAAAGATAATGACTACGTGATGATAACTAATAATGACTACATTATTTTGGTGTCTTACAGTTACGAAAGTTACACTATCCTTGTTTTTTTGTTATCTTCTTTAAGTCTGATTTCGCACAACTTCAACAAAATAATAACAATAACGCTGCCAGGCCGCCAGGAGAGATAGTAATTATATATAAGAAACTAGCTGACCGCCAGCGGCTTCGCCCCGCTGCAAATTTCCGACCTTCCTGTTGGATTTTCCACTTTTTTATCATCACTACATATTATAAAACAAAGTCGCTTCCCGCTGTCTGTCCCTATGTATGCTTAGATCTTTAAAACTACGCAACGGATTTTGATGCGGTTTTTTTTAATAGATAGGATAATTCAAGAGGAAGGTTTTCATCTATAATAAACTTTGTTTTACGTACGGGTATTACAGAAAACTCGCATAAACCGAAGCGAAGCGAGGGCGGGTCGCTAGTTACATATAAACCTTATCCTGACAATAACCAACACAACAAAAAAGAAATCAGCCAAATCGGTTCAGCCGTTCTCGGGTTTTGCGCTTAGCAACACAATTAGTGATTCATTTTTATTATATACTCGTAGATGACATGACAACTCAAGAAGAGGTCCGGGAATATTCATTAAACTAATTTAAAACAGGACTTCCCTTTTATTTTTTATAAATATATAAGAGTAGTTTTCATACAAACTCCTATCAACATATATCTTATTTCCGTTTTGTTTCTCTAAACTACGTATTTTAACTTGTAGATCATTCATTCGTATGTACCTATAGGCCTTAGTAAGGCCTTAGCTCTGTCAAATAACCATAGTCTTTAACTTGCTCTCTTAAACCGTTATTTTATCACTTCCAGCTGCAACGATCAAGGTGTACAGACAACTTCCAGATTCCAGTTTTTTATTTTCAGTTTGGACCCCTAAAATTATTGGAGTTTTCAAGGCAAAAGTGAATAGCCTTTTTTCTGGGTAAGTGTGTATTACCCTCGACCTCGTCATCACTCAAGGTCAGGTGAGACTGAGGTCAAAAGGAAACCCAATTTTGATCCATTTCGTCATAAAACTAGCAAATAAATGCCGTAGCAATAAGTTTCCATCAGGACCCTTAATAGCATCGGATGTCGAGGACTCGACCACATCCGCGGGCATTAGAAGAAAATCATAATTAATCGTTTTGCTCCCCGCCCGCTCGGCTTAATAGAGAGCTTTCTACTTTCTACCGGTCTCCATGTTTTGCTCCGAGACGTAATAAATTAATCTCCATTCCTGGTTTCCTTTGCCTGAAAGAAAACAAAACAAAGAAACCCGTAACTTGAGCGGTACCTTTCTCGTACTTTCGTGCGTTAACTCACTAACTTTACTTGGATGTTTCAGCGGGCAGTAAAAGTGGTTTCTTTGCGTTGCGTTTCCCTGCTACTTTAGTACACTCGACTTATTCAATCGCCAACTGTTTAAGTTTTTTTTGTTATAATAAAGCGTTCATTAGATACACTAAATAACAGGGTTTTAAACATGCTTTCAAAATCAAATCTGTTTATTGTATGCCACCATCATTGCCCTTTGACTCGCATTAAAACTTTCGCTCCTAATACCTACTTGATATTTTCACAGATTATGTATTTTTCTATTAAATACCGCTATAACAACAAATAATGAAAAAAAACGGTTCGGTTTCAGAGTTTGTAAGAGTGTCCGACTCGCACTTGGCCGGTTTTTTATAAAATACACCTATTTTCTTTTCTTTGTCCGATACAGACAGAGGTTATAAGGGGCCTACAATAAATTATTTGTACCTACGCTTATTTCTCTTTGGCTTTTGTGACTACGACTCGGAAATTCTGGTAGTTCATGAAGAATATTCACAGGCAGCGCTTAATTAAAATAAAATAGGTTATTGTTGGTATTTATAAAACATTTTATTGGAATGGAATATAAAAAGGAAGCAAAGAACAGCTTCCATCGCATAAAGTCAACAATTTGAAAACGAGCAAAAATACGACATCTTTTTCACTTGATGTTATTTATTACTTACATGCGAGTATGATGTTTTTGTTAACATAATAATTTAATGTAAATTACTGTTATTTTTACACTTTTATGTCACAATTGTCTGCTGATTTTACATGTTAAATTTACTAATATCTTTATCCATACTAATATCATCAATGTGACAATAATTTTATGTGTTTGTTACGCTTTCACGGTTAAACTACAGAACCGATTTTGATGAAATTTGGTATAAACAAAGGGTAATTTTTGTTATAGAAAATTTGTCAGTTTCCGTTCCGAGGCAAGAGCCATAATCGATTTCAACGCGGACGAAGTCGCGGCAACCGGTTAGCTGGTTTTCTATTTGAGCATTTCTAAAAAAGTTTGTAGGTACATTTCATTTACGACTCCGATTTGCGAAAAAATTTGCAGTTAGGTAGGGTAAATGATACTGAGCCTAAATAACATAGTCTCCCAAAATGTCCCAATTAATTTGTATGGAAACTTCCTTTTTTGTTACCACGAACGGAAGAATTTTGGTAACAAAAAAGGAAGTTTCCATACAAATTAATTGGGACATTTTGGGAGACTATGTTATTTAGGCTCAGTATCATTTACCCTACCTACCTGCAATTTTTTTCGCAAATCGGAGTCGTAAATGAAATGTACAAACTTTTTTAGAAATGCTCAATTCTCATTGATTAGTGTTTTTTTTGTTAAATCATGTTATAGTTATATTAATTTAATCACGAAGGTTCAGTGATCTAAATAAATCTTGCTACCTATAAAGACTTTTGCAAAAACGGAAGCCTTATAGGATTACCCGTGTGACTGCCTACAATTAACCCCCTCTTATCTCCGATTTACTGACATAGGAAAACCTATAAGAAACAGACGGAACCTTTTCCACGTGGGCTCAACTCGCATTCGTTCGGTTTTTTAAATCATATTCTTAATAGTCCAAGCCTAAAACTACACATGGCTTTCAACATGCGGGTAAGTAGGTATACTAACGATATACAAATAATAGTCCTTATTTCCAGGAACAGAAGCTAAAAACTTTGCTTCTGAATCAAGTTATTCAAATTATATATTTTCGGCTATAGCCTATTAAGACTGCGCCGAGGGTACGCCGGATGTAGTGTTAATTTCAAAAGAACTTACTTAGTGTCATGATTTGTGAACACCTTCATTTCATAAAAAATAAATTATTGTTAGGTCTGTAATATTTCCAATATTATAAAGATGATGTGTTTCCAATTTACATTAGTTTAAGACTGCGCCGAGCGTACGCCGGATGTACAGTGGCACCCTCATTACTATTATTGTGTTTTCTAAAAAACTAAAGAATTTTCTTGAAATTGGTCGGTAGTTTTTTGTACTACAAATGAAAACACAACTTATAGAGTATATCACATACTTTAATAACAATTCACCTTCGAATTATCAACTTAACGGAAAAACAGTGGCCACCTTTTCCTGTTAAGGTGACTATACTCAAAGGGTAATTATTATTAAAGTTTCCCATAAATTGTGTTTTTACTTGCGCTACAAAAACCTATCGTCTGATTGCAAAGAAATTCTTTAGTTAATTATAAAACACAATAATAGTAATGAAGCCGCAACTGGACGCTCGACGTTTGCTCGGTGCAGTCTTAACACATTATGTACATAAGTATATATGCATATAAATCAATCATTAAATGTTTACCGTGCGTAAAGTTGACCAAAAAACTCCTTAACAACTTGTATTGAGCTTAATGCTCCAAAAACGTAAGTTTCTTGATCTACTGAACTATTTTAAGCGATGACGAAGAGCACGTTGGACCACATCCGAACAATAATGAAGTAAAAGCGACAGAAGTGGAATACCTCGCGACGGCAGCCCGCCCCACTGTGGGACGAAAATCGGCTCTAGAGGACATAGAAATCGAAGTTCTCATTTTTATGATTTTTTGATTGGGATTGGTTTCATTTGCAGTTATAATGCTAAAATATTATTTTGGTTGGATTGTGTTTGGAAACTGATGAGTTATAATTTTTTTCCTTAAAATTTGTATGGGACGGCATGAAAAAGTCCAAATATCTCTGAAACCGCAAGAGAAACCGTTATATCCTCGCAGATGGTAATAAAAATAATTATTTGTGATTTTTTGGCGTAGTGCATATTTCAGTCATAGCTGCGGTTTTTTTTTGAAAAATCGATGTTATTTTGTCTTTTTTTTAAGTCCGTGGCGTATATTTTTTTTCAACTTATGTAGGAGGGGGAGGTAGCGGAATGCAAATACTCTTCTTACATATATAAATATTTATAATAAAAAGTAAAATAAAAAAAAAACGTGATAGAATAGTATTTTTTCTGTATAACTAATTAGAAATAAAAGTAGAAAATGTAAAAAAAATAACTATCCATAATGTGACTAAAATAAACACAATACATAATATTTTTTATTAGGGTAATATATCTAACGAATGCTCTATATCGGACTCATTTTGATATAGATCACACGGATCTGAAACCTCTTGTTCCAGTTCGACTTCCTGAACCGAAAATAAAGACCTAGTTTCGGCAAAAAATGCCTGCCTTTTCTTCTTATCCAGACTAGGTCTTATTGCCGTAATATGAGGATCGGAGGATAATAGAAGCATATTCAGTATATCCTCGTTACAAGCTTGCCTACTCCTTTTCCTAGAATTATGCTCCCTGAACCTCCTAAAATCTTTATTTCGAGCTTCGGAAGCCTCTTCCGAGAGACTTCCGATAGGAACAATGGCGTTGCTGGCGATAATGTCTGCTCCATGAATCAATAGCTTACGCACAGTTGACGGCATATAATACCAATCATACATTGCTACGAACTTTTGAGCAGTCTTAAAGGCATATTCCTTAAATTTCATAACATCAATTTCTTCTCCAGATGTTATTGCTTGCAGTATTACAGCAAATCTGCGAACAAGTTCTTCATCCAATCCAGTTATTGCTGCAGTTTTTTCAGGAAACTCGAAGAACCTTCTTGCTGTATTGCCATCGTTTGTGGTACCCGATCCCTGCTTTACATTATCGATCAAAAGGTTGAGCTCTTCCTTGAATCGGTCTTGAACAACTTTTTTCGTCTCGTTCATTATTTTTTTGAGTTCCTCGCCTTTTGCAGCCCATTTTTTAATTCTCAGTCTGTAAGAAATGTGTAAAAGGCACTCCATTGAATTTATACGAGCATGTAGTGAAGATAACCCGAATTCATATAATTCTGTCGAAATCTGCTTCACTACAACTGAATCTAACTTATTCATTTCGGTAGGCTTAGCCAAACACAAGTAACACGTAGCATTTGACTTAGCTTCCGATAGATAAGTACAAATTTTACCATCTATCATGGTCATCTTCAAAAGGTGTTTTATTTTAGCTGTATTGTATTCCGTAGGAAGTAGAGCCTTAATTTCTTCTTCGAACTTTGATTTTAACTCCAAAACTACGGCTTTACTTTCCTTAACAAAACGGAACATCAATGGGCGACAATAAGACGGTGAGCAGGGTTTTGGATTCGTCCATAAAATGTCCTCACCACAAACCAATTTGAGTGGTGCTAATGATGCCATGAATATGCTCGAGTCATCGTTTTCGCCATCCATTTTTTGTTTAAATTTGCTCTGGCTGGATGCACCATCAAAACCCCATTTCGATATCAGCGTCAACTCTTTGTCTTCAATATTAGATGGTAATTCTTTTAGAATCCTCTGCGTAGTTAAATCCAGTAAAGCTTGAAGTTTAATTTGAGCTGATGAATCCGTTATGGTTATAGCGGATTTCGGAGGGTAACTTTGTAATTTCGCTGACTGAATCTTGTAGTATGATGGATAAAGATCTTCGGCTCCTTCTTGAATAGCTGACTCCCTTAAGGTCATGTATTGCCATTTAGTCAGCTTTAATGCCACGTAAAGACCGAGTGCCTTATCTGGTGAATATGTAACTGAAGTATTTGATTTCTTGATCATTTTTTGTATATTTGCTGCTGCTTCAGAATTTTTGAGCATGTACTCAATTACGGATGCTATATCTTCACGCCCATCTTCTTTCAAGAGTTTTGCCGCTGCATATGTTAATTCAGTTGAGTCTTCTCCTGTATAACTGTCGAATCTTCTCTTTTTTTGCTTGATTGATAGTTCTTCAAATGGTTTTCTGGATCGAATGGTCATTGTTCCAGTTGAAGTAGATGGTATCAAACATTCTGGTAAAGTAAAATCAGTCGTAGTTGACGATTCCAAAGGCTCAGAACACGACGAATCTTGAAGTAGTCCAAGGCTGAGTAGATTAGTTTGTAGACAGCTGGGCCAATCAACATTAGCTTGAAGCCAACTTTCGTAGTATTTTCTGAAGTCTTTCGTATTCCGGTTACTTTTTTGCCATTTCGTAACTGCAGATCGAGTAAACTTTGTACAGAATTCTCTAAGTATTTCTATTTCGTCTTCAGATAAACTGGAACCCAAACGTTGCACCACTGCTTCGAACAATACTTCATGGTTAAATGCCGGCTTCTTGCTTTGTAAAACGACAAATAGGTCCAAGTTGGTAGAAAAATTTGTCATTTTTAGGTTTTAGCAGGAGTACAGATGTTCACAGTTATACAGAATAATTGCGATTATCGCTCTCGGAAAAATGTCTGGTCTATTTATTGATGTGAGCTAATGATGATTCCTTTACCACTTCGTTAAGTAATCACCTACTTATTTATCAATCACTTATCAGAATTAATTAAGGGATCTCATTAAATCTTATAACTAATTACTCAAGAAATAATTACAAACTATTTACAACCAAAATAAATTAAGTATAATCCCATTACTGAATATAGTTCATTAAACATGCACAATAATCGCCTCATTACCGGAAAAATATTTAATTGTTTATATTTTAAGCGATCATAATTAATCAAAAAATTGTTTGATTTATAATTTGAGTATAAAATATACAAAATATAAATATTCAAGACGTGTATTGATAAAATAATCCGCCAGGACTCACAAAAAAAACATCGATTTTTAAAAAAAAAACCGCAGCAATTACTGAAATATGCACTACGCCAAAAAATCACAAATAATTATTTTTATTACCATCTGCGAGGATATAACGGTTTCTCTTGCGGTTTCAGAGATATTTGGACTTTTTCATGCCGTCCCATACAAATTTTAAGGAAAAAAATTATAACTCATCAGTTTCCAAACGCAATCCAACCAAAATAATATTTTAGCATTATAACTGCAAATGAAACCAATCCCCATCAAAAAATTATAAAAATGAGAACTTCGATTTCTATGTCCTCTAGAGCCGATTTTCGTCCCACAGTGCGACATACTAAGTTACTTTCACGCGGGCAGTGCACATTTTGAACGCAAAATGTACAGGCTCGTAGTATTTACCTTTGTGCTCGCGATCGCGATGTGCCAGGAGCGCGGCGCGCGTGTCCCGAAATACGCAGGAGACCCCAAGACAGCCGCCATCTTACAAGAGGCCCGCTACCTCAGCGGCAATGGAGCTTTCGGAGCCGCGTACCAGCAAGAGGACGGAATTAACTTCAAGGAAGAAACCGACGCTGATGGCAACAGGAGAGGCAGCTACTCGTACGTTGACGAGAGTGGTCAAAGGAAAACAGTGAACTACGTCGCTGGTAAAAACGGATTCCAAGCTACCGGAGACCACATTCCTACGGCGCCTCAACCTGTCGCACCCACGCCCGGTTACCAACCCGATCCTCGGTACAACTCTCCTAACTACAAAGCGCCTCAATACAGTGCTCCTCAGCAGTACACGGCTCCCGCTCCTCAGCGCAACTACGCTGGCAAGCCTAATGAAGACGACGGTCAATATTACCCTGAGTTGTATGAGCAGGAGAACTACGTGGCACCTCAGCCCAAGTACCAGCCCCAGCCTCAGTATCAGCCGCAGCCGCAGCAGTACCAGCCTCAACCTCAGCCGCAGCCCCAGTACCAGCCTAACAACATCTACCCTGGTGTGCAGCAGGCTCAGTACAGCGGCCTCAACACGCAGTCGTACCAGCCCCAGCAGTACCAGCAGCAACCGGCCCAGGCCCAGCCTCAACAGTACTACGACCCTACGACGCCGCCGCCATCCCGCTTCTTCCCCCCCGGCAAGTTCAGCCTCAACAGAGCGCCTGATGGCTACACTTACTCCTTCCACAAAGTATAAATCTAAATTATAAGGGCCTCGGCGATTTGTAAAGGCCGAGACACGTAAAAAGCATGCATCAATTAGCAATTCGCCGAGTCATCGGAGGGCCCGCGGCGCGCTCGGCCGCTTCGAAAGCATTTCTTAATTGTTGTTTGCTGTGATATTGTGTTAATGGACAGGTATACATATGTTGATCGTTGTTGTTACTTGTGGAGGAGGGTATGATGGAAAAGTGCGTCAGTTGGTACAAACTGAACTTGTAAATAAATGTAGATTTTCCTAAACAGAACTGATTTTTCTTACCCTAATAATAATAAGAAATAAACGTAGACGACAAATTGTTTTGTTTCTATTTCTTTATAAAAGTCTCTTAGCTATGATATGCTATGTGATGAAAAACTTAATGACGTTTTTTAAGCACAAACTGATATGCTATAGTTCCCAGCCGTTAAGAAGTCAATCCTGACGCATGTCATTTCACTACAAATTATAGCCTTAAACCCAAGAATAGGTTATAAATTGTACTGCGATGACAGCTGTCTGGATTGACTTCTTAACGGCTGAGCACTAATTATTGCCCCAATAAAATGCCAATAGTTTGATTTCGTACCTCAAACATGTACTAAATCGTCGGCTTAGTGCAAGAAGTCACTAATGGCATAAAATCACTAAGTACAGGTACAAACACAGGCGGATTCGCCGCGACTTACTCTTTCTAACACACGGATCCATTTTTTTTTACATTGAATAATTTCGATGTTACAGGCGTTACAGATATGACATTAAGTCATTAACTTTACTTTTTGCCTTATTGATTTGATGTAAATTGGTTTTAGACCATTACTAACTTTAAACAAAACAAATTTGTTATTTTTTATCTTTTTATTTTGTTTAAATATTCACTTTTGTTACTTATCAACTTTAAAAAATAAAAGAATATGAATAAATCTATGAATGTATTTGAGCTAGAATTCATTATATGCATATAGTTACTTTTAGCAAACCGTAAAACGAAAATAAAAGTTATTATCATGCTTTAATGATTTTTAACAAAATGAGCATTGGATGCACATTACCACTTTTACTTTAGTATAAAATAACTAAAGCACTTTATAAAGTTTAAAAAAACTAGGAGACAGCATTAATGGCAATCAGAATGATTTTTTAAAGTAATTAATGATATTTATCGATTTTTGTTATGTCCAAAGACATGTAATTCACGTGATTAAATAATGGTTAGTGACTTTTGGCAAATAACTTGTATGAATTTGAACACCTTTAGTGAAATATTCTTGCACAACAGTTCATATTTCAACTCATTTATACCTACGAGTACGTCTTGCTCTCGCGGTAACGGGGGTTCAGCCACCGCGATCGAAGTCATACCGTTGCGGCTACGACCGGGGATGGACGTTACGCGAGAAGTTAGTGATTTCTTACAAAATGAAGCGAAATGGTATTAAATTTAAGGCAGGACGAGGATCTTTGATGTTAGAAAAGATTCTAAATAAGGAGAATGAAGATCGCAGCGTATCTACCTTTGTCATTTATTTATAATAAGATACATGCAAATTACTTTATGCTGTTAAGTTGTAGGTAACTAAGTATTTCATTTGCGAAATACCAATTTTGTCCTTAGGGCGAGATTTTGTATAGGTACCTAGGTTTTGTTTTTGACTTTTTGACTGATAAGATCGGTGATATTGACGATAATGAGTTGGAAACAAAAGCACTCAAAATTTTTTAAACAAAACTCTCGTCAAAAGGATTTTATACTCGCGAACATATCAGTAAATCCTCCACAAAGGTGTTACGTAAAGCAGTTAGAAAACGAACCATGTCACGTTCATATTTTCTTTCTAATGATGAAGGTAAAATCAAGGTATGTGAAAAGATTTTTAAAAGTACCCTTGTATTTCAAACGGCCCTATAAACAATGCATTTTCCAAGGTTGGCAGTTCTGGTCTTTTTGAAGGAGAAGACCAACGTGGTAAGCATGTTGCTCACAATAAAACCAAACAAGACGATATGGATTTTATAAAACAACACATCGAATCATTCCCTACAATGGAATCGCACTATTGCCGAAAAACATCGTCAAAACTCTATTTAGATGGCACGCTATCTATTTCAAGAATGTACGAACTTTATACAGAGGAATGCAAAAAAGCGTCTCGGACTTCTGTTGCTATAAACGTGTACAGAAATGTATTTGGAACTGAATATAATTTGGATTTTCAAAATTCAAAAAAAGACCAATGTCTAACATGTCAAAAGTATAACAGTATCAAAAATACAAACGGACCCGATCTTGAATCTTGGAAACAAAAATATGACTTAGGTACACATTTCACTAAAAGAACAAAGTCGAGAAGCCAAAGAATTGGACAAAATTCGTGCTAATGAAGATGAAAGCTTTAATTCAATAACCTTAGATTTACAAAAGGTACTTCATATCCCAAATGGAACTGTTTCTATTCTTTATTACCTACGCAAATTGAATGTGTACAATGCTACCATTTATGAAGTTCGCACTCCCAATGACGGCTTTTGTTACCTCTGGTCTGAGCTGGATGGCAAAAAAGGAAGCGATGAGGTGGGTACGGCTTTGTATCTATGGATAAAACGTCTCCCATCTACTGTAAAAGAGATTTCCATATTCACTGACACCTGTGGAGGCCAAAATCGTAATTTAGTTCAGACAACTCATCACGAGGTTATAGAACATAAATATTTAGAGTCTGGTCATACACAATATATGCGATTGAAACCAATTGCGTTTAATGCCAGTGTACTCAATGATAGACTTCTGTGTAATGTTATTCGATTAGCAAGATCAAACAGAAAAAATAAGAAAAATGAAACCCTGAAAAAACCGTAGGCCGCCTTTACACCTGTGAGTTACTTACGTAATATTTACATAATTTACTTACGGTTGCATTTACACTTGATATAAACTTACAGTAAATAATGCTTATGTAAATTTTGTGAAATTAAACTTACGTAAGTTATTACACGCCCATTTACATTGCTTACTAATTCAGTAAATAAAACGCCTTCTCAAAGTCGCATTTGACACATAAATTTATTTTGTACTGCTGCCGCTCTTCTTTTTCTTTAATTTTGTCACTTCTTGGCTAAATTGTCCTTTTAAATTATGCAATTTTCTAGCAATTTCCTCTGGAGTGGTACTAAATATTTCACTAAGTTCAACATGCAACAAAATTGTTTTTACGCGGTTTTTATACTCCTTATTTTTGTAGTCCCATAGTATGGGACGTGCCTCACAAGCAGTAATTAAAGTTTCTACCTCGTCTGGAAACTACGCTTTATTTTGGTTTTGTTTAGAGGACATTTTTTTTTTGTAAGTTCTCAACTTATCAATTTAGTTCGATAAGTTGTAAGTCGCTTCCGTAAACAAACTCGAACGCGTTTAGACTTGCAATTTTTCAATTTACGTAAGTTGTAAGAACTTACAGTAAGTCACTTACAACGAGTGTTTACACTTGAAAATTTATCGTAAGTTGCTTACGTAAGTCACTTACGTAAGTAAAACTTACAGGTGTAAAGGCGGCCGTACGAACCGATAGTTATGAATCACACAGATATTTTGTACCTAAACGACTTGAGAGATAACTAGATGCAGAATCGATCGATTGACGTCAATGGAGAGAAACTGCGATGGCTTAAAGGGAAATCTTTTCGACTAGAGAAAAAAAGGCCGAATGTTGTTTTATACAGATACGATTTCAAATCTGAGTACAAAGAATTTCACGTATCAAAAAGTAATACATCCCCATCTATGGCCCCAATAAAACAACTGCGAAAACGTAAGCTTGAAAAACCCATACATGGTTTCAATTATAACACTTACATTTTGAGAAAAGCTTACAACCAAAAACTGCCAATCAATCTAGCTAAAAAAAGGACTTACTAAAAATGTGCAATGAAAAAATTATACCCGCGGAACTTCACCACTGGTACCAGAACTTGCCAGCCAAGGAAAGTCGTGATTATGTACCTGAAGAAATGTCTTCAAACTCAGAAGACGAAGAGTAAAAAAGATGGATGACTAGGTTTTTTAACTCTTTTTCATACTTACAGTATTAGTTCAAAATCAAAGGCTGATCTTTTTATTTTAATACTTTTAGAAGTTTTTATGTTTTATAACAGTAAGTAAGTAAGTAGTGCTTGCTGTGAGTGTCTGGGATTATAATATAATATTAAGTTCCTCTATAAAAAAAACATTTTTAAGTTATTTTAGTTTGGAGTTACAAATAACGCCATTTTGAGAATTTAATGTTATTTTTGTGGTTTTGTTTAGTTTATGTCTGTGAAGTAGAGTTTTTAAAACTGTTTATGCGTTGTTAATTAGTAAATAATGTTCATAAAGTTTCTAAGGTAATAATTAAGACTGATGAAACCAAATTTCTCGTATAAAACTGTGTTTCTCGATTTAATTGTGATTAAAATAAAAAATAACTAATTGTAAGTTCCCTTAAAGCGAGAAAGACAAAAAGTCACTAACTACATATTTAGGCTTTTAAAAAAGTTATTTGGAATTATTGTGCAAAGTTTTTAATTGGTTTTGATACTAAATATATTTAGCTAACCACTTGTGTTTAATTTTTAAATCTAGACCCGAACCTACAACAATAATGTTCATTTGACTAAGTCAAAACTTTGGGCCCGTTTTTCTCGGACTTGACTTTTTGTGGGTTAATGACTTCTTGCACTAAGCCGACGAAATGAACATTACGGGTAAATTGACACTAGAGCACGTATGCAAAAATTTTAATTAAATTTAAACTCCCCGCGAGCTGGTAATTGCACCAGCCGACTTCCTGATAATCAAGGCCCACCTGGGCGCGGGCCGCGTCCGCATTCTGTCTGAGCCGTAAGCCCGGCCCAGTAACTAGATCACCTCACTGCACTACAACACAAGGATATTTCCCCAACCGGTCTGACGACCACGCCTAGCTTTCCATTTACCAGCGCTGTTATTGGGTCAGTACAATTGCTACAATAACACTTATACTGAACCATTAAATTTTATAGATAAAAAATGAAACTCAGAGACAAATTTGTGTTACCTAACTATGGCCGCTTGTACAGCCAAGAAGAGACCGGATATAAGAAACCTAGGCACCACCTCATTCTACAGGATATAACTATTTCTAAAATGACGTTTTTGTGACTGCACTCAACTTGGCCATGTGTTCCAAATACTGATCTTAAGGTGGCGACTGACTTGTAACATGTCGGTGTAATGTATCACTCGCGGCCCTTATCTAATGGGTGCGATAAAATAAGGACCGCAGGTGATACATTACATCAAAATGTTACAAGTCAGTCGCCACCTTTACATGTATTATATTCGACGTACTAAATAAAAGAGACGCTCAATATAAAAAAAAATAACATGTAAGTAAAGTTGGTTGCTTACCAAAGCCTGAATATACATCTTACCTTTTTATTTACCCATAACGATATTTTTGGCAAATACTCTTCCTTATTAACACTAAGCTCCTAGGGTGGCTTGCTCTTGATGAGTTCTTAGGGTTAACTACTCATTAATATACGGAGCTCAGCTGTAAAGGTACCTAACACAAACTTTCGGCGCGAAAATAATAATTATGTCGATTTGTGTGAGTTGTCCCCTGATATTATTTTTTTCTCTTAGTAGCTGTTTTACAAAACAGATCAAAGCTATAATCATAATCATATATTTAAATGATGGATATGTCTCCAGCCTTGTGTTTTTCGTACTGAACAGCTTTTCATAAAGCTAAAGATTTCAGGTTTTGGTCGTCACCTAAGCGTAAGATTTTACCACACATAAAGAAAAACCGTTTAAAAAAACATGATTGCCTGTCAATCGTTTTTTAGAGCTATAGAACAAATAAAATAAAGACATTAAGAGTTATTTTGCAATTTTAATCTCAAAATGTGTTTAACATTATTATTAAACGCTGAATGTATTACTTTTATTGTTTAATATCTCTAAAGTAGAGACACTCGTAAATACTTTATTCCGTTTTCGTATTAAGGTTAAGTAGTATAGTTTTTATCCGTTTTAAGGCTTTAAAGATACCAATCTCATATCATATTAAATCCATTTCAATTTCCAAATGAAATATCGTAATGTCGAAATAGCTTAGTCATTGTTTTCTAAGCTACTCGTAGCAATAAGAGAATGAATGACGAAATGATGTTATTGTTTGTTTCGACATATAATTGGTCATTGTCTAACTATTGATTTGAACCGTTATAGATCGATTTGTAAAATGGCTGGGTAATGTCAAGGCGTTCGTTTTTCGAAAGGGTTTTTTTTATAACATGTAGAAGGCTTAGTACCAATTTCATCAAACGATGTTACCACATAACAGACGATTAGAGCGTTAACACCTGTCAAGATGTATGGACTAACAGTCGATTAACATTGATTAAATAAAACATCGTTTGGTGAAATTGATACTTAGTGCCCAGAACATAAATAACTAACCAATGTAGAATTAATTATGTTTTGAAATTGGAGGGTTTGGTAGTTAATGAGAAAAGACGAAAAGCTTTAAGTATAATGATTGGTTTCATACGAGTATCTTGTTTAAGTTCTGTTGTATCCGTACTTTAAGAGGTTTTGGTAATAGAGTGTAATTTTTTAAGACGGACAAATAATGTGATTTTAAACACAATGTTTGTAACGTTTCGGGACTCATTATTTAGGTATGATGTAACCTCAAAGGTTGTGAAAGTATGTACAGTCAAGGAATTTAATTCCTTGCCCACTTTGGACTTCGTTAAAGTGACGTAATCAATCAAAGCGTTAGAGATATCTAATCATTTTATTTACAGTGTCAATTTGACATAGTTCAAAGTGGACTAGGAATTAAATTCCGTGACCTGTACTATGTATGTTGACCTAGTTGGTAGTGACCCTGGGTTCAAATCCCGGTAAGGGCAGATATTTGTCTGATGAGCGCGAACATTTGTTTCTGAGTCATGGATGTTGTCTATGTATTTAAGTAGATATTTCTCTATTTAAGTATTTATATCGTTGTCGTGGCCATTTGGTGTGATATTTGTCCCCTAATTTTTGTTACATATTAAAAAAAAACCATTAATAAATAAACAAACACCACAACTTCCGCAAAAACTAATTAATTTGTTAATTAATTTGAGATCTATGAGTAAAATACAGCCCATGATACACCTTGTACAAATACCTAATATTTTAATACTCATCCGAAGCTGAATCCGAAAGTCGTTTCAGACACAGGAGATCACAAAGAAACAGACATGGATTCACCTCGAAAATCTACCTACATCATTTCTAAAACAGTCGGTACGTAAATTTCAAAAACTTTAACTTCACCGTTTTTAGCGCGTTTACATTCCAACTGTCAGTTGCGTAATTATTTAATTAAATAACCGCATCGTAATTTAATATGAGCCACTTGCACACGTACCGTGAACCGTAACTCTCAGAACTAAAATTCATTACATTCATAACAAGTATGCATCTTGTCTGTATTCTACTGGGTAAAACCATATTGCTTTCGACATAATTATGATCCTATTGTCAACGTTACGATAGCTCTTATTTCTTTGACAGTAATAGTGACTTTCTTAAATCAAAACGATAACATGTCAAGAGCAATATTATTTTACCGAGTAGAATAAGAGGTATTTATGTTTTGCTTAACTTAAATCCTAACATAAATCATAGAATTCAAGTCTTATGGATAATTAACGACTTTGTATAATTATAAATAGCCTTTCTACAAAAACATACGTAGGTACATAATCTCATGCCTTCATGTCCAGAGTGGGGTAGGCAGAGCTACAGAATTACCAACAACTCTAAATATTGGTTGATAATTCTGTAATCACATTTTGCACAAGGAGTCTAAGATGTTTATCAGTGTTTTAGTGATAGATCGCCTGACAGTACTAGTAGTCTTCCCCCGTATTGCCTTTATTGTACAAAACAATATCTAAATAATGGTGCGCCGCATGTTAATCTTGCGTAGCGTTTGCGTTTTTCGAAAAACAAACGGTATAAATTACGTTTTTTTTTATCTATAGGTAGGTACTTTGTAATCGTTTAAAAACACTTATATGCATCGCTAGACTCAATATATTATTTTAAACTAACTTAATTTTTAGTAACTCGGTCGTATTTTGCTAAACTATCTGCTTTTCCGAGACAAGAAATCCGCTATGTCCATCTCCCGGCTTTAAACTATCCCTGTACCATAACGATCAGTAGAGGCGTTGAACCGTGGATACGGAACCAACAATCAACTTTTGCCATCAAAAACAAAAAAAAACTTTCTGTCTTCGAGTTTTAGTCTTAAGATGGAAATGTCTATGGGTCTCAGATCACAATTATCATATTATAATACCATAGATAACTAGTAAAGATAAATACATAATACCTTTCGTAAAAGTCAAAACTACAATGACCTTTAGAATGATGGCCCTGCTACGAGCAGGCCAGAGTTATATTTAAAAATCCTAATTTGAAAATGTGTTTATTGGAAATATTTCATAGCGGAAACAGCGGAAATAACATATGCAAGCAGGGATATTCATAGCTTCTGTTTAATTTAATTAAAACTTCGCTGTAATAACCGACTGTACAATTTTTTATTTGAATACCAGTTGTTATCTCATAATATCGTTATGGTTAATTATGAACGTAGGTTTTTTTCTAATGTTTAATTTTTAAAGACGGGTTAAGATGTATTTAAATGAAATCCAAGTAACATCAGTTATAGTTAACGCATTGCTTTTTAACCTTTTATAGCTTAAAAATAAACATATCTAAATAATATTTTTTCATCACACTTGCTCGGAAAGGGTTTTATAACACGCAGGCGTTTAGGGCAGTTATAGCCAACTTAGCTCCCGCGGGAGTTATAGATTTTCATAACTCCCTAGGGAGTTATGAGTTTAGTTTTAAAATATAGAATCCACTTGTACATCATTTCAGACCAAGGAGGTGTAAAATCAGCCAAGGTTTATTTCCTATATTCAAAACTTGGCTACAAACCAATTTTACTGTTTAATTAAACTTATACGGCACATTTGTCTGCATTATATTTCTATTTTACCATTATTTCAGAGACATTCGCAATTATTTTATTAAATTTCATTTTGAAAATTTGTACAATCTGGCAGAATGGCCTGTATTTGACAAGTTTAAAAAAAAGCAATTCTAAGCATTATCTGTGGAAGACTAAAAAAAAGTTGTCAAACTCTTTTAGCTTAGCGAATCGAGTTCGTTTAATTTTGTTTGATTGTTGTTTCCGAAGCGTATTTTGTTTAAAGGTACGAAAAAAACAAACTAAATATGACTTCCTCATCGGAAGAATCTGTAGTGACATCAACACCACCTGATTTGTTAAATGCGGCTCAACTACTCAACAATGATTTGCTGCCAGCGAAATCTAAAGAAAGGTTTTTTTTTCTATTTGTTTTTTATTTCCTCGCTAATGTGATGAAAATCGTTGTGTGTATCATGGGCAGTAAGGAGATTGCAAACTCGAGTCATTAAAAGCCCTCCGCCTTCGGCGTCGGGCTTCTAATAGTCTCTCGTTAGCAATCCTCTTCTTACCGCCCTTGATGCACAATGTACTATTGAATTATTTAATACTCATACAAAAAGTAACTTTACAAACACAATATCATCATAATAAATATAATTATATTCGTAATATAACGAATTTCAAATTACAGGTCAAGATTCTCGAGTACCTATTAAAACTTGTTGGAAAATCATTTTAAAATTAAAACGTCTTCTGGAATCTTCGATGAACGTCTTACAATAATTATTACAGGAAATCTGAACCTAAATGGCGCTCTACAGGCAACTGCGTCAGGCCGGGGAAAAGCAGTGGCCATCTTTAAACTAATAAGTCAAACGTAACGAGCAATGCCGAAGACATTAAATGAAAACTTGGAATAACTGCGTCGAGCTTGATTTATTATTCTCAGTGGACGCCTATTACTAAGCGATCGCTTCAAACCTTTTGCAAACTCCAGGAAAACAGAATCCGTTTATTACACGTTTTAATTACAGTTACAATAAATATACTGAGTTAAGACCCAATTCACAGAAATTGTATTTACTCAATATTGAATTTGAACTTATTATTTTACTAAAGTCGACGCTTTTATCGGTTTAGGATTTTGAGTAGGTACGAACTAAACATATTTCGAGAAGAGAAATATTATTGCATCATAGAATACAAAATATTTCCCTCTTTTAATCGTCAACGTGGACTTTCTGATAACAATGCGACAACTTAGTTGTTCTAAAGAAAAAAGAAAAATACCTGCCTACGTATTCTCCTGCGGCAATTAAAGAATGAGACGTTCACAAAGGAGCTTAAAGTACTCGTTTAATTGAGCAAAGAGGTTTACAAAGGATACCTTCTTTCCTTTAATTAATAACTTTTTCTCTGTATTCATTTTTAACGATTGAAATCGTCGTTCGCTTACGTAACTGTTTTTTTGCCATTGTTTTGAATTTACTCATTTGCGTAGCGATAATTTTGTTCTAGCAACGAAATCGTCATTTTAGTTAAGGTTGTTAAACTAAGATAAAGTTTTACCGTGAAAGACAATGTTACCTATAAATTCATTCTAATGCATACCTAATATTCATGCATGCTGTGCACATCTAACATCTTTATAGACATTTTATAAAGGAAATAAATAGGCCTGAATTAGGATGATGATGATGACGGTGACAAATGTCTCTATAACTTTAAACCTTTAACATGAACGAAAGACTAAACAAACAAACATGTATAAAACTAATAAGTGACTGGGTAGGCACCGACTCGACGGCCTCTCTGTTTGTTACAAAGGACATGGCTAAATAAATTGAACTATGGGCGACTACCCTAGCATTGTATAAACATTGTAATGCTAATGAGCTGAATATTAGTATTCAGCATGAAACAAGTTTCAGGAACTTTTCAAATCGTTACAATCCTGAAAATAAATCGTAACATTTTACATACATTTTACGCAAAACGGATCGTCATACTTACTGACAGATAACAGATGAAATAAGATTAATGTTATCTGTTATCTGTCAGGTCTCGATGGCGAACAAAAAATATGAAAAAGCAAGTATACTTGTTTGTAAACAACTTTTAAATACTTAATTATTATTCGATAGTTCTACGAGCATAATACACATACGTAATAATTAATCAATTAATTTTCGAATGTTACGAGCTAGTAAGAAATTTCTATGATATTCGCTTAATATAAACATTTTGTTTCCACTTTGATAAACACATGATACGGCAAGAAATAATATATAAACTGAGCATTAAACTTCAAAACAAGAAGACAAAGCTCGTTACATATTGAATCTGACCATCCATACAAACTGGACAATCACGTACGAGTACATTCAATCCGTAGCAATAATCAGTCTTTGTCACAGCCCGAAGCTACCTATCCGGACGAAGGAAAAATCACAGTTCACTGGATTTGCAGTTCACTTTGTATGCATTGTGCATCCTTTTCGATGCATTCGACTGCAGATCACGGCGGGTGCAGATTCCCTGCACCAATACGACAAACATACGCCAATTGGCAACTCTCGAGTCTCGATTTATTATTTTGCCCCCTCTAAATTGAATTTTTCAGTGAACAGACGAAAGTCGTGAATAAACCTCCCTACATATCTTTTAGGTAGGTCTGTTATAAAGGTGGTAGAACGGTAAACATTTTATTTTTGTTACGTTGGTATATTGCTATGCAAAGTTTTACCAAACATACGGGTACTGGGTAGGTACTCGTACGGTTAAGTTAAGATATAAATAGCATTTAAAGTATACAAACCATTAAAATCCGAAATCGGTCTGAAACCGTTTTATTGTATCTAAACTATTAGGATACTTACATAAGTGTAGAAACAATATTTTGAATAAGTAGTCATAAATTGTGTGTCCTTTATTTCATTTCAGTGTTGCTTAGTACCAATTTCACCAAACGATGTTAGCAACTTAATAGACGATTTAAGAGTTAACAGCTGTCAAAATGTATGAACTAACACTCGATTAACATTGATTAACACTTAACATCGTAGGGTGAAATTGGTACTTAGTTTTACTAAGCAAATCAAACCTTTTTAATTTTACATTTCCATACTTAAACAAGCAACAATATACCAAGTTCATTTAATGTTAAGTTGAGGTCTTAAATAACTAAGTGTCTTAAATATCATAGCTAAACATTACGACGTAAGAGTACCTATAGATAAAAAAATACCCATAAAAGTTGAATAAAATGTGTGTAAATATAAAGTGTGTAGTGAATAAAAAAGCATTAAATATTAACAAATAAGAAAGTATCGATGCCCTAGCTCTCAAAAGTTCGAGAAAAGTGACCAAACGGGTTAGATGTGCAAATATGAAAGCGAATTATAGAGAAGTACGAATCCAAAAATTATTTTTAGTGTTTTCGCACAGTACTTTCATGCCACTCTAAACTTTACCTAGCAAAGTACAAAAATCAATTCAACCCTTCATACTACTACCTACATTAACTCAAGAGTCAGTTATGTACGGCGGTATCGTGTGTCCAGTAAGGGGCATGCATTTCCCGCCCTCCCTAGAGACCGACCGGGGTGGTTTTCCACTGGAATAGTAATATACCAGAAATGCTAGTATGTAGATCGATAAAAACATGAATTTTATTGTTGCTTTTCTGTTTCAATATTAGATTCTGTTGCTTACTGTTGCTTCGTGGAAACAATTTGTAAACATTTAGGTAGAATTTTCATGTTTTTAAACAGTAACGATCGTAGGTAGCTAGATAGATACTGATAGTTCTTTATTAAGAAGATTTAATAAGGCATGTCGATACTTTAATGATATTTTTTTTCTTACATAAAATAAGATTATAAAATTTATAAAACATGTTTTGGTAATTTATTGCAAGAAAAATCCAGAAAATATTTTATGGTCCAAAAGTCACAATTTTCAGACAGTAAACAGCGCTGTAATTTCAGCGACCTACGTTCATAAAGAGCCCTGTCAAACCTATTGATGGTCAAATACTATTACAGCCGACAGTTATTAAACGTTTTATTGCAGGGTATACCTACACAGACAAATTATTATACTTAATCGAGAAACTCATAACTCGCCACCACCACAGTAACAAAGTGCCAGTTTCCCAAGTGTATTAGACGTGGATACTCGTACTACTGAGAAACGTTTGGCAGTCGTTAACCGAAGTCAAGTTTACTGGCAGTAAACGCGTAGGCCGTAAACTGCCTCCTGCAGGGCATAACTGCGTAACTTCATTATGGAGGCACTTC
Organism: Acleris laterana; assembly: GCA_963966035.1. Lineage (NCBI taxonomy): Eukaryota > Metazoa > Arthropoda > Insecta > Lepidoptera > Tortricidae > Acleris > Acleris laterana. The sequence continues at coordinate 7,694,729 of OZ014452.1, forward strand.
TCGTGACGGGGCAGGGGAACATTTTGTTCATAAATTGTTCTATGTAAAGGCTAGTTGAAATCACTCGGAACGTGTGTAGTTTCAGGAGGTAAGTTAAACAAGTAGGTAATAAACTGGGTTATGTGCTGTGTGAGAGGATAATTTATTGCTCCTAAAGCTTACACAATGTTTTTACTCACAAGTGAGGATGTTCGTATATGCTAAAATGACAAGCAGAATTGTTACTACAGCGATGCAAACATTTCACGAATTGACGGACATTTACAAAAAAAAACAAAACGCAACATGATATGTAAATTGAGGGCACGACAGGCCGTCTAACTTTAAAGCCAAAACATGACACTCTCAACATAAAACGTGTCCGTTTGGAGAGAAATACATTCTACTTTATTTAACGTTTCCACAATTAGGTAGCAAGGTTAAACACTCATTTAAGAATAATAAATGAGAAACAATTCACGAACTATTTCCTGCGAATGGTAAAATTATTCTGGGCCCGCGTGTGTCTGCCCCGAGCGCTATCACTTGCTTTATGCAATCGATGCAATACATTACTGTCCACTTTGCATTTGTAATGGGGAATAATGCATTTTCTTTATGCTCTGTCCCGGAGGTAAGATTCATTTCCTGGAGTGGCCGGGAATCCTACGTTATCGTCTTTGCTATTAATGTTACTGACGGACTGCCTATCTTACTATCGTTCAACAATTGAAGTAAGTACATTTTGGTCGTTTTTTTTTTACTTATGTTTAGGTAATCAGTATCCATGGACATTATCGATTTAATCGTTTCTTGTACCTACCTATAAAGAGTGTATTTTACTATATATTTCAATGTTTAATCTGAACAATAGTCAAATTAAATTACAGTAACTGAATACAATCCTTCTATAAATAAGTATTAGGAATAATCTCACACAAATAAACCTAGCCCCAAACTAAGCTCTAGGATAAACTTCTTTCACTTGAAAATAGACAAGGAGAGAACAAACTTCAAATGGCATATTCATTTATTCGTCGATTATGAAACAGGCCCTAAGTAGTTTCATCGTTAATATGAAATATGTTTAAACAATGATTGAGTGCTTTTCTTTCGGCGTTTCTTCTCAACAGTGTTCTCTTTTGTTGATAGATTTTTGACATGTAAAAGTGCCCTTGAGGCCTACTTACTGAATAAATGTCTTTTATCTTGTTTATCTTATCTTTTACTACAGGCCTAAAAAGTGAAAATTACTATCTATGTAACATTTAGGGCCCGTTGTTTGATCAGTATAGTTCAATCAACTATAATTTTTAAAATTTGAAAAAGGAATCGAAAACTTGACACATTTTCTTGAGATTTAACAATTAGTTACGGTTTTTAACGATTAGTTTAACTACTGATCAAGCAACAGGCCCTTAGATAAAGAAGACGGTGGTATGTTTTATTTGTCATAAACCAAGTTGTATAACAGTATTTCATATCATCACCATACACGGTCGGGTGACCGTTCCAGCCATTACGTTTTCTGCTACATCCCTACTCCGCTGGGTCTATTATGTGGTGTATGATTTACTCCAATTGAGTAATTCCTATTACACAATATTTCAAAATTTCCTTTGGTCAACCAGGGATTGCGTGTTACCCGGTATGAGTATACATTGCTTATAGGTATTATGTGAAGTGTTAAACTAAGTTGATCTCAAACGAATTGAAACAAATCGAGAAACGAGATTGAAAGAAAGGGATTAGGGCTTAGACACAAAACTCGCTTACGAAGTGTATTGCGTGTAATAACTTTTTTTTGTTGTTTTATTGGAATCTAAATCCACAGCACAAATTATGTAGGTACAATAAAGGTTTATTGCATACTTAATTACGGGCCAATAACGGACTTTAATTATCTCAATAATTAAATACACTTGTAAGTAATAAATAAACTTACTGACCAACTCTTACTAAGATTTTAAACACATACACATACATACATACATAAGCTCACGCCTTTATTCCTAGAGTGGGGTAGGCAGAGCTACAGAATTACTAACAACTCTAAAAACTTGTTAATAATTCTGTAACCACATTTTGCACACTTAGGCTAAGATGTTTACCAGTGTATTAGTGACAGGTTGCAAGCCCATCGCCTAACAGTACTACACAGCCTTTATTCCCTTAGCCGTCTCTTACGACATCCACGGGAGGACATGGAGTGGCACTATTCTTACCCGGCAACCACGCGGGCAGATTTTAAAATTTTTAAGTAATCTTTGGAATTTATGGGTAGTGTAAAAAACCAACAAAATAAATGTTCAGAACAAAATGCATCTGTGTGTCTGGTTTTTATTCTCTAGTTAGTTTATTTAAATTTTGTTATAATACTTTTTCTCTTTCTGTAAATTATTGTAACAAGAAATGTGTGTAGCAATTCTATTCCATTATATTCCAATTTATTCCATTCTATTCCATTCCATTCCATTATATTCCATTCTATTCCATTCTCGTCCATTCTATTCCATTCCATTCCGTTCTATTCCATTATATTCCATTCTATTCCATTATATTCCATTATATTCCATTCTATTCCATTATATTCCATTCTATTCCATTCCATTCCGTTCTATTCCATTCTATTCCATTCTATTCCTTTCCATTCTATTTCATTCCAATCTATTCTATTCTGTATCATATATTATTCTCGTGTTTTTTTCTACGCTCATTCTAAGTTACCTGAAAGAGATCCATTAAAGGGATAAGCTTACTTATTTATTATCATTTGTTAAAAATTACTTATCAGCTGTTGCGTACAGTCAGCAGTTAAAATAGGCGAACAGTCCAATAGTTCAAAAATATAAATACACGATTCTATTGCCAAGAAAGGTAAGAGCGTGTATAAATAACTTAACGCTCTTCGACTGCCCAACTTCTGTTGCTGCTATCTGTACATTCTCACACACAACCAAAAATTAGGCACTTCGAGAAAAAGTAGAAATCCGCATACAAGTTGACCTAAATCTCCTTGCTAAAACCATAAAACAGACCAAATACCCTAAAAACGCCGGAACAAACTTATAATGCATTATTGCGCGCAATAAAAACAGGACACAGATGGAAGTGTTTTTTCGTGCAATGCGGCACGTGCGTGGTAGATTTATGTGCTGTCCGTGATGGCGCTGGTCGTTTCTCTGACCGGTACAAGATCCACCCTTCACCGCCAGGCTAACATTGAATCGCCATTTTATTTGAAAAGTTAATCGAGAGTTTCAAAGAACAGTGAGATAATTCAAATAAGAGTAAGAACGAAGTTAAGACTCGATAAAAACCCTATTTTTAGTCGTGTAACGGAAGATTCCCATATAGGCAATTGTGTCTTGTTTTCGTTACACAGTAGAATAAAGTTAACTTTGTTTGAATTAAGACCTTAATTCGTTTCTATAATAAAGATGTTATGGTAAGTCTAACTGACAATGTCAACAGTATGATTATTAAACAGAATCAAGATGAGCTAAAACCAACTGGAAAAAGGGGAATAGGTGGAACAAATATGACATGTATAAAGCATGAATAAATATTTTTCAAATTTTGAATTCTGGAGCTAGGAGTAGAGGAGTAAAAAAGGATATACTCAATATACGGTCGCACATAAACGGCCGTTAATGTTCTTTAGTACGAATTAATTTAACTTGAACACTTTTTTTTTTTTTATGGCATAGAGAAGACAAACGAGCACACAGGCCACCTGATGGTAAGTGGAAACTGTGACCCATAGACATTCGCAATCACAAGACTGCAATGCAATCCTAAGACTGCAAATGCGTTGCCAACCCTGAGGACTAAGATGGTGCCTCTATGCTAGTCATTTCACCGGCTATCTTATCCCCAAACCGGAACACAACAATGGGAACACTGCTGTTTGGCGGTAGGTTAATGGATAAGACACACTTACTTTTACACTTGATCTTCAGGAGAATGTACCCATTTTTACTAGGACCCCAGAATTATTAGTAAGTAGCTGAAGCATTGACGTATAATCGGAACCCTGACAAAAAAAACAGCCCTCGTATGACCAAGAATGTGAAGACATAAATCAATAACGGTAACAGGAAAAACGTGAGGTGTCGGCGAAGATCGCAGGCGGTTGGCTTCCGCGACGCTTCCGGCGCTGAGCTGAGGTAACCGGGAAATTGGCACCCCTGCGCGGACACCCTTCTGGGTGCCATCAATATCCAACTACACCCTAGATAAAGCCAGGACTAAGAATTGGTCTATTGGAAACTAGATCGATAAAATGTTGATATTCATCTTACCTTGAAAATTATAATTAATTAGAAGCATTTATCTTCATTCTTGTCTCAGTCTTCAAGGCCAGATTTTGTAACCATTAGATAAAAATAGGTATTTATTAGTTTAAATTTACCCCAAATTATTGAACATATTTTTCAGCGAATCAAAAAGTGCTAACATTACCAGTCATGAAATATTTTGGTCAGGGTATTAATAAATCAGCTACAAGATTTTTTATCCAATTTCAAATTATCTGACCGTTATAGTCTTTGTCGTTATGAATAAGAAGAAAAGCTAACATTTAAATTAGAATTATTATCTGGCTAAATCAGACCTAAATAAAATAGACAAGCCGAGCGGTTTAGTACACTGTATCTTGAAGCTGTAGTCATTGTAGCGTTGTTAATGTAACACTTATTTTAATGTTACTTTATATGATTTATTTATTTATTTATTTATTTAAACTTCTTTGCACAAAATACAATAAAGTACAAATGGTGGACTTTGATTTAAATTGTATTATTAAATTAGTGTATCATGTACACACAGCAAGATTAACATAACAATGTAAACAATGCTTGAGTTAAATTTAAAACTAAAACCAACTTAGAAAACAATTAATTAAAAATTTAATTAAATGTCAGAGGACAGTTTCACATAAATTGACCTAGTCTGAAACTACTAGCTTGTACTATGGGTACCTACTAAACAACGATATAAATACTGACCTAAGTAACATATTTTAACCGTTTCAAATCCGCCCTGATGGATTTAATATGACGTCACATAGCCCATGGCACGCAGAACACTAATGCCCGGTTCCTATATTCGAGAAACGAATCGTTTTCCTTACGTCTCGTTAAAATTTGACATTTGCTACGTACAAAATGTGTCAAATTTTAAAGAGACGTAAGGAAAACGATTCGTTTCTTGAATATAGGAACCGGGCATAAGACGAAACCGGAGACACCTCATTTGTCAAAATTTGACGGATAGTGAACGAGCTTACAAGAAACAGATGCACAAAAGAATACGAACATACTTAGACTGTTAAAATCATAAACCTCCTATTTGCTTTGCCGTAGTCTGGTCGAAGAAAAATAAGTATCAGTGGACCTATGAGTTATTTTTATTAAGTAACAAAAAAACACCAGCACCTCAGTTCGCGAGGATCCCACATAGACTGCAGTGCTCGGAGGCATGTATGTTTGTTTGTTTACACAAACAGATTACTTCCTTCGGCACACGGTATCGCATTACGCGAGCTCGGAAGCCCGCAGAATTACCCGACTAGTTCCGTTTACTCATTTACTTTCTTATGCTTATTACTCACTGCCGCTGAGAATAGCCAGCGGGTTGAAGGTCGGAGGAAATAGAGCGGTCCGGCCGAATGATTAAATGAGTGCGGTGGAATTGGTTGTTTATGGGATGGAGAAGGCTCGGGCCTTATGGTAAGTGGGATCTGCGACCCATAGCCATTTGCAATGGTGCGATTTTAGTCACAGGACTGCAATCCTAAGACTGCAGAATCGTTGGCAACACTGAGAACATCTTTTAATTCGAGGATAATTAAAATATCAATTCCAATAAAACCTGCCTAGTTTTCGCGACATTTTGAACCACGCGACCGACATTCGGCAGATATTGTGTTTATGGAAATGTTTTTGAATTTTAGTAATTATTAGTTTATAAAAAAAATGATTTTAGGCCGCATGGACACTTTTACACATCAAAAAACTACCAGGGCTTCCTAAATATTGCTTTTGGCAAATTTATCTGCCATTTAAATTTGGGTCTCTCCTTGTTTATTTACAAGTGTAAGAAAGAGAAAGGGTAAAATGCATCTGTCAAATAAGTTTTAAATTACTTTAGATATACTTACTTTTAAATGCACGCTCGAAACGACAGGTGCACGGTTAGACGCACTAAAGAACGTCACAACCAACTTTTATCTCAAGCATAAGGGTGCCTTTCCATCAGAGATGTGCTATGCAGCAGAAATCTACGCGTTACCACCAGTGCTATACTAACTATGTGGACCAATGAATAAGATTGGTGGATATCAGCACAACTATAGCAACGCAGCGTAGCACATCTCTGATGAAAAGGCAACCGGAAGCAATAAATACCAATTTTGATTTCCAAATGAACCTGGCAATCGTTCGTTTTTCAAAAATCGACCTGCTATATTCTCTCTAGCCTGTATCACCATCATGAGCCTCAAACCAAAAAGGTTAGCAATCAGGGGGGTCCGTATGGCCCATGTTCGCCACACTATTTTGTTTGTTCTCCGGGGCGCCGGCGGCACCGTCTCGGTGCACCTGCTGTTTACTACTTTAATTGCCCCGGCCATTAATCCCCGTCGACTGGGGTGCGTCAGAGACGGAATCTGTGGAGCTCCGGAGTGGAACTTACCACCAATTGCAGGATCACTTGAAGTTTCCAAATGTTTCTGGAAATCATCGGTTAACTTCAATCATATAGAAAAACAGTAAAGTAAGATTATTTTTAAACGAACATCAACTGCATATTCTTTTGGTTCTTCTTTGGAAAAATAAGATATTATCTTCTTATGTGGTTTGTGTTTTAAATCAATTTTTGAAGGTTTTATATATCGAGCTCTTTACGAATTGTGGTAAGTTACCGACTAGTACAAACAAAGTGCCTGGCATAAAAGTTTACTACTCTAACATTCTTATTTTTCCTAAGCCAGTGGAGCAAATCACTAGTATTATGCGTTGTTAAATGACAAGAATGCCAAGAAACAAGAAGCTATGTCAGAATACATAAACCTGACAATACGTTAACAAATAATAATTATTGAAATCTATGAAAATATCATTAACACGTCGGATTTACACAAAAACACCCCCGATCCTCGGTGACAAGGCAATTTCCGTTAATTTCAAACTGGCTAAAATTTGATTGCAGGATTCTGTGCTAACTTCGGCCCTGGTGCGGTGGTCAGCTGCGCATTCCCATCGTTTTTGCACCTAACACCCAACACGCCGTTTGCGCGCTAAATTGTTTTCTTGCGGTATTTTGGACATCTGCGAAAGTCCGTCGTTAGGAGCACGTTTATACGTCTGTGTATGGTAATTGATGGATGTTGTTGTTGTCTCCGAAATGGTACTTAATCCTTACTTTTAAACATGAAAACATTGTATGAGAACAGAAAAACAGCTAGTTATACTTTACATGAATCTTTTGTAACCAAAAAGTATAGGTACTCATAGCAATACCACGTGTCTGTCTGTCGCTCACTCTTTGTTAAAAGGTTTAAAAACGCAAAGCACATTTCATAAATTTCTCCCCCGCTTTGACAAAACATCTTATTACATGATTAAATATGACAAACAAAATATTTCAGGGAGGTGAAATAATTTATTACAGTTCTCGTGCTAGCACACGTCCACGCCATCCGGGGTATAATTAAACTTTTTGTCCCCGTGTTCTAGACCAGGGCATCCCTAGCACGTCCTAGAATTATGAGCCAATCGTGACGCGTCTCTCCATGTCGAATTTTAACCAAATAACCCTTAGTAGTATTAATATAGAGCTCAAGTTAAAACTTATTCGCTATGATTGCGAAAGTTGACGTAAAACAGTTGTGTCATTTACACGTGCAGAAAGATAACAATCGTAACGCAATGTGTTTACGGTTGAAGCAGTTAGCACGTACGGACAATTTTAAATTATCACAGCAGTTTGTAATGTCTTAAGTTGACTATAAATATAAATATGCGATCGATTTTGCAGTCCATCAACAATCTTTGCAGAGGAAAAAAAACACACGGCTGCTGCTTCGATCATGAGAAAGAGATGTATCTCGTTAGTCGGACGCAGTCTCTGCGTTGGAGCTGCAGCGTGTTGGCTCAGCAGTTGGATGCGCCGCTACTGCAGCGCTGCAAGCGCCTGTAGTCGCTGCACCTCGCCGCTTTTAAATTTATTTATTATGTACTGAGACTAGAATAAGGCTTTGTTTATCACTATGGATTGGACAATCCGAAATTGAAATGTAAAATTTTATATATCTAGTTTGTTACGGATATCAGAGCTGTAGCGGATATTTTCCTTCGACTTTGCCCAGGTAGAACTTGTGCATAGCGGTTACATGTATATATTTATAATGGATGATGTAAGTCCATTTTAACCTATGCTGAAAAGTTGAAAAGTTATTTATTTTTACAGATTTCATTACATCGTCCCAAATTCAGCTTAAAGAATATTTTGTACGCACAAGTATTCTACCTATTCTCAAGAAACTCACTTTGGTAAAGGCAGGTTGGCAGGTGCTACCCTTAAAGTTTCTTTAATGATTTTGAACAGTTTACTTCGTAATTACGCTAAGCTAAACTTTCGCACCTTCGGTAGTACAAGGGCACAATGTACCATATAACAACAAGGGCAATTGTGCCCTTGTCCTACCGAAGGTGCGTTGTGTGTTGAGTTTCACGTACCTAAAAAAGCATTAACATTTTTGTAATCAATTTTCATCATTAAAAATATTTTTGATTGAAGTATCAATGACGAGTGAATCTAGCGACCCGCCCTCGCTTCGCTTCGGTTTATGTAAATTTTCTGTAACACCCGGACATAAACCAAAATTTATTATAGGTAAATAAAAACCTTCCTTGAAAAATTATCTAATTGATGGTGAAAACCGCATAAAAACTCGTTCAGTACCTACTTTTTGAGATTATCGTGAATATGCATACAGGCAGAGGCGGCGACATTATTGTTTTACAATATGTAGTAATGAACAACATCATAAAAAACGTGCAATCAAAAACTTAAGAGCCCTTACAAAAGCTAAGCAGAGCTGAGAACGCCACGTTTTTAGTTTTTCTTAATAGTTGAAGTGAATATAATATTACTAGCTGACCCGGCAAACGTTGTTTTGCCATATAAATAATTTTTAAGTAATTTCTAGGGTATGAAAAATAGATGTTAGCCGATTCTCAGACCTACTCAATATGCTCACAAAATTTCATGAGAATCGGTCAAGCCGTTTCGGAGGAGTACGGGAACGAACATTGAGACACGATAATTTTATATACAAGATAATATTTACAAACATGATTCTGGCGAATTATGTGTGTAATGCAACGTTTTGTCATGATATGGCTAATAATTTTAGATTAATGCAACATAAAAATAAAAGTTATACATAACTAGCGTTAAATTATTCAAAAATAGCATCTATCGTTGCCAACAAATCTTTTGAGTAATACAAAAGTATCTGTGTTTAAGTCAATTAGAAACGAAAACATTCCCAAACCGAAACTAACAACATAGACAATTCTCGATACGTCCACGTTTTTTTTTTCATAACCGCCGAGCTAATTAGCACAGGCACAAATCTTCGAGACCAAACTTTTAATGACGACGAATGGAAGTTTACACGCCTCTTAAGTTCCACCATTCGCGTGCACAAATTTTCTTGGCCTCATTAAGAAGTTAACGTTCAATTTTCAGCAAAGTTGTTGCCATTATTGATAACTTAAGTTAGTATTTAAAATGTGTGTACGAAAGAAACCTAGCACTCGGGCAGTTGAGTAGATAGGCAAAGAAAGTTTTGTAAATATGAATGTACAGTTTTCTATTCGTTTAGTTTTTAAACCAATCGCGGCACTGGCACATCACGTGACTTTTCGTATCACGTCATCTACCGTGACGCGATTGGTTTAAAAACTAAACGAAGAGAAACGCTAGCTAACGTAGTGCATCTTGTCTGGGCCGTCAGGGTTTATACCACTTTGGTTTAGGCTCTGTTGACGTAACGACAGATCTTCCTGTTAAGTTAATAAGAGCTATCATAACGTCAGCAATCTTGTTAACGTCCTGGAAGCAAGATGGGCTTGAAGAAAGTGGAATAGTGGCCCTGTTCGAAAGGTATTGAAAACGTTATCCATTTTAATTACCTATGTAATTGAATCTCGTCCTTTAAAAGATATGGGGTAACCGAACTTTATAATAAAAAAGATTTGCCTGTGACCATGTGGCACTCTTTTTGGTAACTTTTATTTGCTTTACAAATCAAAGGATGCAGCAGGATAGCTTTGAGCAACTAAAACCTGGAGTTCAAAACTATAAACATGTTTTATGTAGAGTAACTCGATGTACAAAATTTCATCCGCTACTATACCCTAGGGGAACACAACAACATTTACTCTTTTTTTGGTGTTATTGATTTTTATTCCGGTGTTGTTGGTAGGTATTGTTGTTGTTGTTACTTGTCACTTGTCACATTCTTAGTAAAATAGGTGTCTAATTAATTAATGACTTACGTTCTGAGCAGTAACTTGCCGAAAGCCGTAATCTTAAACGTTTTTCTATAAAATAATAAGGAATAATAACAAACACAATTTTGCAACTTCAAACAAGAGCCACGTTCACTCACATTCGCAGCGCTACCTCAAAGGATTATTTGGATAGGGAGATAAGTCTTCATTCTCCTTGGTAAACAAACGTCCTTGACTTCTCACGCAATTTCACCCGGATAATAAAATAAGCAGTATATTCGTGCCACCGGCTGCTTCATTTCTTTTATGCCTCTCGAGAAATTGTCTGTCATGCGTAGGTCTTCAGCCGCAATCGGAGCGGAGGCGGCGTGGTACGGCGACTTCAATACTAAATACTTGTCACAAAAAGCAAGCCTTAAAAACCCCGACTGTTGCTAACCAACTTTAAATCTATAAAAATCCTAAATAATCATTAAAAATTAAAAATGATAGGTACCAGAAACCTAAAAAGCCTTTTTAAATACATATTGAATGATACCCCACTTGTCATCGTTCGTCGACTTTTTTTTCTGTTTTAAAATATGGCGTCTGGCTGCCGTCATATTTAATTTTGATTACTGACATATTTTTAGTGACACTTACAAGATTAAGACAAATCGATTGACATAACGCTGCTTAAATGCTAAAGCGCCTCAAAACAAAAACAGAAATAGTTTGATTTAAAACTTAAAGTATATAGCATTCCGAATTTAAATGCAACACAAACAAATTTTGATTTGAGGCCCTTTAGTATTTAAGCAACGATAAGACTCAACAAAATCGGCCCACGCGTTTAGTTTTTATAGCGCCAGAATGGAACAAACGTACATTATATAGCCCTCTTCCTGAGGTATATAACCCTCTTCCTTCGGCAGTCGGGTAAAAACGGCTCCGAATCGCTATCGGCGCGCTTTTTAGTATGAAAAGTTAGGAACCTACTGCACCGCGCCGCCTACGCTCTCCGTGCGTTTATGGCTTTAGTAAGCAAAGGCAAAGATGCGTGGCCTCGATCTCCTTAAGCAGTGTTGATGAGGTCATCGGCGAGACAAACTTATCTGGGCTATAATCTATGCACTTTAGTCTTGATGTAAAGGGCACTAGTGTGGGCAGTAGGCACGTAGATAAATCGGGTGCTTATGTGAGATTCGATACGGCTTGCAATTGACGTCTCTTTATACATGAACACACACACAAGACCTAGCCTATATCGCCCTAAATTTGGAAAAAAAAAAAAAACGTCGCATCGAACTGTGAACTCAGCGTTTCTCAAATCCTGAAGGGGGGTTGCGTGTAGATAATTCAAAAAGGTAGGCTGGGTGTCCCATTCGTTCATCCACATATCCCAGATGTCATATTGAGAGTCATAGTCATGGTAAAGCTTTAAGGGCGGATGGTTTGGGACCCTTCAGTCTCGGTCTGTAAAACTAGGCTTGACTCGAGGTCTTTATGGATAGGCAGCGAGTCGCTCTTTTGGAGCTTTTGCAGTTCCCGTTCGAGACATTTCAGGCAGCGCAGATGTGCAGGGGGTATGAAACTCAACTCAGGCAGCCAATGGGTGGGAGAATTTCAAAGATGTGTGTGCTGTTGATATTGTGGCAGGTTCTCAATTTTCTCTTTGCTTAGGTGGGTGCGGCAAGTTAGGCTTATTATGCGTGTAATAGAGAAATAATATAACTCGACACAGGGTTTAGTCTGCTTGATGCAAGCCTACCAAATACGAGTATTTTACTAACGCTACACAATAACCAAATTAAAAGAAACTGCGCATACTGCCCGAGGCTGGAATAAAAAAATACCTGTACGAAACGATCCATATCGGAGTCAACGGCGTGTAAAAACATTCCATGCCTCTGCGTCGATATGAAAAGCGATCGGATTCCATCGCGCGCGTGCTGCCTGCGTCCGGCATAGTAAATTGAGAAGCTACCTTTATGAAGCCTCATCCTTAACAAGTGCCGGGTTTTTTCATTCTTAAACTAAACTGTGGGGCTAGACAAGTTGCCATCGTTCACGAACGCTAGCGTTAGGTGATCACTGGCGACATGTGTTGTCATTGAGAAATGTATGAGAATGACGTAAGTCACTCGTTACAACTGACATGCTGAAAACTGATTGTCTAGCCTATTTAATTTTGACAGCGCCAAGTGACAGGTGATCTCCAAAGTGATCGCCTAACGCTAGCGTTCGTGAACGATGGCAACTTGTCTAGCCCCACTGACTTGAATATGAGTTCTTGGTACTTTGTGCTAGTTTTTATGGTAATGCTTTAACCCGTGGAACCCGTTTTAGTCAGATCGAAACATTCTGTTCCAAATTCAAATTATCCTGTAGACAGACGCACGTTACGGTTGTCTACAGGACACTCCACGGATTAAAAGTGAAACTAGAATTATATAAATATTTTTATTGCCAGTGCATGATTACGGTTTATCGCGTTTAAAATTCGATTTTACTTACACTGGGGGACTGCAGGAAATAGATTTCCCTCTACATTTCCACGACAGTCACACGTTAATATCCTTGGGTTTCCTGACTATCGACAGCCTACGCCGTGCATGTATACATACGGAGCTCCTCATAAAAAACATGGCATTTTATGCAAGTACATGTTATAATTTTCTTATACAAGGCATTTGCAATGACGACTAACGCCGTCGTAAAAAATGTGTAAAGTATTCCGTGTTTTGCGTCACACACGCCGTAAAGTGACGACATGTTTATGGCCCATAAATTTTCAAATAAGTGTACCTTCTGTGAAATTTCATTGTCTTTTTTCTCCCGTAACCCGAAATGGGATTACGTATTTTTATTAGACAATACTTACGGCGTTGAAGGTACTTACTGAAAATTGGAAATTGATTTAATTATTTCATAAAGTTTTTAAACAAAAATAAGTGCAACGAAGGTATAGACAGTTGCTTGTTACAATAGTCGAGAATTCTCATCCTCACCGAGAGAATGTTGACGTAGGTTTGCAGTATCACCATTATTTTGCGATCCAGACCCCTCCCCCACTTAAGTGTTACCTTTTTACCCTTTCACATTTTATTGATAGTCTATACTTTTAGCTTTAAAAAAAAAGTAAACAATCCAAATCACGTGACATTGTTAAACAGCCAATCAAAACTGTTTTATTGCACTTTGACGTATCAGTGTTCTGCTTCTATTGGCTGACGAACTATATCACGTGGTAGTTTTGTTTACATTTTTTTTAATACCTAAAAGTATAGACTATAGTTTAGGCACCTGCAAATGATACTTCCGGTGTTACCAGCATGTATTACCGCGGCGTTGACTGCAGCGGTGAAAATACATAATATACGAACATACATAAAATTATATTCATATGTGCATTTTGTATGTTCTATTTATTTTTATTTTTTATTTATCTAAATTACCTTGAGTCATCAGAATCATATATTTTTTGGTATTTATTATTCAGGTTCATTTCGATTAACATTTTATATTTATTTTTATTTTATCCTTGTCAACACTGACCTTAAATTGTTTCTGTTTAGCCCATTGGTTGAGTAGTAGAGAATGCCTTCAGGCATTAAGTCCGCATTTGTACCAATTTTGTGTATTGTGCATTTTTTTTAAATTAAATGCTTATTTTACCCTCAACACACGTCATTGCCATTTGTACTTTATCTAATATTTTTAACGGGAAGCTTGCTTGCTTATAAATAGTAACTTAAATTAAATAGGATGGTCAGATCTAGCGGTTGCAAAACCAAAGCAAAGATCGCGGAAGGAAAGCAAATTGAACGGTAAAGTTTCTACGGCGCGGGAATAGAAAACGTCAGTATACTGTAGAAAGGCTATTAATTATGAGAAAGGAAATTGAAACCCCAGTGGAAATGGAAAAGTAATAAAATGCAACAGCGATTGCAAGATGAGTGCCGCGCGGGAAACTGGGGCAATCTCGACGAGTCCACGTTTTATATTAAGTTATTAATAAATGACAGTTTTTACTTCTTCTTGGGATTGGCTTGAGGTCACTTGATTGGTGACTTTTGTAATAAACGTATCGGGATCAATTAAAACATTAACAACAGCATAACGAGCATTTAATACAATTACTATTTTTAATTATTAATAGGGTAAGGTCACCATTGGTCAGCTCGAGACCTGTAGTCGGCATCTGTATGAATATAGCCTGTATGAATCTATCTATACGCTGAATGCGGAGCTTGTCCACAGTAACATGAAACTTTTTTCGTAATGTCCAATTCTCAAAAGCGCGCTTTTTATCTTGTGCCTTCCTTATTCATGACCCAGGTTCTACATCCATATAGCAGAGTTGTCCAAACCTAGCACATCACGATGCCTAATGTGGAAGTGTATGTTTGGGTCTGTCATTATACCTTGGCCATCTTGCGAAATGCTCTCTTCACCCGTCCTATTTTAAACGTTATTTCTAGGCCGTAAAATTTCTGATAAAACCAACAAAAGTAATTCTTCTGCGCTTCCCACAAACCTTGCCCTTATCCCGATCACTTGGGGTCCGCGCAGCATGTCTTTTTCTTCCAAAAACTCCTGCCAGCCTTCTTCTCAGGATTCAGCGTATCTAACCAAATATGTATGTGACCAA
Organism: Acleris laterana; assembly: GCA_963966035.1. Classification (NCBI taxonomy): domain Eukaryota; kingdom Metazoa; phylum Arthropoda; class Insecta; order Lepidoptera; family Tortricidae; genus Acleris; species Acleris laterana. Next base: position 7,709,867 of record OZ014452.1, read on the forward strand.
TGTGTATATACGTGCCAAATAATAGCTTTCTAGAACCAAGATGAATTTATAAGGGTTCCTAGTTTGACTATGGAACCCTAAAAATAGGTAAGTACATTATTGGTGTTATGTAGTAAAAATCTTACTTTATTCATTACTAGCGACCCGCCGTCGCTTCGCTTCGGTTTATGTGAGTATTCTGTAACGTAACACCCGTACATAAAACAGAATTAATAATACATAAAAACCTTCGAATTTTTAAAATCGGCACAGTAGTTTTTGAGTTTATTCATTACAAACATACACACACACACAAAAATACAAAAATACATACTCTTTATAATATTAGTGTAGATTTTTTAGACTGGTAACAACTGTATTTCGGTATTCGAGATCAAAAAGGAAATAACCAGCAAACTTGTCTCAAATGGTTTTAACAGACTAGGAACGTATTACTTTGATTTACAACCCTTTTAAATTGAAGTTCCCGGCTGGGACCCGCCGCAGCCCAATTTAAATTTTAACTTTTAGTTAAACTTCGCCATATCTCCCACTGCAGGAGACGAGGATTAAGGAATAATTGAAGTAGACATTATATTATAACATTATACTTCATTTGAAAAGGGATATAACAGATTAACATTGAAATTGTGTCTAAATAAACTTCAATTGTCACGCCTCTGAAGAATTTTAAATGCGTGTGGTGAAAATGGCTTAAACTGAAAACTTGGATATTTCGTTATTTATGGTAGCATTTCATGTATGTAAACTCTTTATTGCACATAAACAATCACAAGACATGTTTGCATCGATATATGTAGGTATATAATGTACACAGGCGGACTTAAATCTTATATGGAATCTCTTCCGTAAACCTTGGGGTAGAATAAGCAAGGACAATGCAGAAAGATGGACCAATTAACAAAATTATAGGAAATAACAAATAATATTAGGTATAATAACAAGATAAGTTTATTTAATGAGGGACCAAATAAACTGAACTTAATTTTGGATTAATAGGTACTCGTAAAGGGTCTAAAAAGAAAACAGATTACTTATCTAAGTCTTGCATAGGTAAGTATTGTTCTAAAAAATAAGGCGTAAAATGCGTTTTTCAACTGTACAACTTTTCGTGAATTCGACTCTTAGACGTTTTGTTCTAGTTACAAAGTAGTAAAGAGCGAAGTATGAACATAACTCAAAATTAAAGGATCGTGTATTCGCCGCATTCTGGGCTCATACGTTTAAGACTTACACAAAAAGTTTGTCAGAATATTAAAATCATGTTTTGTTCACAATTCGTATAGCTAATGTGACATTTAAAGCTATGTTCTACTTAGGTCCGTTTAGTGCTGAGGTTTAGTGAGACTGAGAATGTTTTTGTCCATGCCGTGTTCGTCTTGCATATTGCAAACAAATATTCTGCATGACTGCATTTTACACGGTATTTTAGCAAACAGGATTAAATTGAATGAGGACCTTTTTTAAAGTTGTAATAAGTATTTATTCAAGGAGTCCAAATAACAATATTCCAAAATATCCTAACAGTAATTTTGCCATTTTTTATTTTTCACAAACAGGCAGACAACCCGCCTGATGGGAAGTGGTCACCGCCGCGGCGCCTATGGACATTTGCAACGCCGAGAGCAGGCGAAACCATGCCAGTACGTTGCCGGGCTCAAAGAAATTGATTAACACCCCTTCTTAAAACATAGGGTTATAAAGGGGCATCAAGATTTGCTACCTATTGTTTATGTGTCTTTCATTAATATAAATATATTATTTTCTTACTTAGAAATCGTGCGATCAAAAGTTTAAATAAAGTGCACCCGAAAAACATGACAAACATGATTTGTAATGAAATTTTCGAGAATTCGATTTTCAAAAATCCAACCGCAGTCTTCCTAAGGTTGAAACCTCGAAAACATTTCGTAATTCAACAAGAAAAATCCTAAAACTTAACCTACCACTCGAGACTCCGCCACAACGCTGAAGGAAAACATTTACCGATATCTAGCCGAGTACCTAAATCATTGTTAGTGCTAAAACACGAGCTACTCGTACCTCTAGAAGTGACACTTATCGGGGAGGGCGTACTTTACTGAACCTGACCCAAATAAAGCGTGGCGCTATCACCGCTCTCCGAAGATTTGTTGGCAAAGCAATTTAGGGCCGCCCCTATCCTGACAGACGCTCGCAGGGTATAGCTTTGTTTTGCAACGAAAGGACTAGTATTGGAAGCAGCTCCTTAAATGGATTTGGATTTAGTTGTGACGTGAATGTGTTTAGTAATATAGGTAGGTCTGGAAATTTCATACTGTTAGTGTTTTAATGTAGTTTTAATGACACTAAATATAAAGATAAATTACACATTCTAGTAAAGGACATGCCTAAACTGAGGTATGGGCGACTGCCCTAGCAATGTATAAACATTGTAATGCTAATGAGCTGAATATTAGTATTCAACATGAATCAAGATGCAGGAACTTTTCAAATCGTTACAATCCTGAAAATAAATCGTAACATTTTACATACATTTTACGCAAAACGGATCGTCATTCTTACTGACAGATAACAGATGACATTTATAAGATTAATGTTGTAAAAATATAAAAAACCAGGTAAACAACTTTTAAATATTTTATTATTATTTGAGAGTTCTAGGAGAATAATAAGCATGTAATAATTAATTAATTAATTTTTGAATGTTACGAGCTAGTAAGAAATTTATATACATTCTTAGGGCAGTAGTTTAGCCATGCCCTTTGTAGTGTCTTTATTTATATTTGAATCTCATTAACTTAATTGGTATAATACAAACTTCGCCTCTGCAATAATGCTTTTGTACGAAGTCTTAGTAGATTAACTCTAAATTACCGTCGAGTCTTATCTTATTTTATCTCACAGATGGGCTCTTTCGGATACACTATATGATACGACCCTATAAGATATTTTATTTTATGCAATTTCGCTCAGCTGTTCGAATGTGCAGGCTTCCTCACGTATTTTCCTTCGCCTTAACAGCATCGGGTAATTTACTTAAGTTAGATAAACTCATTGGTATATGGCAACCGCGGGGATTCAAACTCGGTACCTTACTTACGATCACGACCACCGACGCACTCTAAACGACGACGACGACTACGGTGTGTAGAAAAGCCACGATAATTTACATAATTAATTATTATTTGTATGTAAATGTGAATAAAGTGTAAGTATAAATTTTTCACTTTTGCGGGTGGTAGGACCTTGTACAGGGTTCGTCCGGATCGCTACCACCATCTTATCCGTTAACCTACCGCCAAACAGCAGTGTTCGCATTGTTGTGTTCCGGTTTGGGGATAAGACAGCCGGTGAAATGACTAGCATAGAGGCATTCCATCTTAGTCCTCAGGGTTGGCAACGCATTTGCAGTCTTAGGATTGCATTGCAGTCTTGTGAATGCGAATGTCTATGGGTCACAGTTTCCCCTTACCATCAGGTGGCCTGTGTGCTCGTTTGTCTTCTATATGCTATAAAATAAAATAAAAGATCTGAAGACCACCAGTGAAAAGCGCCGAGCTGATGATACGTGTAATGACGACGATGGTAGAAATCACATCTTATTACCCCCTTACTTATAAATGAAATTCTGTTGCTCTGCCTACCCCACTCTGGGAATAAAGGCGTGAGTTTATGTGTGTGTGTAATACAACTCCAACAATACTTTTAGAGACAGTACTCGTGAAATATTAATAAAATCTACACACACTCGTTTCACGCGCTGCAGCACATAAAAAATCTTCTTATATCGCGGCACAATATTCACGTGTAACTATATCGCTCGATACGTGTCTCTTTGACTATTTCGTCCAGTTCACAAAATATTTTACAGCCGGTTGAAACATTTTATTTCCAAAAAGACCGTGTTCCGTAGCAAACATGTTATGGTGTGTTAACAGCGTCCACGTGAACAGTGACAGCGACGGTGGAACGTGCCTGGGCTCGGGTTTTTGCCCAGTTTTGTTGGGATACACCTGAAAAAAAAACGCGACACAGAGCAACCGTGTCCAGTAATTCACTATACCGCTGCGTAGTGGAGAAAATTCAGTAGGTTTACCTTGACTCTACAGCGAAATAAAATAAGATTATGGCGACGGTTTTTTTTTAAAGTCTGTATGTCAGTATTTTATACTTATCATGTAAGTATTGTTGATTAGATGTATATGTTTATTACATTTTAGGACAATTTTACTTAAGACTGCGCCAAGCCAACAAACCACTCTGCCAACAAACCACTCTGTGGTTTGGCAGAAGAATATATGTATTTAGTTGTAAGCAAGAACTGTGAATAAACGTATTATTATTATTATTATTATTATTAAGCATACGCCGGATGTACAGTGGCGCTGTCATTACTATTATTGTGTTTTCTAATAAGCTAAAATATTTTCTTGAAATTGGTCGGTAGGTTTTTGTACTACAAATGAAAACACAACTTATACTAATAATAATTAGTAATAATATTTAGTATTAGTTTAATAATAATTTACCTTCGATTTATCAACTTATCGGAAAAAAGTGGCCACCTTTTCCCGTTAAGCTGACTACTCAGTTTGTTACATATCCCATAAATTGCGTTTTTACTTGCGCTACAAAAACGTATCGTCTGATTGCAAGGAAATTCTTTACTTAATTAGAAAATACAATAATAGTAATGAGAGCGCCACTGGACGCTCGACGTTTGCTCGGTGCAGTCTTAACATAATGGCATACGTATACGAAATTTTAAAAACTTCACGCACTTTGGAATGAGCCTGCACAATGAAACACCGTGTAGGTACTTGTTTATTTCCACGTAGCGAAAATAGCCTTCAAAGTGAACCTGCTGTATATTATATCAGTACAGTGACATGCAAACGCAAGTAGGTACCTAGTGGCTGAGTAATCACATTTCGTGTTATCCTTTTGTTATTCCGCTGGACAAGGCAGTGGACACAAAAACGCTGATTTATGCAGCATTATTGTCGAAATACAACGTTATCGTGTAAACGTATAAATGGGGGTGAAACATGAACGTTACGAGTAAAATATCGTGCGAGTTTCAAGGGCGAGCAAACATAATTACGGCTGGGTTTGGGTTTAGACACGTTTGTGTACATCTAGGTTAAGTCATTATAGACCGTTTAAATGATAAAGTAAAATATTTATGTTTTTAGTTCGCTCCAAAGGTACCAACAAAAGCTAAATTGGTGTAGTGTGTTCGGTAGTGTGTTCGGTATTCGGTCATCAAAAAAGCTTGCATACCTACTCTTTTATCAAGTATGTATGTCCAAGATATAAATACAAGTAAAATCAGGTACTTTGCAGGATATTTTATCGCCGGAAAATACAATTTCAAGGCAGTTACATCATACTACAAACAACTATCTTAACCTGTCCACGCATAATGTCGTACAGTGCAACAATTTTCTTAATACCAATCAGCAACCTTCGTTTTTCTATGACAATTATACTGTCAGTTACGGCAAGCGTGATAGCGATGGCCAGCCAAACGGTATTGAGAAGCTGGGAATGCTGTATGCACCTTGGCCCAGCCTACAGTTTTGCCGTTCAAAGAGGCCCGATTTGAAAACTGTCACAGCCGTACAAAATATAACCTTAAACACATATTTTGTACTAAGATGACAGCTGTCAAATTGTGCCTCTTAGAAGGGCAAAACTGTAGCCTCGGGTAAACCAAAGACATTAACGCATACCTCCGCCGCACGACTGTTAAGCTGGGCTTTTTGGTCAGTATTCGCCTTCTTCAAGTAAAAGAACATCCTAGTTATACTATGACATATACCCCTTTCGCCCTCCATAAGCCATATATTCATGAAACATTGGGAGGAGGTCACAAATTCTTGGATTATCGCCAGTGGCCTGACGTGGATTTGTTACAAGAGTAGAAAATTCAGTGTTCACCCGCCTTAAGTCTTTTCGTTAGAATAGTTAACTCTGTGGAGTCGGCAATGTAAAACAATTGTTTATCAAATAATTATTTATTAAAGTTAACTTTTGAGACGTAATTGGAATTTACAGCGGAAGATAGCTATTTTATTCATTTTTAATTGGCTGCATGGAGAAAACTACATGTTGAGTTGCTACTGCAAGGTGTCTGATCAATACAAGCAAAACTATTTATTTTCATAAAAAGTGTGATACTTAGTTTTGCGGGCCAGTGTAGATCAGTATTTGTTTCACAAAACAATTAGATGAACGGCATGCATTATGATTTGACCTGATCATAGTCCCATACATCAGTTTAAAAATTACCGTAAATTTTTAGGCTTAAATTTTGCATTACATAGGTTATTAACCATCATAACATTAAAAGAAGTACTTAATACTATTACAAAGAAAAATTAACCGCCGAAATTTAAGTGCTACTCGTAACTTCCGAACAGCTGCACCAAATTGGATAATTATTTTTCGTTGTGTTCATTATTGACAGGACCAGATTTATATGACAGTTTTTTTTTATCTGACCAAGAAAGTTGAAAATACAGTGCGCAACTTACTAGTGATATCATTAAAAAGCCCACGGATGCGCGATATTCTGATGGATGATTCATTGCGATATGCGAAAAAGTTTCGATGTGCCTTTAAGAGTAAGAATCTCTTTGGGTTTCTCTGTTGCTCCTATTCGGCATAGACAGGGGTGTAGGTACATCGGAAAACTGTCGGATTACGCTGGCTGCGGCCTCAAACGGAAACTTTTATCCTTCAACGTTTTTTGTTCGCAAACGTATATATACCTACTTGTGGCATTGAGCACAGATTTAACGTAACTCTTGTTTCCTTTATTCCACTATTGCAGCCGTTAGGACCATGAATGGGCACCTAAATGTAATCTGCATTTTCCGCCCAAAGCATTAAGCGGGATCATACTTAATCGCCAACCGTTAATATTTAATAATCCCCAGCAAAAACCTCTTTCTGTAACATAATTAAGCCTCAAAATGACACACCGTATAATTAAAAAAATGAACGATTAAAAACACGCACTTTTGCCGACGTAAAAGAAAATATTTTCTCCAGTAAAAGCGGTTAAAAGACTTTATAATACGTGAAGGGTCATTTCACGGCAGTTGAGTTTCCGGCACAACTCACACTCGGCACACAGGCTCACTCACTCAGTAGGTATGTCTGCATGGTGCTCTCAGCCTTTATAGCGAAATTATTTTCTTTAATGTGACAGTCATTAGGATAAACAAAGCTCGAACACCCATTTGAAAATAGCGTAATTTACTCAGGCTTGTTAGGGTAGGCGTACACAGCCGGTGGCATTAATTTGGGTCCATTCAAGCGTCGGGGATTTCGCTGATCAGCGAAATGACAAATAGGTAAACGCACGTGTGCGGTGCCGAGCTCGGGACAAACGCGTATAATGGTTGTTGTTAGCCGTGGCTACACAGCGCTCCGTTAACACTGCTAAATCATCAATGTTGTGACTAAATTACATTATTATTTTAAGCGTTAGGTTGGTGATACGTAGAGGTTACCATGACATTATGAAGACAAGTTTTGTTTTTTTAATTGGACCAAATTCAGTTAACATGCGGTTTTGTACCAATATCTTGACAACAGTGTTTTTTCTTAAATTGTTTATCACCAAAACTTTTTTTTCATAATACCTACCTACATTTTAAACGACTACGTACACTTTCACAGAACTTTCTCAAGCTTTTAACTTTTCAAACGAGAAATTTGTGCATTTCATGCTTTTTGAAGTAGTTTTCACGAGATATGTGGGCAAAGCTTTAAAGTAACTTCTCTATATAACTTCGGAACTAATGTTTGAGGGGGCCATTCAGAATAACTTACCCTACCTAAACAATTAATGTTAGATCGATCGTAACTAAACGTAGGAACGTGTCTTCGGCCAATGAAGTGCACTTTTTATATGTATGTATGCATGTATGTGAACTCTTTTTTGTACTAATACAATTACATACGCTACACAAATATTAAAATTACAGAAGTAAAAAGTAGTGCTTCCAAAGGCGAGCCCCTTTTGTCACTCTTCACTTCACAATTGTTATGGCTGACAATGATAAAGTGATTCACATTTTGATAATGACAATAAATACACAGAGCAACTTTGTTTTGCCCGCTTATTTGGTTAACATTTAATCCAGATACTTATAGCAAATTCACAAATTATTAATTTACCTACCATTTAAATATAGTATGTTTACAATCGAAATATAAACTACCCACATATCCGAAACAGACAAATACGTAGGGAAATCCGCAAATAGGGAGTGATGGCTCCCTTCTGCATTCCCCCATTCGCTTTTACCCTAAAGCTCTTATTACCAGGGCACAAGGGTGGTTCTCGATGAGATGGTTACGTTTTGGTTAATTTGTAACGAGGTCCGATCCTTCAACGTCCAAAACTCCTGGGGCAGAATGAATGGGTGACGTAATTAAAATAGTTAACAGGTGGCGTGTCTACGAGAATGTTAGGTGCATAGATAATGCTTGGAACAGTATGATGCCAAAAAAACTTCAAGTTAGTAGGTACTTGCCAAAAGTAATCATATCACTTGGCAGTGGCGGCTCCATGCCTCTTTTTTATTTTGTTTTTACCCAATTGTTAACACATTGTTATCATTTTATTAAGTCTTATAAATTTTCAATGAAGGTGACTGTATGGTTAAAAGCAAAATTGTTTCCAAAGCAATGTAGGTGAAGATATAGTGGAATAAATGTTCTGATTGGGCTTTTATTATGACCTTAATGTACCACAGTATCGCCAACGTTACGATAGCTCTTATTTATTTAACAGTAATGGCGGCTGATTACAATACCTATTTATAAAGTGTAAAATTCTAGAACACGCTCATAATTTTCTCTCGTGCATAATATTTCCCTGTATATCGCAAGTAAATACGAATTCGCCTGCAGAGGGAAATCCATTGAAACTTCGGTAGAGTAAATAAAGGGGGTAGATTAACAGATACAATTTATACGGCAATAATTTTGCATCTTTACTCTAATAGCTAGAGGGAAATATATGCGGTATAGGGGCAAATTACTTTTACATATCATTTTAATACGTAGGTATAATGCTAGTAGCGTATAAGAGAAGTATGTGGTAACGCCTTTTTTTGGCTTACAGAAGACAAACAAGACAAGACCACGTGATTTGAGACTCATAGAATTTTCAAGGCTACAATCTTAATCCGCTTATTACACCTTCCTAAATTAGTCACTAACAAGAGGGATGCAGAAATACATTAGATATGTCTAAATAGAAATATATAGGTTAGTGTTAGTGACTAATTTAGGAAGGTTTAAAAAGCCCTTAAGGCTGCACAGTCTTATAGGAAAAGAGAAAAAAACACTACTTAAATGTTGTTAGGTACTCTATTAGAGATGTTTGACATTTATTTTTAAAGGTTGGTGAGCTTTTGCCCGCGAATACGCCCGCATAAAAATCGTTTCTCGTTAGTCCCCCCGAAACTGGTTAATTTTCCAATACGTCTGTCTCCGGGCTATAAAATATTTGAATCGCGAAACGAAAAAATAAACAAACACTTTTGCATGTGTAAAATGTTACCAAGGATTTAAAATGTTGCTTTACGTACCGTAAAATGAGGTTATTTTGATTCATCATGTAAAATTGATGGAAATTAGGAAATAGTAATTATGCAGCTTAAAATCTCGCTTCTTAAAATGGGGCTACTTTGATTATCCCTGTGTTGACGTCACGAACTCAAAGTCAACCCTGAAGCATGTAAAAAAATAGTTGTATTTTTTTTCGAAGGTTTTAAATCCATTTTGTCTGAAAATATTAAAACTACTAATATTGAGCGCTCGTATATGAAACATATGAAAGTACGAGTACTTAATGTCGCGAAAGAGCTTAATAATAACCCAGATATTGCACAAAATCGATGATTTTAAAAATTATCAAAGTCGCCTCGAGTTTCCAAAGTCACTCTATTTTACAGTACGTATTTTACACTTAAATTCCTCGTTTGAAATAAAACCATGGTTTGAAGCCGGTGATTTATAAAAGATATCTTTGAAAGAAATAAATTAGTCCGGGACATAATGCACCGAAACTGATTTTAATTAAGATTGCTCTTTCGGAACAACGTGCAATCAGTTTAAAAATGCATTCAGAGATGAGAATGAATGTCCAACGGACGTTTATTTTAACTCTTATGACAGTGGTGAGTTTGTAGGAAAATGTTTTGATCAGAAACCTTTCTAAAAACCATTGTTTTGAACAATATAGTTAACTACAAGAAAAAAAAACAGTATTAAGTAAGTTAGGCACGTGACATGAGAGTGCATACCTATCAGATTTCGCACATTTTTAACTGGCTGTCTTACTGATTTATTTTGATACTTTTTAGCAAAACATATGTAATATTAAAAATTATCACCAAATTTCATGTTCATAGGTTAATGGGCAGTTAAACAATACTCCAGAAAAAACTTTGAATAAAAATGCTGACTCTGGTGGCTTTTCATTCCTTTTGAATTATTTTTTAAAACATCATTAGGTACATACAACACTTATCTACTCAACGAGCTCTAAATTACAAAACCCACTCGAAGGAGTAGGTGAAAAACTGCATCCCCCTTTAGCTGTACCTATGTGACCCACGTGAAAAACATTTAAAAAGTATTTTTAACAACAAGATGTTTATCCTGTGAGCATTTGTAGCTTTAACCGTTTGGTTTTTAACCGGCCAAATTATTATAAATGTATATTATATCAAAATCAAGCTTGCAAATAAATCAAGGACTCCTGCGGGCCTAGTATGGCTGCGTCTATATCGCGTGTCAACTGTGGATAAAGCATCCGTCACTTTCTGACACGTGTACTTATTTACTTGTCAGAAGGTGACGGATGCCTTATCCAAAATTTATCACTTGATAAACGCAGCTATATTATGCCCCCAGGTCATTCGGGTTCGGGTATAGTCAGTTAGACTAGCACAAAAACGTATGAGAGCGAGAGAGGAAGAAATACTAGAACAAAGGGTCTGTAATGTGGTGTTTGTACGATGAGAATTTCTATAAATTTAAAATTCTACTTTGCCTATTTAATTATGAATGGACGCCTAGGTAAACTGTTGTTGCAAAGGTTTTAGTATACAGCGGGAACGGCAGGGAAGTCAATAAAAGCTGCAATGGTTGTATTTAATTCGAATGACAGATAACTCGAATGTTTTTTAGCATAAATTGGCAGTAGTTACAGAGGCTAAGTACTACTACTAGGAAGTGTAGTGCAATAAGGTTGTAGTGTCTAAAATATACCTTATTTATTGCACTGTACTTTTTTATGTGATACGTCGCGTTGCTTTTTTTTTTAGTTTAAGGCAAAGTATTCGATAGAACGGCGACTGCTTTTTTTATATAATTTCCGCTGTCGCTCCTAGACTAGCGTGCGTACGAGTATATTAATATATTGTATTAGCTCAACCACCAGTCATTCTTGTTTCTGTCCACCCTTTATTACAGTATACAACAAATTTGGAACAAAAATGTGTTATGGTGTTGGTGAAACCAAATGTAAACTAGCACTAACAAGGACTTTATTATTACATAATGATACTTTCTAATTTATTTAGAAAGATACATTCCTGACACTTAACTGCATTGTAAATAATTGGTCTAGTAAAGTTCTCTGAAATAACAAGACTTTAAAACTGTCTTTCTTTCAATTCTCAGGTTTTAGATGGAACAACACGGTAACAAAGGCTAGGAAAACGAAACAAACCCCAGTGGACAAATTTGCAGTGGTAAACAGAATGCATATAAAGAACGGTCGCCTCATGAAAATGCAGTGGGGTGCAACACTTGGTCCAGATTTGAAACACAATTTGCACAAAACAAAATTAAGAGAAAACTGTGTGAACTGACAACGAAACGAATTTAAACTCCTTACACTAAAATGTTACTTTTAATTTACGCAAATATCTACTTAAAGAAAACGTTTACGTGCGAGGTTATTCAAACATTTAAAAAAGAAAAATGATTAAGGGAAATTCTTAGATTCTGTAATAAGTAGCTAAGGATAAAACAACGAAAAAAATTAGATCCCCGCGTAAAGAACCTAGCACACTAACACAGTACCTTAACAAAAAACTAGCACTTAAACTTTCCAGTACTTAAAAAAGCGCTGAAACTTCTCAGAAGGAAACTTGCAAAAGGTTTTCGTATCAAACTAAAAACTACTTCTTCCTTATAATTTGTAAAGTCTGGGTTCCTTGACTTGACACTGAACCGGGCCGCGGAGCAAGTCGGTATGTTTTTGCTAAAGCAGCCTCGTCCTGTACAAAACAATACCGACAATAGTTCCCCAGTATTTCGTTGTAGATTTGTCGTTAAAGTCGAAAATTTAGTGCAACCTCTTTTAAACTTGACCTGTTACCAGAAACAGCGCTGGTATAGAGTAGGGTATCTTGTATTTTTTTTTCTTTACGTATATTTCGTTGCTTAAATACTTAAGGGCCAGAAATCAAAATGTGTTAGTGTTGCATTTAAATTCGGAATGCTATATACTTTAAGTTTTAAATCAAACTACTTATACCTATTTTTGTTTTGTGGCGTTTTTGCATTTAAGCAGCGATTTGTTGGGTTTAGTTTAACTATTTTGAAACAGTTCGCCTGAGCGACAAGAAAGTGTTTCATCATCAGCCATTACTGTCACTTATCTTCTGGTTTACTTTACAAGACGACTCTCATTTATCGGGTGGGTCATTTTCAAACCTTCTTCTTTTGTTACCTACATGTTTTCCTCTAAATTGTTCTTACGAAAAAAGTCATAACTCAGAATTTATTTGATTTTTGTCTGGTTGTTAGTGAATTGAACTCTTTGTACTCGACTGATGAAAGAGAATATTTTTTAACCTGTATGTGTGTATGTATGTTCGTGGCTGTGTACCTACTTTAATGCTTTGTCACTTTGATGTCATTTTTAAACTGCTACACTAATCTGTCAAAGGCTTTAAAGCAACAAGGTACTAAAGTGTGCCGCTACTTATAAGGCTGACTGTAACTAACGAAGGATCTGTGGTTCCTTAATCTATTTATCTACATAAATAAAAATTAGTCGCCGAATTGTATGTATACGCGCATAACTTCCGAACGACTGCACCAAATTTTATAAAAAAATAATTGTGTTCGTTAATATCAGATAAAAAGGTTTGTATGACAGAAAAATAAACCACCAGGAAAGTCGGAAATTCGATGCAAAGCAGCTAGCGGGACGCTAGTATTTCTTGAAAGACTATTACATGATCTTAAAGTAAATAAACATGGGTATTCAACATGGTTTTTAAAAGTGACTTTTTGTTACTTGTATCAAGTTTTTACTTGCAAACCGACAAAGAATAACGAGATAATCGAATCGTTAAGCAGAGTAAAATTAGTAAAATTGCTCGCGTAGTCTCCATGGATGTGTCAGTGCCCGTTTTGTAAACCACAATCCAACAATATATTAGCAGTAGCTTAACATTGCAAATCCGCATTGAAAGTAGTTCAATTGACGTAGGGGTAGGTTATAGGTATGATGACCTGAAAACCTGAGTGGTATTTTAAATTGATAAAACTGTTTATACATCTAAGAAAAAATACATTTGCAAGAAAAATAACTGATCTTATACATAAGTATATATTTTCTTAAAACCGCTTTATCTTTTTACATTAAAAAAGTACCAGAAACCAACGTACGTGCATTGTAGAAGAAGCGAAAGTTGTACGTTTAGCCCGGTTCACGTGGCGTTCCATAGTCTCTGCCTACCCCCATTGGGAGACAGACATGAAGACTGCACTGAGCAAACGTCGAGCGTCCAGTGGCGCCCTCATTACTATTATGGTTTTCTAATTATCTAAAAAAAAATCCTTGGAATCAGACAACGGTTTTTCGTAGCGAAAATAAAAACATAATTTATCAAATACCACAAACCAACTTTAATAACAATTACCCTTTTATAGTCAGCTTAAAGGGAAAACGCGGCCATTTTTTTCATTTATAACTATACACACACTTTCTCAGTTGGCTTAATGATGGGTACTGAAGCTAATTGAGAAAGATAGATAAATACGAACTTATCCGACAAAAAACGATGGGAAAGGATTACTCACTACATCTGTAAGTAGACTTCTGTCACGTTTGGGCACTAAACGCCAAGAATTACGATTTTGAGTTTGCACTACTGTCTGTAAAACATGTGCGCCCGGTCGGTCCCCACATTCGCGCGGCTTATGCGACACCCGTGCCCGACGCCATTTTATTATCTCCACCTATTTCTTTTGTAAAAACAAAGGGAACACTCGTTTTTTTTCGAATTTTACATACTCCGGCTTATAATGTGAAAAGAATTCCTGCAATTAATGTGAAATAGCGCCGTCGCACGTTTTCCGCTGTGAGAATTTTCAGGTTTAGCTGAGAATGTGACATATTTCGGAGAGAACTTTTAATTTAGGTTTTTTGCTATCGTTTCATGGTATTACCTCAACCATTTTTTATTTTGTTTTCGTAAAATAGCTTGATTACCTACTGCTTATTACATTTTTTTTATGTGTTACTAGAGGACGCCCGCGACTTCTAACGCGTAATATTACTTTCCCACTCACTACACAGAAATACGCAGAAATCTGACAACAAATATCCACATAAAACTTATAAAATCCCTGTTTTGTCGGTGGTTAAAAAATATAGTAAAAGTAAATTCCGTTTACCCCAACCAGCTAAATGTGTAATATCCCACATAAGCATGCCACAACAATATTCCAAACTTCCTTCACAGAAGTCATTCCCAGCGCTCTTCATCAAGAGCAGAGATGCCTTGTGACCCATTTCCAGTGCACTTTCACACTATACGTGCATACAAGTGTCAAAGCACATATTCCTTCATCGGCGTCAAAATTAGAACGTAACCTCATTTCTGCGAGCTATGCGGATCTTGGAAGACTTTTAAGTTTCTTTTCTAAAAAAACCTGGACAGAGTAGTTATAAAAAAGTCAATCCGAGTGCTGGATATGCATTAAACTCATTGAAATGCAGAGTTTTTACGATAGTGTATTTTTAAAATTTGTTTTGCCAATGTGCGTACCTTTTTAAATTTGGAATTTTAATGCACATAAAGCGTAATGCCTTGATACTTATTTAAATTTTTGAAATTTGAAATTTTGGTTGAATAAAAAAAAAAAGAAAGACATTTATTTACTACACAAAAGACACACATAGCACAGGTAAAAAATAAATACCAACAGCAAAACACGAAATGTGTGTCCCCGCGGCAGTAAATGTCATCGGTCACTGGTATAGCATAAACGACACAATACAACAAACACAATCAATACTTATCAAACAATAGCAAACTATCTGGAGCCAAATTAACATTAATTTAGTTCTACTCGTACCTACCAATTTTACTACCCATAATATATTCAATAATGAATAAATGAATACTTTCACACTGTAATCATCGCAAAAATATTCACCCTAAATGGAGATCTAAACCGTTAAACTAGTCCTGGCAGGATAGTTAGACTAAATACCAACTAGGCTACTGGTATCATCAAAATTTGTATGATAGTCACACTTCTGCTAAAGTTCTCAGCCTTATTAAAAATGTAGCACGTAATTCGGAATCTGCAACCGCGGGAGGTTCCTCCCTCGTTTGCAGCGCATTATTATTATGATAATAGGATTTTATGCAAGATAAGCCGCTGCACCGACCGCAGAGTTAAACTTTAATCCAGTATTCACATTGAACCCACAACTTCCAACTAACCTTAACACTAATGAACCCTCTTTGATTTCAATCTCTTTGTAAGCATATGTGAAACTTTGCTCACCAGTTAAGCCTCTAATTGTGAAATGGAAAACTTTCGGAACAGTTATGGAGTGTTTCTAAATGAGATATACTATATGATACGTTGCGACCTCTAGGGAATATTGAATAATTTTAAAATGTTGCACATAAATAAACGAAGAAACTGACTGTTAGTTTATAATCAACGCAAAGTATTAAACGATGTGCTTAGAAACAAGTCAGTGAATAAAGAGTTTTTGCTACGTTTCTTCGGCCTGGTCAAGATAAGATATAATTGGAAAATAATGCCGCAACAATTTTTGCAAACCTACTGAGGGCAAAAACGTGGGTACCGACCTAACGCCTAAACCACTGAATCACACAGGAAGTGAGGCCTATCCCATATTTTTTTTTTATCTTGTTATCAATTCGTGAACACTATTGATGAGCATGGGCAAATCAAATCAGTCAGCTCCATTTAATCTAACCGTTCAATCAAATTGCGTCTGCTAATCCATACACATAATGAATTTGTAAAGATTAGATTAAAATTATATATAAAAGGAAGAATCTCCATGATCGCTAATTGGTATTTTATCTATAAAATGAAGGTGCTAGCTATCTTCTTGGCTGTGGCCATTACCGCCTCTTATGCAGAGACCTTCTCTGCAGAGGAGTCTTCGGCTTTTGGATATCATACAAAAGTTGGTATTCCTGAAGCAGTAAGAATAAGGCAAGCCGAAGAAAAGGCCCAATTACAACCGGAAAGTCAAAGAATTGTAGGTGGTTCAATAAGTGATATCAGCGAGACCCCATATCAAGTAAGTGTGCGCTATATTTTGTAAAAGTATGTAGGTATAATACATATTATAATCTACAGCACTTCATTGCATTTTTTTCGGGAATTTTTGTCGGGAAGTTGACCGTGATTAATTTTTTATTTGTGTTCGTAATAATAATAACATGACATGACTGCCTTTTAACAACCTTTTAGCCCCCCATAGTCAACAGCCCCCTATTTCACCATCCAGACAATGCCAGGTGACAGGTGACCTTTCAGTGTACATGGTGCAGCTGATGTGAAAGCTTGTTAACTTCGCAATGTATGCCGTATTGTCACCTGTCACCTGTCATTGCCACGCTACGTCATTCCACGGGTTAAAAAATTTAAAGTGTTTTTTTACAGGTTGGACTTGTCCTCACAATTTTGTGGATTTTCACCTCAGTTTGCGGCGGTTCCCTTATCTCTCCAACCCGAGTGGTTACCGCTGCTCACTGCTACTTCGACGGTACCATCACTGCCCAATCCATCACCACCGTTCATGGCTCTAACTTCCTGTTCTTTGGTGGAGTCCGTATAACTACCACCGACATCGAGGTTCACCCCAACTGGACGCCTTCTATTATTGCCAATGATATCGCTGTCATTCGCATTCCAGAAATAACATATACAGGTAAGGATTTAAATATATTTAACTTGTTTCTTCAACGTTTAGATTACTTTGTCCTAGAGGATATTTTTGTACCGCGACCAATACAAGCAAATAGATTCAGAAAATTTGGTATTACGATATTATTCCGAAATCGTGTACCAATAACGGCTCACAAACGCTCGTATGATTGATACTATCGCCACATTTGAAAACTCAGACACATATTTTATCAAAATACGGTGCCATAACACTAGACTGATACACGATCCGGGACCCTATATTGATTTTAACGTACCTATTTCGAAGTGACTAAAACGCTCGACGCGTCAGTCCGGCAGCTGACGTCAATCATAAAAAAAAACGATAACGATAACATTCGCGAAACAAATTTTGCTTCTAGTGGTACTGGTGGCGTCTCTATTATAATTAACTAGCGACACGCCCTCGCTTTGCTTCGGTTTATGAGAGTTTTCTGTAACAGCAATTTTACGACGATAGTAAGTATAACATGGATATGATTCTATATTTAAATTTCCTGCGCAATTTACTTATACACCGTGTTTTTTTTGATTTACGATAACTTCGGCATATTACTAGGTATATCCATAGAAAGTAATTGGTAGATTAGATTTTTAAATATTGCTAAAAAAAATATTTTCTCTGTTTAGAACAAAGTAATTGAATGTTATATCTTTGATCATTCTAAAAGGGCCTTTAGAGTTAACTAATAGTAAATGTCAAATATGTCAATGTTGGCGTGACCATGGAATTAGTAAGTAATAACGTACATCTGGAAGGTGCATTCCACCGATAACGTGAACCGAAAGTAATGTACCTGTATGTGGATCTGGGGATCTGTGTATTCTGTGTGGTCTCCTATAATTCGAAATTGACACTTGATTGACAACTTAATACTAGATTTTGTTTGAAATCTTTCAATGCTTGTATTCTGTTGTACTTGCTTTTATTAAGAAGTTCAAGACGGCAGCTACTTTTTCTCAGTCTATCCACGGATTCGTTGACAGAGACCACACAGATGCCCAGATATCGATTTTGGAGACAATCAGTTGAATAACTAAAAAGTTCAAGGTGGCGGCTACTTTTCCTCAATTTCTCAACGGATTAGTTGTCAGATCTACAGATCCACAGATATCGATTTTGAAAACAATCAGTTCAATAAGTAAATATTGTTTCGTTTACTGCCCCACCGGCTTGTAAAATTAATTTATCCGTAAATTGCAATTCAAATATTGTCACCTTTAGAAAGGGACGCAGTAAGCTTTAGTACATTTCTTTCGGCTCGCGTTATCGGTGTAGTGCACCTTCCAGATGTACGTTAGGTAGTACTTACTAATTCCATGGACGCGTATACAAACCTAACAATTGGAAACTCTTTACTCATAAGAATTAAAAGAAAATTGTTGTTATCAATTAAGAGCCTCTTATATAAATAGTTCAACGTGATTAACTGATTAAATTTAAAAATTAAATATCTTTGGGAAATTAACTTTATTTGACCTAAAGAACGTTCCGTTAAAGTTATCGTAAATCAAAAAAAACACGGTGTATATTAAAATTGTATGCAGTTTTACTATCGAGGTTTTAACATGTATTAAACGATGAAACACC
This sequence comes from Acleris laterana, assembly GCA_963966035.1. Lineage (NCBI taxonomy): Eukaryota > Metazoa > Arthropoda > Insecta > Lepidoptera > Tortricidae > Acleris > Acleris laterana. The sequence continues at coordinate 7,728,720 of OZ014452.1, forward strand.
GGCTTACAACTTACGCACCTCTCTGTTGATGTAAAAAGGTCTTTTCTTTATACATATAAATGGAATCGGTTCAGAATAACAAACATAAAAACGTGGTAATTTTCTATAACACTTTAAATTCAGTGAGTTCTTAACATTATAATCATGGTTTTATTTTTAACAACACAGACCTATCCATATTAGTCATAACGTTTGACGTTAAAGTGACATAAAAAGCTACCGATCGTTGATCATTAATTTAATTATAATACTAGTATTAAAGTAATTTACAAAGCCGAACTTATTCTTTAATAGATATGATATGATAATATTTACGCAAGTAAACTGAACGTGAACATGATTGTTCCCAGATGTGATTCAACCCATCCAGCTACCTCTCAATGAAGGTTCGGAGCTCTTCGTTGGCTCCAACGCACTGGCTTCAGGATACGGCCTAACCTCTGACTGTGAGTAACTTTGTACAAAAACTCTTCTCTGAAAAATGCAGTTCAAAATAAAATAAATATCATTGGATAACTTTAACTTTACACCAAAACTTATGAAGTTATGACCTAGTCCCAAACTAAGCTTTAGGCTTGTTCTATGTGTACTAGGTAACGATAAACATACTTATATCAAGAAATACATACTTATATGTATATGTGAGTTGAAATGGAACGCTAGTGTATGAAAGTGACGGAATGCGTGATATATGCTCATGAGTGAATGAGAAAAAGAAAATGAGTGTTTATGAAAGAGATGAATGCATGGTATTTTTAATATGTTAGACCAAGAAAGAAAATTAACAATATGGTGATAATCGTAGTTTTAATCTTACTCATACCTACACATCACATCTTTAATATAGTATATTTACACCCAAGATTCGGAAACAAATACTAGTGCTCATCAGACAAATATTTGCCTTGACTGTGATATTATATTTATTTATTTACTAACCCCCTTACTTATAAATGTGGAATAAGGTTGGAATAGTTTATGCCATGCTTTATCACTTTCTGTCAGATGCAAATGTCACAATTACAGATAAGGACAAAGCATGGTATGAACTATACCAAGCTTATTCCACGTTTATAAGTAAGGAGGTTAATCTTTATTGCACAAAAATAAAATTTGAGTACAAGTGGTAACTAAACTTAATGACTAATGGCATTCTTTATCAGTGATTCTGGTGAGGGAATAAGACAACCAGTAAAATTAAATTAGCATAGAGGAATTCCATCTTAGTCCTCACGTTGGCAACTCATTAGTGGCCTTAGATTCGCAATGTTTAGATTGTAGCTTTGAGAATGCAAAAATGGGTCACAGCCCAAGCAGCACATTAGTGAATTTTGCAGCTTATCTTATAGCTTTATGTTCTAAATGAGTGGTTTAACAGTGTTTGACTACACTTATAGCTTTAAACACAACTCAAACTTGTATACGGGTTCATCCTGTCACTTATAGTTGCTTAGGAACGTTTTTTGTTTCTACTTTATTACTTATAGTTGGGTAAAGTCGATTTTGCTACTTAAAGTTGCATTCAGGTTGTAATTGTCACTGATTAAGAACCAATAGTGATATATAAGGCCCTAAAGTTACTTATGAGCCACTTTTATATATAAGTGGGAACATACCCTTATTTGGAACTTTTAATTCCAAATGACTAGTATAATAGAGTAGTGTATCACCAATAGTAGCTAAAGAGATAATTTTACGGCCCTTTTGGAATCTAAAGTAATTGCAACTTTAAGGCCTAGAAGGGTCGTAAAATTATCTCTTTAGCCACTATTGGTGATATACTACTCTATTATACTAGTCATTTGGAATTAAAAGATCCAAATAAGGGTATGCTCCCACTTATATGTAAAAGTTGCTTATAAGTAACTTTAGGGCCTTATATAGCAGTATTGCTTCTTATTCAGTGAAAATTAAAACCTGCATGCAACTTTAAGTAGCAAAATCGACTTTACCCAACCATAAGTAATAAAGTGGAAACAAAAAACGTTCCTAAGCAACTACAAGTGACAAGATGAACTCATACACAATTTTGAGTTGTGTTTAAAGCTATAAGTGTTGTCAAACAATGTTAAACCACTTACGAGCTGCTAAATTCACTAATGTGCTGCTTGGGCTCTTATTGCCACTCCAACGCATAATTAAGTCTCAATAGGAGGTTCTTGAAAACCAAAAGCAGTTATTTTCACTTATTTCAAACCACTATATATCTAACAGTTCCAAATTTAGGACATAAATATTTATTGTTCATATTGCCTGTATCAAAATATATTCGTCATGCGTCACTCTGTTGATATAAATTTGTTTTGAACATTTGTTTCTGTTGATATAAAATTCTAGACATTAAACTCATCAGAAATGAATGCCGCGAAATGGAAAAAAGTTAAAAGATGTGGTAGTTAAAATAAAATTGTGTCAAGAATAATTGATTACAAATTCAAGGGTTCCGCATACAAAAGTGATTTGTTTACTTGTATTTTCCGTAACTTGACATTAGTTTTTTATGCAAATTGTTAACTAATGATCGTATCATCATCATCATCGGATAGGCGGGTAAAGGTACTAAGTACACTACAAGCATTTCTATAAGGTTAATCAAATTGTAGGAGTAAAATGGGTTTTATTTTAATAAAATAGAACTACTTACTTAAATGTTGTAAACAAAGAAACCAATTAAAAATAAACAAAAAAACCCGAAAGCAATAAAAAAATAAACTGAAAAGCGAAAAATAAGCTATATGTATATATAATCTATAGAAAATCGTACTTATTGATGTTTATAAGAATTTTGATTAAACTTAAATATTGGAAAAGGTATTCCAGACGGGGACAAGCTAACCCAATATTTTTTTAAAGATAGAATATATTAATAATAATAAATAATATATTAATAATAAGCATTGCTTGTCCCCGCCTGCAATACCTTTAACAATATTCAAGTTAAATTTAAATTGTTATTATAAATATCTATAAGTACATTGCTCTTACAATTTTCTGTAGATTATATATATTTATAGCTTATTTTTCGCTTTCCAGTTTATTTTTTTATTGCAGTCGGGTTTTTTGTTTATTTTTAATAATTTAATAATTTAATTCCTTTTAGTTTTTATTAATAAAATAGTGGTTTAATTAATGATAACCAAGCGATATAATTATGAGCTCTGAAGTTTGAATTTTTAATGTCGCGAAGCTACAAGTAACAAATTACAAGCGAAACTCACTTTCTAGCAAAAGGAGTTTATTAGGTAAGTAAGTACTTAACATTTACGTATTTTTTGACTTTCCTGTCAAAATGGTAGCATCAAAGTGTTAAAATATATATATATTTGGAATGGGCTATTTAATAGCTTTCATTTGATACCCATATTGTAATAGTTTTTTTTTTTTTATATTCCCCCCCATTTTTTGTCGCGGTCGCCATATTGAAATATTATATACCCTATGTCACTCCGGCAATTAAGACGAATCGAATGACACCTCGCATGTTAAAATACGTCAAGCCGTTTAGGCTGCAGAGCGTGTCCAGAAATAGGCATACATACATACATACATACATACATACATACATACATATATACATACTCTCGAAAAAGATGACCCTCCTTCTGACGCAGTCGGGTAATTAGTATTCACTGTATACTACCTATACCTAAGAATTGGGCAACAAAGCATCTCATCTTGGGGTACCTTCTCCCAGAGCACCCAGGTCGGGTCGGAGACAATTCAAAAAAGACTACACTGCCTAATAAATGTTGTTTAGGTACTTAAACATGTTCTATGTACTTATTTTAAAAACAGAATACCTACTGATTTGGTAAAAAAAACACGAAAATGTTACCGCGGCCCGAATGGAGAGGTCATGGGTTCGAGTCCCGCCCGCGGTTGCAATTTAGTAAAGTTATCAAAATATGTAAGCTCACATAGATTTGCTTACAACAACAACTTGGGATTTCAGAGCAGTGTTGAGGACTCCTAATTCACGAGCACTGGGCGATCTACAAAAGAGAAAATAATTAGTATTCGTAATAACATTCACTGCTTTGCCACTCGCAAGATACAAATAAGTGATTTTCAGACCTGATAGTTTCAAATAGAGAACAAATAAGTGGAAATAAACACTGTAAGATCTTTTTTGTTTCGCCATGTTTACAAATTGGAGTCCTTGAAAATGATTTATTTTAAACAGAATTTTATCACACTGACGCATAATCACAGACTTTTGATAGTTGTGACGATGTTACTTTAACATTGTACGTAACCTACAATCATTAAGTCAGGTATTTACAGTTTTAGTTCTTATCAGTATCAATTCCTTATATGATTTAACACTCTCTTTTTAAATATTCCTGATCAAATCAAAGGCGCATCGAAATTTACAAAGAAACCATACTATAGTTTCACAATAACAAAAAAATCGCAAGAATTTCGTGCTCATTTCAATGCTTGAACGTGAATTTTAATCACTTACCAAACAGATGTATAAATCCAAAATTAAAATGGCAGATCACATTCACTTTAAAAAAACACAACTTACCGACTCAAAGGAACTTTGGCGTCCCATTTATCACTCATTGACCGAACTTAAATATTATTATTCATTCGTTCAATATTCGTCGTTCACTGCGCATGACTTTCACCCTTAGATCTAATTGCCGCTTAAGGTAATCGTGAGATCTGTTATGGATTCAATTTAGAACCAAAAATCGTTCAATAAAAATCGTCGTTCACTGCGCATAACTTTCACCCATAGTTCTAATTGCCGCTTAAGGTAATCGTGAGATCTCGTATGGATTCAATATAGAACCAAAAATAGGCTGCAATTTTTCTCCCCGTGCTTCTATATTGGTTGCCTAAGGGTTCTTTACACCTATATAGAACTTAGTCATGGCTATATATTTCACTTAAGTATCTAAATAGATATGATATACGAGCTATTTCCCACCCAGTGTGCTACTTGGGAGATCCCACCATCAGTCGACCTGTGTTCTCGTTTGCCTTCTCCATCACTAAAAATTCGAACCTGGGACTGCTAGTTTCGTAGGCATCAGGGTTACTACTACTACTAGACTAACTGCCCCGTCAAGTTTTATTTAGATTATAAAACAAACGCCAATCAGCATTTGCGGATCATGAGCGGAGTATTCTGAAAATTAGATAAATTACACCAATTAAACCAAGTGACAAATATACAGAGTGGAAAATATTATGGGCCCTGGAGGGGAACTACCTAAAATCCTTAAGTTAGATAATTTTGCTTACAAAAAACATTAGTTAATTTTTTTTTAATAAAAAAATCTGCACTTAAAGCTTATAATACGCTTTTTTATTTTACTAATCGGTAGGATTATTGTTCTAAATCCAATAATAATTAAAACCAATGTTTATTTTTTTAATTTTTAGTTGATTCTATTCCCGAGTTAGACAAGCAAATTTAAGAAAATCTTTTAATGCGTTTTTGTTTTTTGTTTTTTAAAAAGAATGATTCATTTAAGTGTAATAATGATATAACAGTGTTTTATTTAAAGCATTTAAAGCAGTCCAGTGCCAATAATTTGTTTCCAGTCTGTTTATACACTTTTGTTAGTTTCTGTATGACTATGTGATTGACTGGTACCACGCCATTGGGTATTAAGTTCGCCATTTGTATTTTTATTTTGTGCAATAAAGGTTAAATAAATAAATAATAATTAAATATATACGTATGGTATGTTGTTAGCTGGCAGCATTGGAACCGCCCAGCGGCTGAGCTCGGTCACCCTTCCCGTCCTCCCCAACTCAGAATGCGCTTCTGTGTACGGCTCCACTTTCGTCACCGGCTCCACCATCTGCACCAGCGGTGCTGGAGGTCGAGGAACCTGCAGCGGAGACTCTGGTGGTCCACTTGTTGTTGAAAGCAACGGCAGAACCATCCTGGTAAGATTACTGGTTATCCTCATCATTCAAGTTAATGGATCCAGATTCCAAGGTCGATCAAGGCAGTGTTCTGGGAAAAATAAGCTCATGCGTCATATCTAGAGAAGTCCACGCAGTTTTTATTCCTCCGTTAACGTGCAGTAACTACATATCGAAGCAAACTAAGGCAAATGGATAAATTATCATTTCTCTCTTACTAGTCGCGAAAATGAGTGGTGATAGGAAACAAAACTACTGATACTGTTGGACATGCAAATATTTTTCATATGACCGATGTGGCGGATATTTGTCACGCGATGAGGCATCTGTCACCTTCTGACATGTAAATAAGTACGAGAGTGACGGATGCTATATCCACATCAATTTGTAATAACTTTTTTGTTTCATTTAGATCGGCGCGACGTCCTTCGGAGCCGCCGACGGCTGCTCTGTCGGGCTGCCTGCCGCATACGCCAGGATCACCTCATACATTTCCTGGATCCTCTCCATATAAACAGCCGTTTCTGAACTTGGAGGAAATGTGCCTGGTCTATGCTGTATAAACAAGATTCGTTTACCGATTTGGCTTTTACTGTGGTTTCCGTCCTTTCCTGGTTAAACGATTTAAAGAAATAGATATTTCGTATGTGTTTTGTGGAAAAGCTAATTTAGAATGTACTTAATTGTATGTACAAATAATAATTAGTTAAATATTTTTTGTGAGTAAGATAATAATTATGTTTATCGATTAACTAAGCAAATAGAACCCCAAACCGGACTATGACATTATTAGGTATCATTGTATGATATGTATGTATTATTAGGTATCACTCTCGCTTATGCCGAACCATGACCCACCATAGCACTTTGTCACAGTGACATTTTGTTTGATGATCTTTACGATTTGATGTCTAACGTCATTTTGAAACGGTTCTTTAGTGGGTTCACGGTCCAATTCTGCCGATTGTATGATTAATTGCTTAATTTAAATTTTAGTTTCAGTTTCAATAACTAAACAGTAAAGGATGCGATTGGAATATTCCAAACTATATCTCTTTAAACCACCGCCAAGCAGCAGTGTTCGCATTATTGTGTTCCGGTGTTGGAATTCCATCTTAGTATTCTGGGTTTAGAGTCTTACGATTGCAGTCTATGGGATTCCAATTCCACTTACCATCAGGAGGCCCTGATGCGTGCCCTCATGAAGTTTTACGAGAGTCCATTACACAATGAGAGCACAAGTAACTGTAAATTTGAGCGCGGTTTAATTGCAATATAATTACTTCATTGGTCTAACTTTATCGTAGACATTAAAATGGCCGTACCTATACAAATCATACAGAATAAAATAAATATAAGCACAACGGGTAAACTGCTTTATGCTTTAAGACGATTTGCAACACGTATGTGAGATCTTAAAATCGTTCTCGTGTCCTAATAGATAACTTTCTGTCAATGGGGCTTAGAGATAAACGCGACATGATATTTTCTACGTCACAGCTAGTGCTAGACTTAAAATTATAAAACGCGGCTACAAAAAATCACCAGCCCTCCGACCACTAGGCCAAAGCGGGCCTAGCAAACTGATATTTATCACAGTATACAATAATCAAGAAACAGGAAAAAAATATAAAATGCCTTTTCAGACAAAACTCTATAAGCACGATATTTATGAGTGGGCCAAATATGGTTCGTTTATTGCGTGACAAAATTTGGATAAAGCATCCAAAACTGTCGAACCTACTTATACATATACATGTCAGAAAGTGACGGTAAATGAAGCCAAATTAGGCGCCCTGATCACCCTTTCAAAAAAATCCTGTTTTCTGTTCACGAAACAGTTGGACTGTAATTAGTAAACGGGTCTAAAATTTGAAATGCTGCTTTTACGCAACCATTAGGTGAATATTAGGTAATTTAGTGTAATTAAGCACACGTGGCACAGTTCCCTCGCTAAGTGCACGTTGCGGTTACAGGTGGAGTGCCGTAAACGCGGGCACTGGAGAAGTTATCAGTTCCGACCATGTTATTCTATATCGCAACTGCTGAAATTGTCTACTTTTACGTCATACTACGTTATCTCAAGTCCTTGGGCCGCTTAACTATACCTGCCTATTGCAAAAACTTCGTGGCAACCGATATCAAGTATTCCAGTCTTTTACACTTTGATCTTTCTTTTTTAAGCTGTCGCCGTCTGCACGCATAGAGAAGTTGTATTTGACGGCAGGGATTGGGATCGGTTCGAAAAATACCAGTTAGTCATAGTTCTTAAACAGGTTTTTCGTAAACGCTCGCTCGGCGCGGATTCGATTCGCAAGCGTTATGGTCGCTGGGATTAAACCTGCTTTTTTTTGGTTTTTGATTCTTCCTTCAGTTGGATGGCGTGGCGGCTGAAGTTATAAGGCTTGACTTCAAGCTGAACAAGTGAAAATGTAAAAAGCTAGCTAATAGGGTAGGAAAGACGAGAAAACGACGGTGAACAAATTAGCGAGCAAAATTCGTTATTTCGAGCAGGAACAGTTTTATTTTGCTCTTTGATTAGAAATGAAATAATATCGATTCTGTTAGAGCGGAATTGAAATGAAAATGCTCTATTTGGAATGTAGTTATAGTGTTTCTGATAAACTACTAAAAAACAGATTTCAGAGCCCTGTTTAACTGTAGCTCTACGAATACTAACAAAATGTATGGAATTGTCATAACCACCCAACGCGACCTTCCCCGCCACGCAAGCCATTTTCTTTAATTCGGTGGTCGGTAAATAACTTCCGCAGAATGAATCTTGACCAGGCCAACAGGGATGGGTTTGGTTAGACATTGTAGATGGTACGTCAGGGTCATTACCATCATCCTACCTCCAAACCCTTACGCCAAGTGTTCGTAAAATTGTGAATAATGACTGCGGGACTGTAAGTAAATTTACTAAAATAAGGTAGTTAGTCCATGTAAGGGCATCTCGAGTCTTCATCACTGTTAAATGCCTATTTATTTATAATAGTAAGAACAGTAGCATCCCAATTATATCTGTTGGTCCTGTCTCTCGTTTGATGTGTGGGAACTGTGTGAAGAATGAAATGCCTATGAAAGGTATGTACTGAGTTAACAGCAGATAGAGGAGAGTGGAAGAAGAAATGTTGTGCCGACCCCACTTAGTGTAGGATATGGGTAGGAAGATGACAATCTTATCCCTCGTTTTTCTGTTTTCTTTGCCTTAATAGGTATAGCTACGCTCTTGATTAAATTCGTCTCAATCTCCTATTTGTTGCGACACAGAATAACAACACCGTTCCATTGCATGGAATGGAGCAAATGACGCATTAGGGTATATGTGTCAGCTGCTAAGTAATAGAGCGAACATATAGTTTAAGTAACATCCATCACAGTTGAACTGCGGCGCACCAACGAGTAAACTATGTAGAAAGCTTGACAACATCGGTATCGGTAGGTATACCTTCAATAGTTTAAGTAACACGAAGTATTACAGTAAAGTACGCCAAAGCTAAAATAAGCACGTTATTGTAAACATCAAATTGTAACAATAAACTATATAAACCCTAACTGCACAAAGTAACGAAACAAGTCAGGACCTGTGTAATGCTTTTACACTATTTATAATCATGGAGGTATTTGCTATCTGATTTACAATAGAATCACTCCTAGTCCTCGTATGATGACGTAGATGCTAAATTTAGGAAAATATCACCTGTGAGTGGATCTCCATCCATAGTGGTTGTCATCTGTTCAAAATATTGTTTGTAGTCGAAGGTGAAGATTAGTATAGCAGGCCTTCAACTGCCAAAATATTTGCAAAATTCAAGACTATGCAAATCTTTGCGCTACCACATAGTCTCTATGCAATTCTATGTTAAGGGACTACAGATAGTTAGTTCAGATTCTACTAGTTTACCAGAAAATAACTTCATTTGTAGGTTATTGAGTGATATAGCGATTGTAGGTATCTACCTAAATGTTATCTTAATCGATGTCCTATCAGCCCAAGGGAACCCTGACCTACCATAGAACGGTGTCTCAGTGGCATTATAAAACTATTTATAATACATTTCTTACCACTTGAATCATAACGTGACTGTGACACAGTTCTATGGTGGGTCAGAGTTGCATTAGTCTGATAGTATGTTTAAATATATTGTGCAAGAGTGAATAGTTCGAAATAATGTAGGTAATTAAATTCTATGTCGCAAATTAGGGCACACCTCATATTTTGCTAAATCGATCGCATTTCATTTTTTACCATCAAGGAATTTGAATATAGCAATATGATTGTTTTTTTTCTTTTCTGTTATCTGTTAATTAGCCGTGTGACAAGAATAATGTTAGGTCAAATTGCAAAAGATTAAAATTCCTGAATAGTACATCCCTATTTTTTTGTGGAGATTGTATTTTATTTTTTGTAAGATAAAGGATTTTACTCAGTTACATTTTATTTCTTCTTTCTTTCTTTCATTAACCATTTTGTCAATTTACTAGCATTTTTTTACAATATTTTATTAAATTTGCTTGTGTATTGCAAGTCAATTTTGAACGCTAGTTGTTATCGTTACTGGCTGAAATTGGAAATTATATATATAAATAAACTAGATAGCAATGTATTATCATGATATCGAGGTGCTGATGTGTTGATAAAGAAAGAAATAATAAACTTTTAAAATACAGATACTTAAACAAAAAGTAAAAATACTGACATACACCAAAGGACTGTTGTCACAAAATGGTTGCAACTCAGCGTGGTGCAGGCATTAAATTGATAGAGTCTGGTGGCAACAGGACCATACCAGGGTTTCCCGACGTTGCGTAGATAGACTCGCAGAAGGCAAAGGGGCGCGGAAAGCTTTATTTTTTCGAAAAAAACTTCCATTTAATATGTACATAAATTATGTAATACACAGTGATTGTGATAAATTCGGTCTCTGTATCACAATGCGACGTGGTCGGTCAATGTTCTTAAACTAATTTACTTTTGTTTTTTGTCATGAAAAAGTCAAGGGGACATGAAAATATAACTAGCCGGGGAGGCTCGACGCAAAAAAGGTTGGGAAACCTTGATCTGTTCAGTACTTTGACGTAGACCCAGCGAATTGGGATCCGTTCGTTTGGTGAAAATAAGTATTTAATAACTACAAAAAAAAACAGTTGGCCAAAATCTTGTCTCGAAAACTATTTTGTCAGATACTTATATCTTTATTGTTTTTATTTAGGCCCTTCGTGTAGTAAAAATATTATTTATCTCACAAGACTTAAGCGCCTTGTTGATAGATTAGATGTGGCAATCGAATCTTTTATCAACTTATCTTAGGCAAAGATATGTACAGTTAGATCAGTATGATCTGAGTCATGAAAGTCAGCCTACAAAATATTGTGTAGTATTACAAAACCTGCCCATTAAAACTTTTTTTATTCCTGTTAACCAAGGAAAATGCGGGCGATCGTCTTTCTTTTTGCAATATGCATAGTAGTTTCTAAAGCGTACGTGACAGATCGAGGATCTTTACCATCAGTTAATAATGGTATCTATGACTACCATAGGAGAACTGGAATAGCCTTGGCAGAGAAGATCAGAGCAAGTGAGAACGATTTGGCTTTGGTACAGCGGATCGTCGGAGGAACTCCTGTTGGAATTGACACCGTGCCATACCAAGTAAGTAAACCAGTCTTAAATTATAAGTAAATAAATAAACCTGTACCCTTACCATGAGTTACAGTTACCGTACTCGCTAGCGAGTCAAATGCTCTGTCTCTTGCACTCTATAAGAACACTTGCGAGGTCTGCTAGGGACAGAGGAGAGTTAATTGTAACTCATGGTAAGGGTACAGGGGATAATTTCACACAAATTGCACTAGTTCCAAACTATGCTAGGTATCTCGTCAAACAAACACATATTCACATTAGAAATAGATTATAGCGTAAAGCGAAGTTTAGACTAGCAATTAAAAGGAAAACAGCTTTCAACTTCTGCAATTTTAATAACTTTTTACTTTTGCATTCTCACAAGCTGTTCCCTACCACTTCGTCTGCGTAAAAATTGTTAATAGCTTACTCGTGGCGTGGGTAAAAAGTACTATAATATGTCCTTCCTAGGAGTCCAAGCTATCAGCATAAGTACCAAATTTTATTTAAATCGGTTCAGCGATTTACCCATGAAAGCGTAACAAACAGACAGACAGAGTTGCTTTCTTTTTTAGAAAGGGGGTAATTGGTATGGAAGTATAGATTAAAGATTACGGCCTCTATTCAACATGTTAAAAACCATATCATTTTTGACCTATTATCGTATTGTCAAAGTTTTGATATTATATTAACAGAAATGGCGGCCGAATTAAAAACTAATACGATTTAGATTTTACTGCTTAGAAAAGAGGCGCAGATTCTTTAATCAAAATGTAATGTTAATATTTAATGTATATTTTTTTGCAAGGCCGGTCTCATCGTGACAGTACTCAACGTGTACCAATCCATATGTGGTGGCTCCCTCATCTCGGACACCAGGGTCCTGACTGCAGCCCATTGCTACCACGATGGAGTCGTCACAGCCCAGGCCGTGACGGTTGTCCTTGGTTCCAGCCTTCTCTTCTCTGGAGGAACAAGGATTAGCACTATGGACGTGACTTTGCACTCTGAATACAACCCTAGTTCATTAGAAAATGATATCGCGATTATAAGAATTCCCAGTGTCACATTTACTTGTAAGTGTTTTGTTTCATTTATGTTTAGTTTAAAATTATCTCACGTTGGTAGTAGTTTGAAATTCACATGATTTATGTTTTTTATAAGTGTGGAAATTACGTGCGATAAGCTGCAAGCTGAAAAGAATGCAAAGATTTTTAGACGGAATGTACGTTTTAATTATATTATAAATGAAAAAAACTAAGTAAACTGTAATATAAGCTTGTCACATTCATCTTAAAGATTGGTTGTTGCTAACCTAACTCCGTTTGATGAACTTTGATTAAGGCTGTGTTCTTATTAGGTGAACAGTGAGCGGTTGACTTTTTGGCTCCAGTTTGCCACCCTATACATACATTTTAAACAGTGTCCATACAGCGCAAACAGCGTATAGTAAAATTGATTTCTAGACCATTTCGAACTATGTCATAGTGACGCAATCAATCACCACCGTAAGAGACCTTATGATTTTATTTAGTGTCATTTTGACATAGTCCAGTCTAATGAAATCAGTCTTAGATAAGTAGCCTTATATGTGCACTTCAATCACGAAACCGTAAAATAATGGATTACCTACCTTGCTACTTTTTAAGTGCAATTAGTAAACAAAATTGTAATTAAATTACACATAGACTTAGCCAATTTAGTATTAAAATATGTAGCTCTTTCTCAAAATAATTCTTAATTAATTACCATCTTAAAGCCAAGGTTGTCAATGCATAGTATGTTTAACCCAGAAAAACGTCACCGACTAAGCCAAAAACGGAAAACTTTAAAAAGTTTGAATAAAAATAACTGCCGATACTTACTCCTTTGTACTTTCAGCAATTATCCAGCCCGTCGCTCTTCCTTCAGGCAGCGAAGTAAATATGGATTTCATTGGATTTCCGGCAACAGCTTCCGGCTACGGGACAACCGATGGTAATAACCAATTCAATGAAATAGTTCCAATTAACAACTTAAACTTCGGTTGTTGTGATAGCTATTATTTACTTGATAGTACTTGAAATAACGGCCGAGGAAAAACAATACTATAACAATACGCATAGAGAATTAAGGCTCCTGAAAAACACAACGCGCAAATGGCATGTACTAATAAATTGCAGCAACGAGCGTTGACCAGCTCCGGTCTGTCAGTTCTGTGACAGTTCCTGTGATCAGCAACGCCCAATGCTTGGCCGCATATGGGGGTTTTATCCTGGCCCAGCATCTGTGCACCAGCGGGGAGGGGGGGAGGGGTACGTGTACAGGCGATTCGGGGGGGCCTCTGGTGGTGAATATCGATTCAAGGGCGGTATTGGTAAGTAAATAACTATTAAACATACTTTATTTTGTATTTATTTAAACTTTTTTGCACAATAAAGTAACATGCAAACTTTGTGTTTGTTATAATAAATAAATAAAAAATAATAATAATAATGTAAATTAATGGCGGATAGCCGGAGCTTCGGCTACACACACACACACACACACACACACACACACACACACACGCAGGCGCACGCACGCACGCAAGCAAATAATTTAAGTTACAAATAGGACCTAACTAATATTTTTTTCTAGATCGGTATAACATCCTTCGGGGCGGACCAGTGCGCAGCGTCCTACCCTTCAGCATTCGTCCGCGTCACCAACTTCCTAGAATGGATATCACAATCAAACTAAGTTGTAAAACTTAGCGGCTCCAAAGCGATAACAAAATGCACCCGTCAGCTTGAAAAATGAATGAAGTTATCGGACCCGAGAAGGGAATAATTGAGAGAGAGCGCACAATCGGGATATGATGGATCTCACACCTCTCCAGCCCCATCAAATCGCTCTTCAAAGGGTAAATCTATATTTAAGTGCCTCGCGAACTTCCTTGTAATTACATTTTTATGTTGTAGGGCCCGGGTTGCTAATGCCCCTTACAAATACGAATATAATAGGGCCCGGCTCTCTGAGATCTTATTCAGCCTCTGTTGAGATTTTTTTCGATATTAATGTTTCATTATTGGATGTGTCGTTTTGTTGGTATTATCAATAAAAATATTTTTAAGAATGACGATGTTAAGGCTTTTATTTTCCTTACTTGCTTTACGGTTTAGAAATAGCTTTCAACCTCATCAAAAATGGTCCTTTTTTGCTGAGCTACATGGTACCTAAGCCAATGGCCATGTTCAGTAGTTTAGTGTCACGTCACAAGTTCAGGATAAAGAGAATAACAATCACGGCTATGACAATAAAAAGGTTAAAATGCTATCAGCGCTTTCCAAAAAACCCTGCTGAGAAGAAGCGCCGCAAGAAACTCAACAGTTAGTTATTCTTTAACATATTACTTACGTATAACAATGTTCTAATTATGCTCAACTTTTTTTTGGCGGACTGCATGAACATACTCCAAACTATTGATATTTAGTTATGTGGCGAGTGAGATGAAAATTACATCGCAAAAGTATAGGAATAATGTTTTTAAAAGTGGTAATATTCTTATAGGCGATTGGTTTGATGCCACTACAAAACAAGTTAATTAAAATTTAAAGGGGCTTAGCTAGATGGGGGTAAAAGGCAAACTAACAAGTAAACAACAACCATAATTCCCCGTAATACAAGAACCTGCCCATCGTATCAAACTAATAGGGTTAACGCTTTCACGGATGGATTAAATATTATTATAAGCTTAATGTTATTTTCTTTTTAAGTCTACAGTTCAAAACTAAACCTGCACCTTACTTATATTACCCTGGTTAGGGCCTATTGTTTGATCAGTAATTAAACTAACAAATCGTTAAAAACCGTAACTATTAGTTAAATCTCAAGAAAATGGGTCAAATTGTCCATTCCGTTTTCGATTTTTTACAATTAGTTGAGATCAAACTATGGGCCCTAAGAAAAATCTTATGACTTCGTCCACTTCGCAACCCAATTTACCGTTATTTATTTGGGATCCTTCACTTATTCCCAGACAAATTTGACCGTACTGCATAAGGACATACGCTGATTTCACACAACACAAGCGAGATATTGATTTTAATATAAATAATGAGATTAATGAGTTAGCGTTTGACTTCAGTCTCTCCTGGGGTGTTATTCTCTGGAAAACACGGACGAACGAGTGAATGTCCAAGCGGCGAGTTTAAGTAGTCCCTTCAGTGCGAACCAAACACACTTTAGCGCGTGCATTTTCAATTAAGTAGCCTTATACCTTCGATCCATCGGCAGAAACCATGCTGCTAAATTGAAAATGCACGCGCTAAAATATGTTTTGCTCGCACTAACGGGACTACTTAAACTCGCCGCTTGGACATTCACTCGTTCGTCCGTTCCACCGTCGTTGTTGAGAGAATCACTACCCTGATGTCACGTGACGATGAGGTCAACGATGGTGCACGCTTTTCCAGAAAAAATATATTCACTATTGCCTTGAATATATCAAGGTATACGATTCTGGGAATTACTGTATTCGCAGGAAGAGCATTTCACTCCTATTGATTCTTTATTGAGTATAATGTACGTCAATTTGCCGGGTTATACATTTTCCACTTGTCATTACTCGTTACGCCGGGAAACATACAGTGTGTTACCGGCATGCGGGCATTTATTAAAACTGCCGATAATATGTTGCTTTAGCAATTGTTTGCCAGTATTATCAATTAAAAAATAATTAAAATAACTTCACAATAAATTTTCTTAGATACTGTCCATTTTCAATGTAGTGCTGCGTGTTTCTCGTTATCAGTATCGCTGTTGCTTGGTACAAGGCATGTCGTAGTACGGGGGCAGATCATAATAATCAAATTAACCGTCGACTGTCAAATTACACTTGTCAAATTGCTGTGCTTTACATTGCTGGCAATAATTTTTTTGTTACAAAGTTAACAAAACCTGAAAGTTTGTTTATTATTTAAATTAATGTTATAGTTACGTTACAGATATATGTTATTTTAACGTACTTTAAAAAAGCCAGGGTGCTGGTAACACACTGTATAACACGGCTAGTTAGCGTGTTACGTCAAACTGTTGAACAATATAATAATAACCTTAAACATACATTACCGGAGTCGTGGTAGCCCTAAACGAAGCCCTACGACGGTGTCTCGTCGTGGTTGCGAGTGTTGCGCCGTTACAGGCGAAATGTAACACTCACCGACCCTTTTATTTTATTTCCAATACATTCCGAGTCAATTCTCGAGCTGCATTCACACTTTCAAATAGCAACGGAGTAATCGAACAACGCCGTGCATTGATCTCCTATAAATGCAAAGGAAACTAGATGCGACGCGTTTAATTTATAAATATTTTAAAATAGACTATGGATGATTTCATTTATTATCTTTTTTAGTACATATTTCACTAAGTTTGGACGTATTGATTTATTTTCAGTACAAAAGCTAAAATGGCATACATAACATAACATACCTACATAAACTCACACCGTCGTTCCCAGAGTGGGGTAGGCAGAGCTACAGAATTATCTACAACTTTTTAAACTTGTTCATGATTCTGTAACCACATTTTGCACAATGAATGGAACACGACTTATAATAATCGATTTCCTTGACTATACCTTTATGTCCCACAGGTGATATTATTACTAAATATTTGTTAGAAACAGTCCATCTAGTTTTATAGATCTATATGTTGTCGTGTCGTAAATGAGGTAGGATGCCAATATGCATGCATTGTGCACTAACTCAATACTGCCAGTCTCATGTAGCCGAGTGGCTGCTAACAGAATTTGTTATGAATATCATACTCAGAGTAGGTGACGCCTGCATTGTAGGCTAAAAAAAAACTTTGCTTATGTAAAATAACACCAAAAATATCTACAAAATTATAGTATTTATCCATTATTTTATTTTGAAAATAACAAAAAATACAGATAGAAATAAATATTTTTTGACGATAAATCTGAGAATTGCTTAGATCCTTGGTTTTTTAAATGCCATTGACCAATTTTGTTTGTGTCATTTTACGTTCAGTTTGAAATAATTATTATAATTAAGGTATTAAGTAAAGTGCTTACTATTTTTTTGGGGTACGACATAATGTATCTACGGTTCGTCAAATAATGTGGTCTGTGTGAGTGAGACAACTGCAATTGTTGCCGGTTATGAATATCACTATTTTAAAATATATGTTTATATGTTTTTGCTGTAAATGTTACATAATAACTTGATTTAAGTAAGTCATTTAGCTAAAACAAGGTGGTGTTAAAAGTCTTTAGTTGTCCCTGCTTGCGGCGGCGGCGCCGGCGGTTGGTAAACATTTGTGATGGTACGAGTAGACGGTATCAAGGAAAGGAATAAGACATTTAAAAAAATCTCATTCGAAATTCTTGTTACTTCGTATTTCCAATTGTTTACAGAAAACTTTTACGAAGGAAGCGAATTTCTTTTTAACATAGCTTTGACATGCTTTTCACTCGAGTGAGCAAAGCTAGAAGCACCTTTATTTCAATGCAATTTAAAAATATGTAGGTACGTAAGCATGATGACGTCAACTGTACAAAAATTTGGGGCGTGAACAATATTAACTACAATAATACAATTATTATTTTATCACATCAATGGAAGTCTTCTTAGACCTGATTCGTAGTCGTTGACCAAGCGCAGCAAGCGGAGATGCAAGAGATTCGCAATCTGATAAATTAATACGTCATCTCCCATTATAGTGATACTTAAATTAAACAATTCACTCGGCTACAGTTTTGTTAAACAAAAACACAGCAGAATGCCGGCCGCGCGAGGCGTGAAACGCACGGCGTCGAAAACCGTCTCCGCCACGTCAGCCAGCGTCCCCAAGAGCAAGAAGAAACGCGTAGGTAAGATCTTGTAAAATCTCCGTTGCAGTTGTTTTCTTTACCTTTTTGCCCGACGTCAATGACCTGTCAAAGTATGATGGCGGGAAACACGACGGACTTTATGCGTTTCCTATTTTCATCCAATTAGTTGTTTCAAACTTTATTTCAGGTACATTTTGAACAACATATCGTGTTATCTGATTTTCAATGTGCTTTTTCATCATAGTATGAACGATATAATTATTCTTAGTTGACTTTGAGGTTATACTGACTTATACTGTGATTAGATACTCGTGAATTATTATGAAATCATTTTATCCACGCTGTTTTTGTTCCCGTTTACATAGCTTACTTTTAACTACATCCCTTATTCTCGTATATGCATAGTATACACATAAACAAGTTAAATTATTACATGCATTTATTCACGTATATGTATAGGCATAGATTACGCCATGATAAGCCAACCATAGAGATTAAATAATGGAAAACTTGATAGCCAGCGTGACAGCCATTTTATAAATAATAACATGCATATTATATTAATTGGTTATGTAATGTTTACTTTGCCTTATGTTATCTATGATTCATTGACATAATATGGCTTCAGTAGTTCAAGATCATCATACAGTAAGCTATAGTCCTATTCACATTGTTGTTAGCTGCTATGTAAATTTCCCAAGATTATTAATATCAAAAACATATAAGATTAATTTAACGAAGATGCTCTGACCTAGTTGGTGGTGACGCTGCCTACGAAGCTAGTTGTCCTGGGTTCAAATCCCGGTAAGGGCAGAGATTTGTGCGTTGAGCGTGAATATTTGTTCCTGAGTCATGGATGTTTTCTATGTATTCAAATATATATTTTTCTATGTAAGTATTTATATCATTGGTTAGTACTCATAGTACTAGAGCTGCAACGGTCAACACCGACTCTACTTTTTTATTATGGCGTAAGTCTTATTCCCAAATAATAAAGAAAACGTTATTGATTTTATGTGCTAATAGTGATACAGTTTTGGTTGCAACGGTGTTATCGAAAATGTAAATAGACTGTGTAACGTCAAAATAAGTTATCGGTAATAAAAAAAAATGTTGAGTACAGGTTTTTGAAATATTTAATATAAATATTTGTGTTAGTAACTTGAAAATTCATGATGCACTACATGTTAAAAAAACTGATTGAAGGCCAAATATTACATCTCGTAAATCATTGGTACAGTGGTGCATTAGGGTGCTTCTAGGATGCTATGAGAACGATAAGCAGCAAATAGTCTTGGATCTAGGGAAAGACTTCCCGTCTAGACTCAAAATGTGCCAGTGGTACCATTCTGCAAGTGTCAGGATTGATCAGTTAAATGTATTTCAAACCACAATTCCATGACGTTTGAATCACGCACCAAAATTTTAGTTGTACTTATAAGTATAATTTCAAGCTTTGAATGTTTTTATTTTTCTTTATGATTATGTAAACTTGTTTTACTATGTCATGGCGTAGTATTTGAATCAAGATCCTTTATTTATCTTATCTATCTAAACCAAGTTGCTGATTCATCAGTCGTGGGATCTAAAAGTAAATGAAATAAATACAACTACAAATTCTGAAACTAAAACAATGGTATGGTATGGTATGGTGATGCACTCCTTTTTCCGCACTTAGCCTGTGGAAACTAAAACAATTACAACTTCATATTTAAAATTTAGCTAAAATATGTATGAAGTCTGCCTAATAAGTAGTTGCATTCTTCAGCGCTTTGTCATTTTAACATTATGTTTGAACTGCTGCATTAATCTGTCATCAAAATGCCAAGTAATTTGTAACTTATAGGAAATTCATCCTATGAATTCCAAATGCTTTGGCATCTTTAATGACCAGTCATCGGAATAGGTTGTGCAATTTCACGGGATTTCAGTGCGTAAGCTTAGTATGGATATAACTTGCAATCCCAGATTTTCACTTTGAAAAGTTTTAAAGTTTGTGTTTGGTTTAAAATAAATATCAGGGGACATTACACAAATTGACCTAGCCCCACAGTAAGCTCAAAAAAGTTATTTATTTATATTTTTGACAATTATTATACTGCTAGTACAAAGTTGGTATTGACGAAATTATGTTGACACTTTAATTTTGACATTCTTGCAAACAAGAAACCTTTTTTATTAAATATCTTATTATAAAAATACGAATCCCGGAATCCCGAGTCTTATCCATATTATTTATAATGTTTGAGGTCATTCACTGACGACTCCAAGAACATTTGTTTTCAAATGAGTCCAAAATTTTCGTTTGTGACCGTCCAAGAAAGTATTTACAAATTTGAGGACATTTTATACCTAAGTAACACTTCAAAATATATGATGAGTTCTTTCTACAAGCCCACACACACAGATAATGGTTGCGAAAATAAATGTATACTACCTAGTGGATACAAAACAGATGGAACTACCAGACACCATCCCCTGTGGTATTTTACCTAGCAATAATTATGTCAATGCCAAATCCTTGCTACAAAGTTGCCTCTGGTGATGAAAAGAGTGAAAACTAGATTTATGACAAGCTATTTGTTTATGCCATAAGAGATTCTACTGCAGTGAATTAAAAGTCTGACCATAGGGTCGTGTTTTTAATAGACTAGTAAATGAAGCCAAATAGTGTTGATACTTTTAGTTACTTTGTACATTTGCAGGAACGTTACTTATAACTTGAAAATCCTGAGTTTTGACACATTTTCCTGCTCAACTACGCGTGGAGAAAGGAACGCTGATCGTGGGCGGAACAACATCGTTTTTCAAACGCTCTGCGCTCAAAAAATCACTAAAATAGGAAAAGATCGTCGTAAAACCGCGTTTTTAGTGTTAAAACGTGCAGCTTGTGGTGGGCTAAGGTGTGGTGGGGTAGGTTTTAACCGGAAGTGTCACCTAGAGGTAGGATTGACCCTTAAACTGTAAGTTTCAAATTTTTTTAATCTTCTGGCTGCTTCGCTATCCGATTCCTATCGACAACCCCCGTTTTTTTTCACACCAAGAGTTGTCTTTTTGCACCTTCCCCCTAAATTTCCCCCTAAAGTCTACCCTAAATTTCAGTTTTTTCCGTTTTTAATTTAAAAGTTATAACCAAAAAACTCTTTTCACTCGAGCCACGACACATAGGTAGGGACGTCCCAGGAACCTGGCTTTTATATTAAAACATCCGGCTTAACTTGCCGATCCTCGTGACGTTTGGCTTTTTCTGAAATTCGTCTAACTTTAGAAGTTATGTCCAAAAATGTAAAAAAAAAAATCCCCCGCCCCCTCTCCCAAAATAAACCGATAAACCCCGTTTTTTTTTATATTTTCTCTCTAAATCTAAATAAGACTACATGTTCCAAACTTAAGACTATCTGATCCAAATTTCAGACTTTTTCGCTCAATAGTTGTTGTTTTATTGATTTCCTTATTACTGTCTCGAGGCCGCACTTCGTCGTCAGTTTACGTAAGTTCAAACATCATTTCCACTTTTTTCCTGGACTCCTTTTTTAAATTTTTCTTATTCCATAGGTTTCTTATTATCTCAAAATCTCATTTTTTGGTGGGTAAGTAAAACTTTCTAATCAAATTTACTAATTAATTACAGCGCGTTTAACTGTTCCAATGTTTCGGTTCACTATTTCAGTTTTATTTTGGCGCATCCAAATGCAAGCATTACCTATCTTTTCATAAATAGTCATTCCTCATCTCTCTAAATACTTATTCCATATACATTTAATTACACGCCGACTAGTAGGTAGTTTATTTGTATCGCATTTTTAGTACCGAGGCTTCGGATAAAGTGAAAAATATACTAAATTGTGCGGAAAAGTGTGTGGCGTAATGGTAGGTATCGGCTATAACCGGCCGCAATATCCGGAGGTAGGACTGACCGACAACCTGGTAAGTACCCACAAAGTTTACATGTCGAAGACAACGCCACCAGAATATGATCGTTGACCTACACTTTTTTTTTGTGACACAAAAGGTGCGTATTTTGAGTCCCCTTCTGGGCCAACATTTTTGTAATTCTACTTCTTTAATTCCCTTAGTTTCTAGGTAAATACATAAAACCGCTCGAGCCACGCGCCCATTAACACCTAAGACGGTATGAGAGACACGTTCTAACTGAAATGCTGTCAGTCGCAAAGGGCACTCCAAAACAAAAGATCTGGCAAATTTTGGAAGGCAAATATAATAATTAAAGTTCTGCGGCTCTCGTATTACGGGCATGTGCTTAGACGCCGTAACCCTCACCTATTGTACGCGGCCCTCGTGTATAAGGAACGCAGAAGGAAAATAGGCCGGCCTATATTTACTTGGGAGGACTCTCTTGACCAGGACATACGAGAATACACTAACAAGAGTCGTGCCTACTGGCGAACCATCGCGGATAATAGAAATCGGCTCAAAAAAAACCGAAAAGGTCTATGACCTGAAACCGACACAGAGACAGAGCCCGAGGATACTGAGGGAGCAGATGTAGTGTATTAAATTGTATTTTCGATATTAGATTTAATTTTAAGCAGTCCATACCTTTAGTATAATATTACACACCAAGTATTTTATCTATCTCCCTAATGCTGACTTAACGATGCCTGAATTCGGGTTGGCTCCACCTTCCGTCTCTCCTGTCATATCGACTGCAAACCCTACACTCCTATCCTATCTACCTGACTCTCCGGTGTCTCGGGCAGGTGCGCTGCTGCCTGCGGCGGGCGGAGATGGTTGGTGCAGCAAAGGCGACAAGGCCCGCATGCCCTGATCGGTTTAGTATTAGTGGCTGGTCGGGGTGGGTTAAGGTTCTCGTGCTCTGCCGGCTCTTCGCTACTCTTACTGGACCGGTCGGGCGGGCGTGCTTCTCCCCGCTAGCCTAATCTAACATCTCCTCTCCGTCGCAGTCAGCGCGTACGGGTCCTTGCAGCAGAACTGCTGGCTGGAGGTGTCAAAAGAACAGAACAGAACAGATCAATGGAAGTCTTCTTAGACCTAAAAATCCAAATAATATTTTAGGACAAAATAATGTGTTCCTACGAGAAAGGTAAATAAAACTCATTTATGTACTTATTATTAAACGTTAAGTATGATTGGTTTATGTTACGGTAATGGTTTATATGTATATTCAAACATAAACTCACGCCTTTATTCCCAGAGTGGGGTAGGCAGAGCTACAGAATTTCCAACAACTCCAAAAACTTGTTCATAATTCTGTAACCACATTTTGCACACTTAGGCGAAGATGTTTAACAGTGTATTAGTGACAGGTTGCAAGCCCATCGCCTAACAGTACTACACGCCTTTATTACCTTAGTCGGCTTTTACGACATCCACGGGGAGACTTGGAGTGGTACTATTCTAATCCGGCAACCACACGGAACAATGTATATTCAAGATTTATTAATAAGACATTCCTAAACGCCTGCTTTCGTATGACCCACAAATTACACTCGACACATTGCCCACGGTTATTGAATAGGGGCCCGAGTAAAGAAAAAATAACTTACATAATTGGTAATTTTGTACAAACTGTGCACTTGGATAAAGGCGTGTAGTACTGTTAGGCGATGGGCTTGCAACCGGTCACTAATATACTGGTAAACATCTTAGCCTAAGTGTGCAAAATGTGGTTACAGAATTATCAAAAAGTTTTTATAGTTGTTGGAAATTCTGTAGCTCTGCCTACCCCACTCTGGGAATAAAGGCGGTGAGTTTATGTATGTATGTATGTGCACTTGGATCAAATTTAGTAAATAATTGAACTAGTGCAGTGATTTTACCGCGCCGTATCAAATTAATGTTTTATTGAACAACTTAGCATTAAAAATAACTAGCGACCTGCCCTCGCTTTGCTTCGGTTTATGTGAGTATAATAATATATAGCCTTCCTCGATAAATTGACTATCTAACTATGAAAGATTTTTTCAAATCGGACCCGTACTTCCTGAGATTAGCGCGTTCAAGCAAACAAACAAACAAACAAACTGTTCAGCTTTATAATAGTAGTACCTATATATAATGATGTTTCTTAATAACTAAATCGGATACCAAGATGTAATAGTAGGTATCCGAAGCTAGTATTATTAATTATATGCATGTATTATTATCATTGCAGCTAACTGGTATAATTATATCACCGTCTATTGCACTTTGTCTTATATGTATATCGTTTGGTATACATTGATAATGTAACGATGGGTCTAATTTAACTGTCGCAAAGGGCGGTCGAATTGTATAAACAATGTGATAACATTTTAATTTGAGACGAAGTGGAATAGAATCTAAGGCAGACACAGTGTTCTGCCTGAGAGTTCGTCCGCGTCCAACTCGTTTATGTTTTTTCCTTAACAAACATTAAAAAAATCCGGGGTTATAAACATTATTTATTCTACGCTGGGGTTCAAGTCGTTTCTATACATTTCATCAAGTTTGGTTTAGCAGTTTAGCCGTAAAATGCACACAAACAGATAGGTATCCGCAAAGACAGACAAAATACCTTTTGCGTTTAGCACACTGTAGGGATAAATAAAGCAGTATAGCAGAGTTCAAAAAAAAAGAGGCTCTCAGTTCCTCAGAATCTTTTCTTTAAACAACATACACATACATAAATACATGCCTTTATTCCCAGAGTGGGGTAGGCAGAGCTACAGAATTACCAACAACTCTAAAAACTTGTTGATAATTCTATAACCATATTTTGCACACTTAGGCTAAGATGTTTACCAGTGTGTTTAAACAACATCATTTGAAATTATTTTGGTTTGCCAAACCAAATGCATTAGTCCGTTTACAGTAACCAAATGACCTTCCTCGACGACATTAATTAGTTGAATCTTAATCAGAATGTTCGGGCATTGTTCGGACGTAACGGTTTCGCCTCGCCACCCACGTCGCGACGTTTCCGCTTCGTCTGGTACGACAACAATACACCTTGGATAAACATTCAAAGCAAAATTCTGATCTCTCTGGGAAACAGGCGTGATTTAAAGTATGTATGTAATACACTAACCAAACACGGTAAATAAGTCAACAACGTTTATTGTAATTAATTTGATAAGAGTTATTGGGTTAAGGAGTAGATATTATTAGCGATCGAGCACAGTAGCTTGTGTGTCATATCACATAGCTAAAATAACTGACGTCTTTACGTAGGTATATTCAACACGTCAGTGACCTCGAGCGGCAGGCCTAGATACGCACTGGGTGTCAGAACTCTATGGTTAGGTACATATACCCGAATAACATCAACACACACTTAATGCATACATAGGTTCCTAATAAGCAGAAATGTAATGGGAACAGTCGGCATAAAGACACTCACACGCATTTCCACTTTCTAATGAACATAATCAATATTCAAACAGTCTTCCCCGCGCCGCCGGCCTCGGAGCACGCTCGCGTCTCCACCGCTCGAGGTCATGATCGAATCATTACCGCCATCACCGAATATTTCTGTTTCTTACGAAATGACCGCGGCGTCAGCGCGATTACCTCATACCATCTACCTATTATTAGATAACTACGTAAGCCGGCTTCCATTTACGCCCTAGTAACCATCTCGCTGTGCAACAAAACGAACGCGTTGCCCGCAAAAATGAGAACACACGTTCTCTTCTATTTTGTTGCAACCTTATTCGTTGCGAACAGCTACAAAATCCTGGGTATATTCCCTTCATTGGACAGAAACAACCACTTGACGTACCGTGGGCTGTTCCGCGAATTAGCAGTTCGTGAACATGACGTGACTTTGATCAGCCATTTCCAGCTCCCAAATCCTCCAGCATCGTACAAAGATATTTTGTTAAGTGATCAACAAGTGTATAAAGGGCTGTCGTTTGAATCTGTGATTGTGAATGAAGTGTCGCGGGTACCGTTTGAAACGCTAGTGTCGACAAAAGCCGGCAACGATGACTGCAAGAAACTAATGAATCACCATCAAGTTCTGTACATGTTGAAGACACGACCTCGGTTTGATGTTGTTTTGGTGGAGTCGTATAACAGCGACTGTGGCATAGCATTGGCTGCCAATCTGAGTGCACCTTATATCGCTTTCAATCCGCAACCTATCCAACCATGGCAGTACAACAGGCTAGGTATCAATTTCAATTCCGCTTCCGTGCCTTTAGCTGGCCTTCCGTATGGAAAGGACCCTTGGTACTTCGATAGGTTGAGGAGCTACGTTCTGTACCATATCACCAATTGGGTGTACTACGTTGGATCGCAAGTTACTGACCACGTCTTCTTGTACAAATATTTGGGAGATGATTTACCGAGTTTGGAGAGTTTCGCCTCCAATGCCAGTTTAGTGTTTGTAAACACGCACCAGTCGCTGTTCGGCGGGGTTGCCAGGCCAGATAACGTTATTGACATTGGAGGCATCCATGTAAGGCGTCCAAAAGTAATACCTACGGTAAGTACATACAAACGTTAGGAATGTAAGTTTTTCGTAACCGATATTACGAGTAAATAGGTAGGTTACTGTATGAAATGACACAAGCGTTACTAGAACTCACGAAAACCGGTAACAGAATAATGTCCCTTGCAGAGATTATATCTCTAATAAAATAATAAAACCTTTGCAAAGTAGTTTAAATATAGTATGAGGAAATGAGATTTCATGCAAAAAATTTATACAACTAAGTACAATAGCTGCTGCCCGGGATCCGACTACGAAGAAAAAAAAATAGCTTGTGTTACTTCGTAATAATATAGTTTTCTACTAGTGAAAGAGTTTTCAAAATAGATTTTGTAGTTTCAGAATACAAATCTTATCGCTTATCTTTCATAACTTTCTTTACTATTTAAAAATATTGAAAGTTCCTATTTTCATCTTTAATTGAAATTCATAAAGTTAAAGTTAATTGTGTTTCAATGTACGAGTTTATAATTACTATTCTACATTATCTTTCAAAAGCTTACCAAAGAGCGCTATTACCATTTTACATTATCTTCTCACGTTACCTTCACAAAAAGCGGGCAATACATGTCACGCACAAGCTGATGTAAATTAAATTTGCTCCTATCATTTCAGGAAATTGAAAGATTCATAAACGAGGCTGAGCACGGCGTTATTTACGTCAACTTGGGTTCGACGATGAAAGACTCCACGCTGCCGCCAGAAAAACTGCGAGAACTGTTATCAACATTCAATAAATTGCCTCTAAGAGTCCTTTGGAAATGGGACGGAGACAGTATTGAAAATTTGCCAAGAAACGTGATGACTATGCGGTGGTTCCCGCAGTACGATGTTTTAAGTGAGTCGGTTATAATTGTTATAAAGCTATTATTATGATTCTAGTAAAATAAGATATAACAGGATAGTTAGAACTAATCTAGGGGTTGCATTGCGATCGGAGAAAATAGAAAATTTTGTTCATACGTCACTGGGTGCTAAGACTAACAATTTTAATGACGTTTTATTGTAAACTACTTGTTTGTAGTTGGAAATGTACCGATAAAATAGTAGATGCAAAATAAAACGTCTGTGGTTTTATTCTTTTAAAAACGACGTACCATATACGTTCGATCGTTCCACAGAGCCTTGTTGAGAGCCTTGCTGCCTAGTTGAGAATGCACGCGCTAAAATGTGTGGTTTGTACGCTCTGACGGGACTACTTAAACTCGCCGGTTTATATAAGCCACACCGCCGCGTTCACTCGTTCCAACGACCGAACGCCGCCGGTTTTAAGATTATAACACCCCTGTGTATTTGTATGAAAACCTGGACTTCCAATTTTAAATCCACGATAGATTTAATTATAAGTTATAATTTATAAGTTATAAAGTTATAAAAATTATGTTATCTAAATATATAAAAGGAGAAACTGACTGACTGACTGACTGACATATCAACGCACAGCCTAAACGGCTAAACGTAGGCACTTGAAATTTGGAAGGGACGTAGCTTAGGTACCGTAGAGGTGCACTAAGAAAGGAATTCCCGAAATTCCCACGGGAACGGGAATTAGCGGGAAAATCCTTTTGTATGAAAAATGTAAACCGAAGCGAAGCGAGGGCGGGTCGCTAGTAAATTATAAAGGTTAAAGTTTGACACATTTTGTATGTACGAGTAGTAAACGTCAAAATTTTATTTTGAAGTAACAAGAGCAAGGCAGACGATTATCCATTACGATTGATGGCTTCGCAATAGATAGGTGGCGAGCGGTTAAAAAAAGCCGTTCGATTCTAAAATAAAACGTATGTTTGGAATATACGTTTTATTGCGTGACGCATTCGACAAAATATTTTAAGTGGTTTGGAATAATGTAATTTTGCTTTGCGATGATCGTCGAGTAAATATTGGGTAGAAAATACAATTACATACGTGCAAATTATAAATTTCACACGGTTTTGCCATTTTATATACCTACAATATTTTACGCCCTTATTTATTGAGGTAAGTAGGTACATACTTTTAAAAATCTGCGAAGTGCATGTTGAACACGCAATGGCTTAACGCTTGAAAGTGAAATAAGCGGGTATCCCTTACACATGAGAAACAACGTCAAAATACTTATAACTTTTTTAAATCAATATCGCGTTCGAGAATAGTTCTCCAATCATCATGTGACGTAACAAACAATTTTCGGACAAGTTGGTTAGAGCAAGATTTTTCAGATTTTATTTCTTCTAAACCCACGTTATTTTTATTTTAAAACATGTTATTTTGCCCATTTCAAAACTAATCTGTTATCTGAGTAATTTCCGGCATTAGGTTAATTGTAAATACTCAAGTAAACAAATATATATTACATAAACATACGAATGAAACAAACATTAAACGTCTTGGGAAAAAAACAGTTTCGTTTTTAGTAATGGTACCTTGTGCAGCGTTCATTCGTCCGATTACCGTACCGCCGCGCAGCAGTGCTCGCATTGTTGTGTTCCGGTGTAGAGAGTAGACAGCTCAGGGTTGGCAACGCATTTACACACTTAACACGTTCACTGTCCCCATACAAAACGATCTGACAATGTCAACAAGTCCAACTGTGTATTTAGTAGGTATGGGGATGTGACCCCATAGTTAGTGGAAGCGCGGAATCCTGAAAAAAACTTCATGACCCCATATTTGGGGCACCCGGACAGGGAACGTGTAAAGATTGTAGTCTTGACGATACAAATGTCTATTGGTCTCAGCCATCACGTGTCTTTAGTAACATTAACATTAACTTTTTTCAGAACACGAAAACGTCAAGGCATTCGTATCACACGCCGGAATCCTTAGCACTATAGAAGCAATAGACGTGGGTATCCCAGTAGTAGCTATACCTCTGTTCGGAGACCAGTACGGCAACGCAGCCGCCCTGCAGGATGCTGGAGTCGCCACCATTGTGTCCTACCAGGATCTGAACAAGGATTATCTCTTGAACGCGATCAATGAGGCGCTGGATCCCAAGTAAGATATACTTTAATTTTATGAATGCAGAATCTTAAGAAATCAATGCCAAGGTTTTAGGTCATACATAGGTGTTTGTTTTAGATTGATCATGACTTTGCACGACCGCGGCAACCAAGAAGCTTAGAAATGTACACTGCAAATAGTCTAATAGATAAAATAACGGTTATACATGTACATCATGAGTGTCCTCTCTTTCACTTTTATACGCTCTTGTGCTAGTCTAACCGACTTCACCCGAACCCGAAAGATTTTATATAATAATTATGTGCTTTCCCCCGGTGAAGCGAGACGAAGAAGCGTGAGAATATAAATTTGTATTAAAAATCATTTTCATTGAAGATGGGCGAGGAAGGAACGATTTTTTACTAAATACAATTTAAATTCTTGTCTCGCCTCGCTTTGCGGGTGGAAAAGCACGTTTAAGCAGGGTTTCCACTGCGAGCGGAGCTGAGCGGACTTTGTTTAGCATACAACTGTGCATTCAAAAGGTTTGCCCCCGGTGGAAACACTTGAAGTCTCCGATGTATGCTGAACCGAGTCCGTACGGGGCCGGTTCCACTAGCAGCGGAAACCCTGTTTAAGAGGATTGTGAAGCTAAACATTTCCATACAAAATGCGATAACGTTTCTTTCCCCTTAAACTTGGTCCGATTTTTACGTTTCTTGAATATGTTGTAGATATCACGAAAAACTATGTCTCTACATTTTCCTTTACAAGAAAATGTTTCTTAGAATGAAAGAAATTTAAAAAACCAAAATAGGAACGTACTGACATAGTTCTTTATATTTAAAGGGTGAGAAACGTTATCGCACGGAGCTTTTAAATGGTTTTTTTTGACAGCTACGCGATTTTACCGCCGTTTCACAATCCTCTTAATAAGAGAGGGCCCAGACAAGATGCATTACGCTAACTATCGTTTCTATTCGTTTAGTTTTTAAACCAATCGCGACACTGGCACACCACGTGACTCTTCGTAACACGTCATCTTCCAGTGACGCGATTGGTTTAAAAACTAAATGAAGAGAAACGCTAGCTAGCGTAGTGCATCTTGTCTGGGCCCTCTGTTGCACTTTGTAAACGCTGCCACAAGTCGCCGCGGCGCGGTGCAGAGTCGACGTCGTAAGCCAGGTCCCGTATTATGGTCGCCTTTATCGCGGTGGATAAGGTATCGGTTACTTCGCACGTACATACTGGTCGGAAAGTGACAGATGTTGTATCCACATTTATTCACATCAATAAACACAACCATAACATGCCCGCTCTGGCTGTTAGTCTATGCATACAAAAGACTATTCGTTGTCGAACGTAAACTAAGAATGACACAGCAAAATAAGAGGAGAATTTGGGCGATGATCACAACTTAAAGCCGTATAAAACTTAGGAACCCAAAGTTTTTCTTTGTTTGTGTTTTTGGTGTCTGTCTAACACATAAAGTCACGGTTTGGCCCAATTACAGTTCAGTGTTTTTAAACTGGTTTTTGTTGTAAAGTTAATCCTTAGGATTATAAAAAATGCATTGAAAATGTTGTCGTAAAAGAATGCAATTTATTATAAACCTTTTGAATCACTGGTATCTAAATATATAAAAGGAGAAACTGACTGACTGACTGACATATCAACGCACAGCCTAATCGGCTAAACGTAGGCACTTGAAATTTGGAAGGGACGTAGCTTAGGTACCGTAGAGGTGCACTAAGAAAGGAATTCCCGAAATTCCCACGGGAACGGGAATTAGCGGGAAAATCCTTTTGTATGAAAAATCTAAACCGAAGCGAAGCGAGGGCGGGTCGCTAGTATTCCATATTCTGTTGTATAATTTGAATGTTTACCTAGTGGTGTCCAACTACAATTGTGACAAAATTAAGTGGCAAAACCGACAACACTTGTAAAATTAAACAAACTCTTAGAGGACACGACCCCGTACCCAGAGATATTTTAAGACAATTATCTCGTTCCTGTTTCGAATATTTATTTGAAAAAATCCGTCATTAAGGAACCACTTGCTTAATTATTAACTTACTCAGAGTGCAGCCATAAGATTTGAAATGGTAAAATGAATAGCGTTCCATAGCCGCTTCTTAGATTTGTGAATGAGCCCAGTCCCCTCTTTTAACTGTACAACCTGTCTTAGTTGCGCAAGACTTTCTCTGAAGATTTCCCCATATCGTTGCATTTGTATAACATACTTGAACCTGTGTATGTACCTTAGTTGAGATGGGAAAGAAACATCGTTTACCCTATTTAAATTTTAAGGTAATAATAGTTAATAACTCTTTTATTTACATGAGTTACATGACCCAAGCTGTTAGTCATAATCTGACTTAGAACGTATAAAATACGTTATAAACTTATATACTTACGTATAAAATACGATATAACTCTAGTTGAATTTTTACGTTCCTCTAAATTTGTCCATAAGTGAGTTTGAATTTCTGTGTTTTTTTTTTTTTTTTTTTGTTTTTTTATGGCATCGAGTAGACAAACGAGCACACAGGCCACCTGATGGTAAGTGGAAACTGTGACCCATAGACATTCGCAATCACAAGACTGCAATGCAATCCTAAGACTGCAAATGCGTTGCCAACCCTGAGGCTAAGATGGAATGCCTCTATGCTAGTCATTTCACCGGCTGTCTTATCCCCAAACCGGAACACAACAATGCGAACACTGCTGTTTGGCGGTAGGTTAATGGATAAGATGGTGGTAGCGATCCGGACGGACCCTGCACAAGGTCCTACCACCCGCGTGTTATGTACAATGAAGTGTTTAACTCCCTACATAATCACCGTACCGATACGGTTGATTCCCAAAAATGTATCGAATACTTTATGGTGTACCTAACGATTATAAAAATTTATGTGATAAATTATCTTGTTCCAGAACGCAGCAGCATGCTAAACTTATGTCAAGAGTTTGGCACGACCGTCCAATGTCTCCTTTGGAAACTGCCATATACTGGACGGAATACGTCGCTCGATACAACGGCGCTCCGAACCTGCTAGCGGCATCTGTGAGCAAACCGTGGTACCAGCAACTACAGTTAGATGTCTTGGCGTTTGTAGCTCTAGTAGTTTACCTAATGTGCTACGTTCTGAAGAAAATCGTTGGCGCTGTATGCTGTTGTTGCTGTCGCTCGGACGAACCCGAGACTGCAAGCACTTCAGCGGAAGAAAGAAGAACTAAACGAGTGAAATTTGAATAATCATCGAACTTTCATTCGTTTTGGTTGTGTACGCAGTGTACGTCACAAAGACTTTACAAAAGTACTTATAAAAATAAGGAACACATTTTTTTACTGCTCATGATAATAATTTATTTGCTTAAAGTGTTTTTGGTTATTTAAAATAAAGTTTAATAACATTATTATGTTTAGTTTATTTTTAAGTAAGTACCTAAACTACCTAAACGAAAAGGACCCATGCTACAAAAGTAAATATAATGGTATGAAGCTATGCTTGAAGTGAAGGTATCCGTGAGGTTTAGACAGTAACGCTAACGTTATCGTTTTTCGATACAAAATAATGGAATAGACAGCGACGCGAGACGCGACGATCGTCACTTTACGTCAATCTTATAGGTACGTCTGTTCAGTTTTCGAAAATCGCTTATCCACGCTAGCACTAGGCATCATTTCTAGACCCACATCATTATTATCGGGTTCCCTGCACCGAGGAAAAGGGGCTGCTTCCTCCGAGAATTGCTTGTCCTAGGGGCCGCTGACAATCCAGCCTTAATCGAACGCCATTTACGCCATTCATAAAGGTGATGTTGATGGAATTAAGACTTTCGACAGGTGGTACCTGAGTAAGTACCTACATAAGTGGAACACTCCCCTCTGGATTTTAATAAGAAATAACTTTAAATATAGGTAAGTAACTAATTCTGGTCTCTTGGACTGGGTATATTATCAAGTACCTCACCAAGATAGTACCTATGTTTATGTCTTATATTATAAATATACTCAAAAATGAGTAAGTACTGTGTACAACAGACGCGCAGAAATCACGCGTTTTCGTTTGTACGCCGTGACATTAATTTGAGCCCTATTAAGAAATGATTCATGCGTTTTTATCGTATCATTAATTATGTTACTTTATCAGAAATATGTTATCAATGTATAATGATACAGCAGATTTGCGGTCCGCGATCTCTGGTTATGACGATGAGGTAAGCCACGTCCCGGGGTCGAATCTCAAGGGCAAATATTTGTGCAATGAAATGGATTGACTGTTTTCTATGTATAATGTAGGTATTTTCTTCAAAGTATATGTGATCAATAACCTTTGTCCAGTACTAATAGTATAAGCCTAGAACTCAGATTGGGACTAGGTCAATTATTAAATGTTCTTGACTTGTGCACCTTGAGCACTGTGTAGGCATTAAGTCAGTCGTTCGTATTTGTTTTTGTACAACAATGATGTAAAAAATAAACAAATTACCATTTTGATATGAATATTTTTTTCAGTATTCAATTGTGGTTGGCGTGTTCTGTGCACGCGATAATGGTCATACATATTTTTTTAAGCTCATGGCATTTTGTGAGTACCTACCTATGTGAAATCGCACATATTGATTGTTGTTTATTTCCACAGGTGTCTTTTTTAGACAATACAAGGTAAACATAAATTCATATATCGTACTGCTAGATCGAAACAGTAGTAACTTAAAATACACATGTATTTTAAAATCAACTTTAATACAACTTCCATGAACTTGAAACCAAACTAGCAAGGGTTTCGAGTTGATACCTACTGTTTTGATCTAGCAGTGCGATATGTTTATGGGATTTTAGCAACAAATAAGAAATGTTTTTAATGATCTAAAAATGTTAAGTACTTACTTACCTATTCTTAATAAATCAACAAAATATAATGCGAATGCATAAAGTAGGTACTTAACATTTTTAGATCACTAAAAACATTTCTTATTTGTTGCTAAAATCCCATTTTAAGCCAAATTAGGCTCATCTATTCGGTAAGTACCTACCAACTATTGTCTTTTGTGTATGTATGTATGTATGTTTTTTTAACTCATTGTTAATAGTGCTACATGGACTTAAGTTGCAGTTTGCAAAGGGAATTATTGGATATGCATCGTCAAGAGCTATGCATAAAATACATACCTACATACATAGGTACATACATAAACTCACGCCTTTATTCCCAGAGTGGGGTAGGCAGAGCTACAGAATTACCAACAACTCTAAAAACTTGTTAAATGCATAAAATACTCGATCAATAAATAAAGTTATTTAGAAAAAACATCGGTCACGGGCGAATGAATGAATGAATGATATTTATTTCCCAAAGTAAGTCACAGTATACGTTGCATGTTATGTCAAAAGTACAATAAATTACATTGGAATCGTCAACAATATACATAAATTTTGATATAATCAAAATAGAAATAAGAAGTCAGAATAACAATAACAATACAGAACTAAGAAGTTTTCACCGTTTAGGATCGTCACAAAATAAGTCAAAACATTAACTACAAGTAATAAAAAAAAACAACAATACATATTAAATCAAAACAAATTATAAATCAAGGTAACTCTTTAACTGAGTATAATAGATTTTCCAATAAAAGATTCCCTTAAACCTTCTTACTTGTGATGTTAAAGGAAGAAGGTTCCTACTGTTAAGGAGAATATAATGTATTGATGTATTGATATGTTAGTATATGTATTAGTATTATGTATACGTAGTGAGACCCCATGTTGCACCGACACTACTCTCTCTCTTTGCCTGAAGGTTAACTGGTAGAGAATGCCTTACGGCATTAAGTTCGCCTTTTGCATATTAAGATTATTCTTTTGCATGTGCAATAAAGATTAAATAAATAAATAATTTATTGGTTACTTTACTAAGTTGCAGGTTTAGGAAGAACAAGTCCCTGAAAAGGAGACACATCGCTATTCACGTAGAATTTCTTGTCGGGTTTCCCGGGATTTATTTATTTAACCTTTTTTGCATAAAAAAAATTACAAATGGCGAATTTAATGCCTATTGACATTTTTTACCAGTCACACAAATAATCAAACAGGAGCTAACATTTTTATATTTGTATTGGATTGGAATTGGGATTTTCTTTGAGAGATAACGATTTCTGGCAGGTTCCAAACATGATCCCGTCGTCGTTCAGGGGGGTTATTATGACATGGCTATGCAGTTAATTTTACGGTGAGTGTAAAGGACGGAGCTATACCAGTTACATAACTCTGTCCTTTTCTCTCAGCGTAAAATGAATTGCACAGATACTCCATAATAACCCCACTGCTCTTTTTTATGTCAGTCTCACGTCACTCGAGCCAAACCAAAACTGCGCGCAACACTTGACAACGTCCAAGAAGTTCCGATAAGCGCCACCGTAGCAACTTCTATGCAGATGACTTACAAGTCTGACTATGTGGATGACTAACGTATAGTCATGAAATGAAAAGGTTTGTCACTTTTCGACTCTATTAACCAAATAAGGTCCAAAAGTGGCAACACTTTTCGTACCGTGGCTGTACTTACCTTATTGTGGATTATACCCCTCCTCCGACCCCCCCCCCCACCTCCTTGATCGCCTCAATTATCAGTGACCTCGCGGTTATCAGAAATTGGGCAGTTAGATTAAGCTTCTAATCGAATTCTAATTTTAATGCTTGAACTTCTATTTAGGTGTATTTCGCTAATGTAGAGTTGTTTATAGATACTCCCGTGGACTTATTACAGAAATAACTCCATGGATATCACACGCGATGACAATTGTTCGGCAAAAGAGTATTTTCTCTAATGGACTAAACAGAAGCACATGGGGTTAAATCCACGCGCTTCTGTCAAGTCTATATTCAGTTTGAAAATCAACGCAAGAAAATTGCAAGCCAAAACAGAATTGCTAAGTTCTCTCCTCGAAGAAAGCCTCTAAAAACCGTCTTCAAAAACGCAAAAAATATCTCATTTTAAAGTACTTAAATAGCAATAGATATTAAACTATTGAACAAATAAGTAAGTGTTACACCATTTTCAAAACTACATTAGCTAGGTTTATTTGTAATATCTAGTGCCACTATAGCATAGTTATTTTTTTTATACCGTGGAGGACCAAAGTTACGGGATGAAACAGTAAAATATCTGAAAACTGTCTATGGGCAAATGTAAAATTTTAACCCGAAACCCTTATCTATCCGCGGTTTGAATATAGAAACCCGACACTAATCGAGATATCTTATCGCCACCCTTGAAATAGGTACCGTTGAGGAGTTCCGATAGCCATTTGTGGTCTTCATCATCAGTTTCAATTCACCAAATGATACTTTCTGTATGCAAGTGCTGGACTTGTTGCTAAAAATACCAAAATCTTTGCATGTATGACTATAATATTTAAGCAGTTCGCTTAATTCCTCACGGATCCCCTCTTTCAATTTCAAATTCAGATTTGGCGACAATGGGTCTTTGAAAGTATACTCTATCAAACAAAAACAGATTTTTTTAAATCGGACTACTCTGTAAAAAGTTATGCGTGATGATACATCAAGTAATATAATATATGGGTTGACTTGAGAATCTCCTCTTTTTTTTTAATTCGGTAAATAAAATGTATGAAAATAGTAGCCCTGGGCCTCCATTCTGCGATATTAAATAATTTCTATTTTGACGTGTTTTGCTATTGTTTTTATCTCGGCCGCCATCACAGTCAAGAAAACAAGAGCTGGGTCATTCTACTTTTTAGCGCATTATTGGTGAAATTAAAGGCATTTTTAGACATTTTTTTCACGTAAATTTGACTTATATTGAAACTGGAACAACTAAATTTAATAGTTCAAAACAAAACACTTTATATTTATTGATATTTTATCAGGAAAAGTTGGTAACACAGCGGTAAATACACTTTTTCCATACAAATGGCGCGGACATGCGTGACCACTATGTTACCTACTTTAAAGTTAATTATAGTGACTTTTTAAATGTAGTGATAATTTTAAATGAAAGCTAAGTTGTGTAACTATTTCAATATTAAATTACAAAACCGAGCACTTTAACGTTTTTATAAAAATATTATTTGAAGAGCACTTGGCAAAAAATCGACCTGCGCTTAAAAGTAGAATGACCCAGCTATCAAAACGTTGACGATACGACATAAACGATACGGTTTTTACCGCCTACAATATCGGCCGAGATCCTTTTCCTTGAACCAAACTATAAACTACCCTCTTCTAAGAAATATTGTTTGTTAATTTGTCCTCTATAACCACCCCTTATATAACAAGCAAGAGTATAGTCAGGGTCACAGTAAACATTGATAACATCTGTTTCATTGATTACAGTATCCACCCTTTATCCGTCATCTTTTTAATTCAACACTCTCCTGGTATTCAATGAATTATCAAATGAACTTCCTAACAATAACTCCTTACCTATTCGTTTTTACTATTCTTATATGGGGCTGCTCACTAAGGTCCGCTTGCATGCATCCATCATAACCCCATCTTAACCTTAGATTAACAGGTTCGTTAAAATTTACAGTTCTCATATGAATCCATGGAAATGTAACCCGGGCCTAACCTAACCTAGGGTTAAATTTACGTGCAAGCGGGCCTAAATGTTTGACCGGAATTTAAACAGAGTAATTTTAAAAACCAATCACAACTTTTGCATTGACATCCTGAATACTAATTTCCACCGAATCCTTACGTATTGGTTTAATCCCACTGTTTTAAAATGAACTACCAATGATCACACACCTATTTAGAAGTGAATCCTTTTTCATAGAAATAAGTTACTAGCGATTCTCCAAACTTAAAAGTGCAAAATGTGGTTACAGAATTATTAACAAGTTTTTAGAGTTGTTGGTAATTCTGTAGCTCTGCCTACCCCACTCTGGGAATAAAGGCGTCAGTTTATGTATGTATGTATGTATGTATGTCTCCAAACTTTGCTCTCCGTTCCAAGTTCGAACACTTTGATAACATGTGCCCATAATTCTCATTCACTGTAAAAGCATTTCTCAATTGATTTATTTTCTTTTTTGCTACGCCAACCAATTTTTGTAAGACGTAAGGAACATTTTGTCCATTCATACATCCTAGTACACTAATTTACTTTACTTTTTCAACGGATTTTTCAAGGAATTACAATAATGTTAGAAAAGGTTTCCTTTTTACGGTTCCAAACGAACTACATATATTATAGTTTCGCCATGTCTGTCTGTCGACGTCAAACTCACTTTTTCTTAGAAACTATCAAAGTAAAAAAAAAATTGTACACATATTTTATACCGCGATCAATGATGAAGTAAGTTATAAATTTACCTTTTTACATGATTATACATGTGATAAAAACATAACATACATAATATCACACACTCAGTCAGTGCGGGTTTTAGCACTACGAGCGCCTCAGTAGGCAAGCTTTTTACGGTACCCCCAATCTGCCATGCAAACCAAAGGCAAGGGCTAGAGTGAAATAACCAGTCACAGGCGCGTCTTATCTGGCGCCCTAGGCGGTCGCCCAACCGCGTCCTACCCTAAAACCGCTACGGCAGGCACTCAGTTAACGTAAATATCATTACTATGGATAAAGTCGCAGTTAAACAATTCTTAATCGCTCTTACCGCTTCGAGATGCCATTTTGCTATGTAAGAAAATAAGTGCTGAAATAAAACCAATTTCAGCTTTACTCTGTGTGTAATAAATAAGGCGAGATACATTATAGTGCGGTCCTATTCTTTTACTGAATTAGTAATACGAAATACGGACGGAGTAATTAAGAATTATAACCCGTGAATGCAGGTGTAGGTCTTACATCGTATTTCTTAGAAACATAGGTACTTATAGTCTTTATTATTTCTAGCAAGCCGATCTTCTACACAAAGGCCATTGTTTGTGTACAATACTATTATCTTTCTTTGTGTCCGTAACCGCAAGCCGATTACATACAAAAAAGTTAGAACTACATTGAATGTCCATAGAATTATCAACCCTATCCTCTTAGTCAGTAGGTTTAAAATGTAAAGTGTCAGGATACAGATATGTCTTTATTATCTGGCGACAGAAGATGGTAATATTGTGTAGGGAATAAGACCGGTTCAAATAATAAAGACATAATCTGTATCCTGACACTTTACATTTTAAACCTACTGACTAAGAGGATAGGGTTGATAATTCTATGGACATTCAATGTAGTTCTAACTTTTTTGTATGTAATCGGCTTGCGGTTACGGACACAAAGAAAGATAATAGTATTGTACACAAACAATGGCCTTTGTGTAGAAGATCGGCTCGCTAGAAATAATAAAGACTATACTTAATACTTACAACCAAATAATTCAGTGAACAACTCATTTAAACAATTCGATGATGCAATGATTCGATAAGTTATGAACTATAAAAAGACTACTACATACTCATTTTATCGTCATCAACAGCATGACCTGACAGTATTATTAATCTATATCACATGGCCACAATTATTTTGCCTTATCGTAAACACACCTCTCTACGACACATAAATAGCATTTGGGGCTAAGACACGCTTTAGTCAGTCCACCGCGGTGCCTAACATCATGCGGCGTCCCTTGAACATAGCGCTCTCGCTTCTAACAGTCAGTGTGTCCCTCAGTGCAGTCACCTCATTGAACATTCTGGGCATATTTCCGCACCAAGGCAAGAGCCACTTCTTCGTATTCGAACCTTACCTTCGGGAGCTAGCGAGAAGAGGGCACGATGTCACAGTCATATCACATTTCCCTCAAAAAACACCCGTCGAAAATTACATCGACATTTCACTGGCTGGCTCCGCGAAAATTTTAGAAGAATCTTTCCCGTTGGAGAGGTCCTACATTACAATTGTAATGATTGCTCAGTTCCTAGCAAGCAGTGGCAACGATAATTGTAGACAAATGCTGAAAAATAAAGAAGTGCAGAATTTGTGGAAAACTAAAGCTAAATTTGACGTTGTTGTAGTTGAACAATTTAATAGTGACTGTGCTCTGGGTTTGGCTTACAAATTAGGAGCTCCGGTAGTTGGAGTGACGTCACACACGCTGATACCTTGCCATTTTGACCGATTTGGGACCCCTTACAATCCATCGTACGTCTCATCCATGTTTTTTGATGGAGGAACTAAACCCACCCTGTACCAGCGATTTGAAACGATGGTTTTCTACGTATACTTCAACGCTTTTTATAAATGGCATGTTCAACGAGTGGACCAGAATACCTTAGCGGAATATTTTGATGACGTCCCGCCGCTTGAGGAACTGGGAAGAGACATTAAAATTATGCTCTTATATAAGCACTCTATCCTCTTTGGTTCATCGTTATCGCCTGACAATATAAAGGAGGTCGGCGGATATCACGTCGCAATGCCGAAACAATTGTCTGGAGTAAGTGCCGACACTTGATTAATTGAACATTAATGCCCTTGACATGACATGTCCGTAGCATGCCTGTTGATTATATATTAAAGTCACGGTGAAATTATATAAACAAAAATACAAGCAAGTAGGCCAGTGTAGTAGCATAGGTAGTATGCGTCAAGTAGCCTAATTATCTGTTTTGTTTTTTTAATAGAACAATCACAATATTATTAATGAAAAAAATGTCGTCGAGAAGCCTCAAAAATCATTGTTGGGTTTTGGTTAAAAATATCCTTTAATAATAGTTCCCACTAAAGTTAACGCGATGCCTGTCTGTCTACTGTGCCAAAATATTATTAAGTCCTAAATAGAAAATAAAAAACTACCTTCTAAACCGGAAACTAACTTCATTTAAAATGGTAATAGGTTGAAACCAGGGACCGGCCCGCTATCCCATGGGTTTCGAATAGGTTTAAATTATAAGGATTTATTGAGAATAGCCGTACCTATCGCTTGGAAACCGTTCGATTTGCTTTTCGGGTCCCTGATTGAAACTATTCGACAACAATAAGAAACTCCCAAAAAGCA
Organism: Acleris laterana; assembly: GCA_963966035.1. Taxonomy (NCBI): domain Eukaryota; kingdom Metazoa; phylum Arthropoda; class Insecta; order Lepidoptera; family Tortricidae; genus Acleris; species Acleris laterana. The sequence goes on from OZ014452.1 coordinate 7,770,405, forward strand.
ACGGCGCGGGAAATTCACAGTGCATATATTAAAACCTTTCAATGTGCTTCGTCATAATTAGTCGCTCAACTTCTACGTATCATATCGCCACCCTCGAAATAGGTACCGTTGAGGAGTTCCAGTGGCCATCTGTGGTCTTCGTCGTCAGTTCAACTTCACCAAATAGTGCTTTCCAAGAGCAAATGCACGAGTTCGGTACTATGAAGAATTCACAAATCACTATAGGTGTATTTGAATATTTCCCTTGATTTCTTTAAGATCCCATAATCAGGTTCCATTGTGAACAAAAAAAAATCGTTCCAAAGTCTTTGAATGAGTATTCGGGGAATAAGTAACACTCAAAATCCCCGACGAATTTAGAACCTCTCCCTATTTTGAAGTCGGTTAAAAACCATTATACATTTCAATAAAATTAAGTATCTAGTGTATATAACATGCCTCTTTCAAAAAAATATTACCCGCTCCCCTGGCTACTGAGTCACGGTTTTATCGTCTTCTGTTATTAATTTGTGAGGAATTGGATAAATATAAATATAAATATAGGTATATATATATCGGGGACTTTTAAATGTCATCACGATAGGAGGAAATATTAATGAATTATTTTTAAACATGTTATACTTACTCGTAATAATGACACAGCTCAAAATTGATCTACAACTCCACGGTCCTTCTGGTCTCTATCATTCTTACAGGCCGATACAATAAGTGGCTTTGATTTGAAGTACTCAGCGTCTATATCATATCTTACACGTACTGTAAAGTGTTGCTAACATGTTGCTGATTCAAAAGATATATACCTACTTTCTTAATGATATAAGTGTATATTTTATAGCAAGTACAAACAACATCTAACACACAAGTGAATGAAATGCCTTTTTTGTTCTTCATACCTACTTTGTTTGATCAAAGTATTATTGCCATACTTGCCATATTGTTAGTATCCAGACAAATCAGACCCCAATCAATCAATGATTCCAAATCCGACCGACTGAAATCTTGTAGGAATATTAGCAAAATTATTAATACATATTTCCGGGAATTTCTACCTAATTCATTGAATAAATAAATCGTAAATGCAATACCAGTTTAAGTTTCCAGCAGTACGAACCTACTCAAGTGGTTGCTAGCTTGCTATTTAACATGACACTTCTCGCTACGCCCTTTGTCGCACGTAACTTTTTAAACCTTACACGCATAAAAATACTTATAAAAAAGTTAATTCTAGATTATAATTACACATCGAAACACTAAAAATATTTCATAATCCGATCATAAATTGAAGTTTCTTTATGATTTCTTCTATCATAAATTCAGAGCTTATGAATCATAAGCTCTGATATGGCTCCCCAGGCCGAACTTAGTCTTTATTATCCTTTGGTAGGGGCAAGGTTTTTTTTTATCTAATTTGCCGTATGATGAAAGGTTTAAAGGTGAACTGAGATGGAATTCGTATATTGGTTAGACGGTAAATTTATTAACTGTTGTTGATCTGAGAAACTAATCAACTGTTATAATTATAAATACTATCTATATTCATTTTGCTACGGACTATTAGAACCTAACAGTAGGTATATCCTTCATTTACAATATTGTTATTAACGGAACGAGGTTCTATTTATGGATGTCTGTATTTTTTATGCATTTTCACTGATTTTTCCGTAGGTAAATTGTGGAACGATTCTGTTTTTTTTATTTGATAGTGTATACTTTCAAAGTGGTCCCATTCTCACCAATTTAGTACCTAACTATCTGACGAGGGGGGATCCGTAACGTATTGAGAGAATTCCTCAAATATTATAGGCAAACATATAGCAATTTTAGTATTTTCAGTATCAAATCTAGCAATTTCATTCAGAACGTAGGTATCATTTGGTGAAGTGGAACTGATGATGAAGATCACAGATTGCCACCGGAACTCCTCAACGATACTTATTTCAAGGGGAGCGATAAGATAATAATTAGGTTGATAAAGATTGTTGAGCGACTAGTAAGCACATTTAGATGGTTTAAATATAATGACTTTAACTTTCCCGCGGTGCTGCTTGGGGCGACCTTGAAATATCCTAGTTTCTTATTAATTGAGAAGGGGGACTACGTTACAGCATATTGCGCTTAGTAAAAAGTATAAAATGAAATCAGTAGGTTGTAACGGGGGTCTAGTTATGATGGAGATTGAAACCACCGTCTACAAAATTATTATAATTTAATGATAACTTAACGAAGAAGGTTAGTAACTAATCTAGGCTTATTCTAAGTAGGTAATGATGATGGGTCGTGGGTGACAAGAGATAGCGGTCTCTGCAGTCCGGCAGTAGGTATTTAAGGCGAAGACTGTGACCGACTGAATAGGTTGGACGACCTTCGTCTTTTCAATATTATAGACCGAGGTAGGACCCTGAAAGGCCAATGCGATTGTTGGCATTAGTAATAAACTTAATAGTTCCCGTGTTACTAATTAATCAACTAAGTACTAACATCTAGTATACAATTAGTATGGGATATTAAAAGTAACAACTCACCCTAGAGGGGTATCCAGCACTACACACAGATAGATAGTAGGTACACAAGTACTTTATAATATTCGTCAGTTGAAAATTGAGTATTAGAAACGGTGGCGTTTATAATAGCAGCTGAGCCGGCCGAAGATTAGAATGAAGTGTCGGCCGCCGCCGGGCGCTCATCGCCTGCACGCTGACCGGTATTTTTAGAGATCGCTAGGGCGCGCCTACGAACCCTTCGCGAGCGTCTATTATTTTTGTGGTTCCGTATTATATGTTATATAATTAGTAAATCATATAGATATAATATGGTAAGTTGAAGTAATGTTATTCTTTATAACGTTACAGTACCCCGCCTGGTACAGTAGGATTTTACCTATGGAAAATTCGTCTGATGACCAACCATTACTGCCTACCTACCTACCCGTTTATTTTGCTTATTCCTTGTAGTTTGTCATTTTAAAATCTTTAATGTGCCAGCTACCTAGTTGGTTGCCGTTCATATCTTCGAGATTATAAACTAGAGGTGACTTTTTATTTACAATGCGACACTTTAAGAATTTAGGTGCCAATTTTTTGCAGAAGTTTTTATCCTTGTCACTTTGGTAGTATGTACGTTTCCATACTATATCGCCAGTGTTAAATTCTGCAGATTTTCGACGTAAGTTATACTGACCACTGGATCTAGAATGAGCTTTTACTATGGAAGCTTGCACCTTGTTAAATATGTTAGACAGATAGCCAAGATTTTCTACGTATTCATCTCGGGGCTGAAATATTAGGTTTTCACATGTGTCCATGTCAAGATAGTGAGTTCCCGAAGCAATTAATTCACGGCCATAAACTAAAAACGATGGAGTGTATCCAGTAACCTCATTTACAGAGCTATTTACTGCAAATTGAATTTTTGGAATGAAAGTATCCCAGATCCTGTGGTCGTTCTCGATGTAAGTAGAAACAGCTGTCATTATAGTTCTATTATATCTCTCTACAGTGTTTATTTGCGGTGTATATTTCGGGGTAAAAAATACGTTTGGCACTTCATATTTATTAAACAATTGGCGCAAAGTGGCACTAATGAACTGTTTTCCGTTGTCCATAAGTATTGTACTAGGAACACCGTGGGTCAGAAAAACCTGTTCTTCGACGATTCTGGCAATAATGTCGGCTGTAGCTCGTCGTATTGGAAATAACAGACAATATTTCGTAAAACAGCAAACAATTACCAGCAAAAATGTATTTTGCCGTCGAGAAACTGGCAGTGGACCCACTAAGTCCATGCTAATTAGTTGGAAAGGCCTAGAACAGTTTTTAGGGCGACCCATTTCACCTAGGGGAGGATGATTTACTTGTTTATGTGAGCTACATGGGTCGCATGTTGCTATGTATTTAGTAACGTCTCTATGCATACTTGGCCAGAAATACTTTAATGCTAACCGTTTATAGGTTTTAAAAATGCCTAGGTGGCCTGCAGAAGGTTCCGAGTGATTACTCGATATAATATCAAGACGTTTTTCCTTAGGAATAACTTCTTTCCATTCAAACTCTGTTGTCAAGGGGTTAAGAGTTTTCATGTAACGATATAGTCTATTGTTATTTATCATGTAGTTAGGGTATGACGCTGGGGACTTTTGACAACCGTGAAATATATTTAAGTACCAGTCATCATTCGTTTGTGGAGTCTGAATGGTATTGGTAGAAGTAGAATCCGTAATTGAGGTTAGTTGATCATTTATAGCCGTTAGTGGTAGGACACGAGATAGGGCATCTGGTACGATATTTTCCGACCCACGTCGGTGTTTTATTTCAAAATTAAATGCAGATAGACGTATTCCCCAACGAGCTAGCCTTCCGGATGGGTTGTTTAGATTCAAAAACCATTTTAGAGCAGCATGATCAGTAATAACTGTGAACTTTGTTCCGTTATCTAAATAGCACCTCCAGTGCTCAATGGCAACCAGTGCAGCTAGCGTCTCTCTCTCCGTAATGCTATAGTTACGTTCAGGAGCACTTAAGGATTTGCTCATATACGCTATGACGCGCTCGATGCCATCTATGGTCTGTGTAAGAACGCCACCGATTCCTGTATCACTTGCATCCGTGTGCACAGTAAAAGGTTGATCATAGTTAGGGCATGTTAAAACAGGGGTCGTGACTAGGCATTTTTTTAGTGTCTTAAAAGCGTCATCTGCTTCCTGTGACCAATTAAAGGTAGGTGTTTTCTTACCGCTAGATGTTAGTTTACTCAGCGGTGATGCAAGACTGCTGAAATTTGGAATAAACTTCCGATACCAGGATGCAGTGCCCAGAAATCTTCTTACTTCTTTTCGTGTAGTGGGTGTCGGGTAGTTTACAATCGCATCGACTTTTTCTGGGTCAGCATGTAAGCCAGTTGCGTCGACGACGTAGCCTAGATATTTAAGTTTATTTTTAAAAAACTGTGATTTTTTAAAGTTTATTGTAAGATTAGCTTTCTTTAGTTTATCATAAACACGCTGAAGGAGGGAAATGTGTTTTTCAAATGTAGATGATATTATAATTATATCGTCAATAAACACAAAAACTTTATGCTCGAATTCGGGTCCATAAAATAATTCGTCCACTAATCTTTGTTGAGTTGCTGGGGAATTCGTTAAACCGAAAGCCATAGCCTTGAAACGGAATGTTCCCCTGGATGGTATATAGAACGCAGTTTTGTCTCTATCTGCCTCTTTGATTAATATTTGCCAGAAACTTTTTGATAGGTCAACACTAGAAAGATATTTTGCATCTCAGAGATTGTCTAGAATTTCTGCTATATAAGGTAGGTTATATGCGTCTTTTTTCGTTACAGAATTTAGTTTGCGGCTGTCTAAGCAAAACCGCAATTCACCGTTCTTTTTATTTGTCAATAGAACTGGAGACGACCAGGCACTCTCGCACGGCTCGACAACATCCAACTCTAACATTTCATCTAACTGTTTAATGAGTAGTCGTTGTTTTTCTATTGACATCCTGTAATACCTTTGTCGAATGGGGGCAGCATCCCCAGTATCGATTTGGTGAGTTATAAGAGAAGTGCGGCCTAGTCCGCACTTTTCAAAGGAAATATCATGAAACTGAGCAATAATGTTGTCAGCAATAGATCTTTGCTCTTTAGTTAAGTGTTCGTACGACTGTACATGGGGACTGTCGTTGGATATTACCTGCAAATGTACATCGGAATCAGTTAAAAGATTAACAGAGTCTAAGTATTTCGGGCATAAGTTATACTTTTTCCAGAAATCAACCCCTAGGATTAAAGTAGTTGTAATCGAAGGTACTACATAAACGTTAATGTAATGCTCGGTCTTTTCGAATGTAATTGGTAATTCCATGTATCCAATCGTTTCCAAATTTTGACCCCCTGCGGCAATAAGATTAATAGGGCTTGTGTTTTTGTGCAAGGTGAAACCTTTATCAAGCCATTGAGTATGACAATTATTGCCCATTATTGTTACTGCCGACCCGGAGTCTAGTAGACCCGATACTTTCATGTTACAAATGGTTACTGAAACATAAGGGCGTAGATCGTTTACAGGTTTAGTATTAAGGATTGAAGTGACCGAATAATATTTAAAGTAGTTGCTGATGGTCTTTAACCAACCTTGCCAATTATCTTCTTTGTGTTTATTTTTATTATGCGGGTCACCGCAATCCGATTCTTTTAGTTTTTTGTATTGTAATTGTTTTCGGAGCTTTCGTTAGGTTTCGGTGCTCCCAGTGAGCACTCTGGGCAGTTTGTATAGCTTACATCTTTCTTTCCACATTTAAAGCATATGAGGAATCTAGGTTGCTTACACTGAGCTAACGAATGAGTTTCCGATCTACATCGTGGACAGAAAGGTCTCCTGTTATTATAGGATATTGCTGCAGCCTCGATGGCACTGGTGGGGTTGTTTGAGGTCGTTTGGGGTCCATTACCGTAGTATTTAGAATTGTAGTTTTTTGTTGGTACATACTCGTAATTACGATAGCTATTGTAGTTTTTTGTAGTTTTATTGAAGTTAGGTTTGTAACTATGCGATGTTCCCGGATTTGAATACGCGAACTCCGGTGCCATTGTGTCTGATGTGGCCTTAGGTGGCTCATGAAACTGTGAAGAACGGGCATGAAACTTTTCATAGTTACGACATAGTTGACGCAAAGTGTTAATATCCTTAATATCTGGTGCCGCTGCCAGCGTACTTGCGTAACATGGTCTTATATTGTGTAATAATATTTCTAACTTTTCTTCTTCAGTAACGAATTTTGATAGTCTTGCAAACATTCCAAACATTATTGAAATGAATATTGTGATATTTTCGGATTCTCCTTGTGTTCTATTACGAATTTCTGACATAAGTTTATAATCGAAGTCGGTACGGTCAAAGTCCTCGCGTAACTGTTTAGACAATTGTTCCCATGATGACACGCTATCACGAACGCTTCTATACCAGTGTAGAGCATCCTCCTGGAATATTTCCGGAGCAAATGCTATAATTTTTGTAGGTGATATGTTTCTTGCTGCGATAAATTCATTGATTCGTTCAATAAACGACCGCACGCAAGTTTTACCATTAAATTTTAATTTAGATATATCTGATGAGATGCTGCGATCGCAAGTGACTGCAATGTTAGTGATGTTTTCGATATTTTCATTATCGGAGCTTAGTGTCTCATTAGATGGTGTGGTCGACTGTACATATTTTGTTTGGCGGATTTGTTCAAATAACTGTCTTTGTTTATTTAATTCGGAATTAGCGTGTACTTGTAGGTCTACATCCGTAGAAGCTGTAGGCTGTAAACGCGTGATTCTATGACGAATGTGATTTAAAATTGACTCAGTACGTAAGAAGTAGGCTTCCACGAATTTACTTTGTAAAGCGCTTATTTTTTTGGCGGAATCTTTTAATGAAAGTTCGACCCCCTGTATGTCTGTTTTGAAATCTAACCCGGATTCCTGTATGTCACAAGTTGGGTAAATTTGTGATAATTTAGTTATTTGTTTACGCAACCCTAAAACAGTACTGGCTGGCTCTTCACCGCGTATCAAAACCTCGTATGATAATTCATTTAAATTTAAAAGAAGGAATTTGATCGAGTATTCAGTCATGTTTTTTTTTTTTCTTTTTTTTTTTTTTTTTTTTTTTTTAGGTACCTATATTAAATTATTAATGTATTAAGTGAACGTGACTAAGAACGTGATGAGTAGGTATATCCCTCAACTTGTGAGTTGTTAGTTTTAATATTCTCCAAGGTTCGCTTACAATTAGTTACTTATTCTATTTTTTTTTTCTATATTTGTATTATTAGGAACTAACTACTACTACTAATTATAATGTTGCGTAATAAATGATTATATTACTTATCAGTGTAAATGCAACTACTTAATTGCTAAATCTAAGTTAAATACTTTACTATCTACTAGTAAGTACTATTTTAACATGTGTTTACATAAACTCCAAAATCATATTTTTAAATCCTAAGAGTAAATCAAACTGAGTCGCTTACAATAACAAAAACGACTAGTAATTAATGCGACAGGTAGTTTTAGTGAATAAATTAAAAAGACCAGACTACACAGACCTCTCCATCACGTTGGGCGCCACTGTCACGGGGGTCTAGTTATGATGGAGATTGAAACCACCGTCTACAAAATTATTATAATTTAATGATAACTTAACGAAGAAGGTTAGTAACAAATCTAGGCTTATTCTAAGTAGGTAATGATGATGGGTCGTGGGTGACAAGAGATAGCGGTCTCTGCAGTCCGGCAGTAGGTATTTAAGGCGAAGACTGTGACCGACTGAATAGGTTGGACGACCTTCGTCTTTTCAATATTATAGACCGAGGTAGGACCCTGAAAGGCCAATGCGATTGTTGGCATTAGTAATAAACTTAATAGTTCCCGTGTTACTAATTAATCAACTAAGTACTAACATCTAGTATACAATTAGTATGGGATATTAAAAGTAACAACTCACCCTAGAGGGGTATCCAGCACTACACACAGATAGATAGTAGGTACACAAGTACTTTATAATATTCGTCAGTTGAAAATTGAGTATTAGAAACGGTGGCGTTTATAATAGCAGCTGAGCCGGCCGAAGATTAGAATGAAGTGTCGGCCGCCGGGCGCTCATCGCCTGCACGCTGACCGGTATTTTTAGAGATCGCTAGGGCGCGCCTACGAACCCTTCGCGAGCGTCTATTATTTTTGTGGTTCCGTATTATATGTTATATAATTAGTAAATCATATAGATATAATATGGTAAGTTGAAGTAATGTTATTCTTTATAACGTTACAAGGTATTGGCGTTTGAGAATATTGTTAACCTAAACCCGACTTTGGTTGGACTGATCCTAAAAGAAGTTGTTTTTGGGTTTTTGAAGGCAGCTTTAATTTTTTTTATTTATAAGTTTTTTTGTATTTTCAGGATCTCAAAAAGTTCATCGAAGAATCGGAGCATGGCGTAATCTATGTTAGCTTCGGGTCCATGTTAAAAGCATCCTCTACTCCAAGAGACAAATTAGAAGTCATCATAGCCGCCTTATCCGAGCTACCACAAAGAGTGGTGTGGAAGTGGGAGGAACCTAACCTCCCAGGAAACCCGAAGAACATTTACGTCTCTAACTGGCTACCGCAGAATGATATATTAGGTAAAGACTATTTGTATCAATGGAGATACTTTTTTACATTACGGTCCCTAATGTGCTAAATCAAGTCAGTAGGTATATGATCTTCACTTTTGTAATATGTGTAACATATTAGTATTACAAATATGGTATTGGTATTGGTTATGGTATTTCTATATAACTGGTTGTTGTTTCAGCTCATCCGAATGTCCTCGCTTTTTATTCCCACTGTGGGCTGTTGGGCGTCACAGAGGCCATCCACCACGGGGTCCCAATGGTGGGCATGCCGATCTTCGGAGACCAGCCATCCAACGCTGCAGCGGTCGGGGAGAGCGGCCTGGGCGTGATAATACAATTCAACGAGCTGACTAAGGAGAGCCTGCTGAAGAAGTTCAAGACAGTTCTGGATCCAGAGTAAGTTAATTTGATGTATCTTTGCTCTGATAATATCAATCTCTTTCCAACTCCTAGTTTGCAGTTACAAACTGTTTAGGAGTTGGACCCCTTAATAATTAACAAGAACCGTAATCCTAAACAAATTCTAATAATGTTTGACATGTTAGTTCAATTCCATCAAGCAGACCTCTTATTTAAGTATATTCTTGAAGTCACTCTTCAGGTAATCAGCAATTCTATTATGCCTATTTTAACCCACCACAACTGACTAGGTATAATGTTCGCGCTAATCTCAGAAACGAATGGGTGCATATTGGTGCGTCACGTTTTTTTTAAGCACCGTTTAGATTTATAGTAAAGTTATAATACTCTTAATTTGAATTTATTGATAATTCACCACTGTAAGAATATTTTATCTTACTTACATTTAATTTATATTAAAAAAAAAATAGTTCTAAATTAGCCAAGGTCTGGATTGATTATTAATTCTTCCCATATTGGTCTATTTCAGGTTTAAGGGAAAAGTGAAACTAATTTCAAAGGCGTGGCACGATCGTCCACTTTCTGCCATGGACAGCGCCATCTATTGGACTGAGTTTGCAGCGAGAAACGGCAACTTAACCTTCCGTTCTCCTGCCGCCGATGTTCCTCTATACCAATACCTTCTTCTAGACGTCCTAGGCATATTCTCCTTTTTATTTTTAGCTATAATATATTTAGTTAAGTATCTATTTTGTGGGAAGACAACACCATCAAATGTTAAGCAACTCATAACGAAGAGCAAAAGAGCGTAATATTTATAAATAAAAATGTGATGTAAAAAACGATTTTCTGAATGATTGATTGACAACAGCATAACCAGCTTCCAAGTCGTGTTTGGCTATCGCTGTCACACTTGCACTCGCATCTGACTGTATATTTGAGACTCGTACGAAGATTGCCAATGAAACTGGTAGTACTCTATGAGTGTATGTGGCATTTTATACTTAGGTAAGTATAAAATGCCTTAGTTAAATAACTTATCCACATGTTTTTAAGAAGATTATCTTAAATTATATTAATTAAATTAATATTTTTAAATAGAAATGGCAGTATTGCTAATTTATTAATTTATTTTTTAATAAGCGAAATCTATGAATAACACATGCTAACTCAAAAATTATACACATATTTTAAATTTAATTAATTGTGTTCTGAGACGTGCTATAAGTTTTAACATTTTGACAAAACATCTGAACTGCCCTCTGGCCAGATGGCGGGATGACTTGCATAAGAGGGCCGCCGGCAGCGACTGGATGCATAAAGCATTAGACCGGGCTCTGTGGCGTTCCTTGGGAGAGGCCTATGTCCAGCAGTGGACTGCAGCGGGCTGATGATGATGATGATGATGATCTGAACTCGAAAATCTAATTCAAGACCGTATAATTAATTTGGGAAACAGGCGTGATTTAATGTATGTATGTATGTATGTATGTATGTATGTATGAATATGTAATCAACAAAACAGTAAAAACTAATAAACTGAAGGATCTAATTCAGGACCAAAATCGGACAGTTCCCATCTTAATTATTTAATTATATTAATAAAAACATGAATAAGAACTCGTGTCGGTAATATTAAGGTGAGTTTAATTGTTAAAATACGTACACTTAAACCAAAAGGCAGTAGACACAGTGAATGTTCGCCCGTTCCGGTTAAAATTTTGGTCTTGAATTAGATTTTCGAGTTCAGATGTTTTGTCAAAATGTTAAAACTTATAGCAAGTCTCAGAACATAATTATAATAACATGCCATACCTACGTCCAAATAATTATTAAATCATGCAATAGATTTCACCAACAAATCATTATTTTATCAGGAGGGCACGCTACATTTATAATAAAAAGACCAAACAAATACTTACAATACCAATGTAATGTTACCTTTTAAATACCTGATTTGTGAGAAATCGTGTTACCATTAGTCACTAAATTTTTTGTACTCATTGTTCCTTTAACACTAAGAAATAAACGTTTCTTCCACATAATTTTTCTTTTTTAATACTATCGGTGGCTGTCGAATAGGGTAAATAACGTTTAATATAATCTGGAGAAAAAGTATAGTTACATTTGTTGTTTTTGTTTCCGGCTCGAAGTCCTCTTAGGTATAGTAAAAGGTCGCTTAGGTCGGGCGAGTACGTACTTAAGTTAGGTTTTTTGAAGTCGATTAAGTACCTACCTTTAAAAAATCGACGCCTATTTTTATTATTAAATATTGAATATGTAATGGTGGATGAGTCCTACAACTATTCTACATGTCTGCCTATATAGCTTAACCAACATATGTAACTTAACTTTAGACAAACATTTGTTTAAAGAGAACAGTTTTTAATACATTTAGCACGAAGCTTAAGGATTCAAAGAAGTAAATATCAATGAATGAAACTAGGAAACGTACCCTAACATGCCCTACCCAGAACCCAGAACCGCTTCCAGGCGTTGGTAAATATAAACTAGGCTAACAGCATCCGATATTGCAAAAAAAAACGTCATTTTTATGGTTAAAGTCGAAGTTGAACAATTCTTAATCGCTCTTACTGCGTCGAGATGCTAATTTGCTATGTACGGAAATAAATAAGTGCTGAAATAAAACCAATTTCTGCTTTACTCTGTGTGTAATAAATAAGGCGAGATACATTTAAGCGAGGTCCTATTTTTTTTACTGAATTAGTTACAATACGGACCCCTGTACGTAATCTAAAGTAACAAAATGATAACTCGCAAATGCAGCTATAGAGGTACTTATATCGTATTTCTTTAAAACGTACCTAATACTTACAACAAAATAATTCAGGAAACAACTCATTTAAGAACAAAGGTCAAATTCCGCAACTGTAATTTGAACCATTTGCCTGCGGGATTAATTTAAGCGGAAGTTCTGTACTTATTGTCGATGCCACAATGATTCGTTAACTATTATATTATTGTCATCAACAGCATGACATGACAGTATTAGGGTGCGGCTCCACTGAGGCGGAGATGAGCGGAGCGGAGCGGAGCTGTGCCAATATTAACCAATAGAAGGCGCATGCGGTCACGTCGAGCGCGCCTGGCGCACGTTAGTTTAGATTCTATTGGTTAATATTGGCACAGCTCCGCTCCGCTCATCTCCGCCTCAGTGGAACCGCAGCCTTATGAACTGTAAGTTAAACCACATCACATGTCTGCAGCTGTTTCGCCTTATCGTAAACACAACGCTGGACGACACATAAATAGCATTTGGGGCTAAGACACGCTTTAGTCAGTCCGCCGCGGTGCCGACGATCACAACATCATGCGGCGTCCCGTGAACATAGCGCTCTCGCTTCTAACAATCAGTGTGTCCCTCAGTGCAGTCACCTCATTGAACATTCTGGGCATATTTCCGTACCAAGGCAAGAGCCACTTCTTTGTCTTCGAATCTTACCTTCGAGAGCTAGCGAGAAGAGGGCACAATGTCACCGTCATATCGCATTTTCCCCAAAAAACGCCCGTCATAAATTACAGCGACATTTCTCTAGTTGGCTCCGTGAAAATATTAGAAGATGTTTTCCCATTAGAAAGGTCCTACATAACAGTTTTTATGATCGGACAGTTCCTAGCAAACAGCGGTACCGATAATTGTAGACAAATGCTGAAAAATAAAGAAGTGCAGAATTTGTGGAAAACTAAAGCTAAATTTGACGTTGTTTTAGTGGAACAGTTTAACAGTGACTGTGCTCTGGGTTTGGCTTACAAATTAGGAGCTCCGGTAGTTGGAATGACATCGCACACGCTGATGCCTTGGCATTTCAAGCGATTTGGGACCCCTGACAACCCGTCGTACGTCCCATTCATGTTCTTTGATGGAGGAACTAAACCCACCCTGTACCAGCGAATTGAAACGACAGTTTTCAGTGTATGCTTCAACGTTTTATTTAAATGGTCCGTTCAACGAGTGGACCAGAATACGTTAGCGGAATATTTTGATGACGTCCCGCCGCTTGAGGAATTGGGAAGAGACATTAAAATCATGCTTGTGTATAAGAACCCTATCCTCTTTGGTCCATCGTTATCGCCTGACAATATAAAGGAGGTCGGCGGTTATCACGTCGCGACGCCGAAGCCGTTGCCTGGAGTAAGTGCCCACACTCGATCAATTAAACATCAGTGGCCTTGCGCATGCCTGTAGATACTGCATTACATGGTATAATTACATAAACAACAAAATAAGCAAAAATTGCATATTTGCAATTAAGGTACACTTACCTTTTTATGTGCACACAATAGACAATGGACCTAATTGATGACCTACACATACAGTAATACTGAATTAAGATGTGATGGTTACTTGTAATTAGTTTTTAATAAGCACTTTATTTGCTATTTTGATATTTCCCATTAATTATTCAGCATTTGATATCCTAATAATCTTCTTGTTTTAAAGCAGTTTTTTTATTATACTGATCTGATGAGTAAATTTTAGGTAGGTACTTAACCAAAAAAAGATTGTCTAAAGGGTTCTCAATTTAGTGCAAGCTTTTGGTAAAAACCCTTAAAATCATTTCACCATAAAGCGTATTCGATGCCTATTATGCTATATTTTTACATACGAATTTCATGATTTTTCGTCTTATCCTATCCATATCCATATTGCTTTTGACATGCTATCGTACTGTTTTTATTACTGCCGCCAATACTCTCAAGAGCTATCATGCTATCATATCATTTACAATACTTATTAAGTAGAATAGAACCCTGTATGAGGCTCTGTGTGAATTCGTCACACAAAAAAGTCACATTAATTAAGTTATTTGAAATTATTAAAAATAAAACAGCAATTCCAAAATAGTGTCTATTTCCATTTAAAAATATTATTTTTAAAAATTAATATTTCATACAATTATCAAAAATATTACGAATGAACGACACACAATATTGCAAAATCAAGCCAACAATGACATACGTATTCAGTAAAAAAAAATCCTCAAATCAAAAGGCTTGAATTGCTGTGAGCCTATACTTTATTGGTGCCTTCCCAAGTAACACGTAACCTATATATTAACCAAAATGGATATGGATTTATGTCCAAAAGTCCGAATAACACTTTTAATTGGCATCGGCAAAGATAAAATAGTTTTTAGTAGCATTTGGTTCGTTTCGAAATGCTTAAAGCTATACTATACTCTTAAATAAAGATTAAACTCCTACCAAAGCATCAGGTATTTATAATATACAGCTACTTAAATAGCTTTTACACTTACACAAAGGTTAAAGTCTTATAATAGTAATTTGAAAAGCCCAATACATTAAATAAGCATTAACGAAATATTTTATACTGCACAGAGCTGTAGTGGCAATTTTTTAACATTAAAAACTTTTTAATGATCTGTGTTTGTGTTCATTTAATGCTAGTCCTATAGTAACATTCACTAAACAATGAATAAAATCTTAACTCCGTTTTCTTCCTAATCTGTTTCTTCAATAAAGCTTTTAGTCGTATATTGATAATAAAGAAATGTATTACAAACAAACACGATAGAAACTAATCACTATGGTGTATAATGGCAGCAAACATTATAATGTTCTTATGAAGTGTTGCAATATACCTGAATACTATTATTGAGTGTCTTATACTTTGGTAAACAGGCTCAAAGTATTTTGGTTAGCTATAGTAAGATTAACAGCATTATTATACTTTCGTTGAATGCGTAAAGCATTTATATTATCTGACGCCATTTGCTTTCTGTTTCCCCTTGTTACGGAAACAATTAAAATGATTAAAAGTGACTAAAATCTGATTAAAAGAGCACTTTCTATAATTTTACTTTATGCGCGGTGCCTATAAAATCAACTCTATTCATTAAAATTAAGCTAAGAGCTTATAATTTTACAAAACATATTCAGAGTCGATTATAATTTTCTATATTTTTGTGATAAAAAGCATTATCACGAGGGCGCGTGGAAATATTACCACAAAACTTAACATGTTTTCACAGTAAACTGACATCCGCAGCTGAATTTCACCCATTAAAGAAAATTCAATATTATTTTTCACAATTATTTACAATACTCGCGAATCTTCACTCAAACTCGCAATAAATACTAAATGTAACCATAACTTTTTTTAAATCTATTGAGAAATTCTTCTGAAATAAAACAATTAGCATTTGAATATGTTCCCATTTAGAGATTGTATATTAATAAGGTGTATATTGGCTGTACTGTGGTCGCAATAAATGCTTTAAGTCTAGTGATTTGTTCTTTACCGACTTCAATAATAACTTTGTGCAATCATTGTAATGCTACTAAGCAGCCTTTATAAAGCTCAATGCTGTATAATTTGGGGCCCAAATTGCTCTTAAAAAAGCTGTAGAAAAGTAAATACAGCTGATATAGGATTTTCATATAATGCTTTGCGCGTCAGTTCGTGCTGTTGTATGTTTTTCATAATGGTGTTTTGTGTTACTTGGGTTAGGTATTAAAAATATGTTTTTACTACCATTTCCCCTTGGCACACCATGTCAAACTCTGTGGACCACGTCCTCCCCCTTAACGTGTGACGTAATAGAAAAGCACGAGTATCTTCAGTAAAATTTAGCATCTACGCCTCTTTAAAAACTAATTACCTGGTCCGGTAGCCACGGTTTAATTATCATTTGTAAATGGTTGCTCATTTACCCAATGTATGACAAACTAACTATTTTGTTTAATAACTAAGTAGATATACAGTGCATGTATTGCATTCGAACGTAAATTTTAATGAGACAGATCTATATCAGTAACGTAAGTAGGTATTGGTAGATATTATTGAAACAGGAAAAATAAAAAGGAAATCACTATCATTCAACATGACTGTCAATTTTTCATCTTGATCAGTCACTGTACACTATATATATCTTATCACCATATTGTCAGAATATCTTGGTTGTCTTCCACTGCAAGTTTTATTAAATTTATTAAGGTTGCATGACTTATCAAAATGTTGGGGCTTTGAGACTAACAGAAGTTGACTATAAATTACTATTTAAATTAAGATGACCTTTACCTGCGTTTGTTCAAAAACTATTTACTTAATTGAACACACACAATCTTTACAAACCTTAGTGGAAAGTTTGGGCAGGTGTGATCAGATCAGACATGACGACGTCATTAGCCTTCGTTAAAAAATTGTTGAACAATTGGTGATAAGACTGATAAGGACACACTATATAGAAATTCGGCACAAGCGTCCATAACCTTATGGTAGGTCCATTGCTTGCTTAATTACTAAGTAAGGAAACAAGCCATTACATTGTGTTTATTATGACATACCTACTAGTTTTTGCCCACGACTTCGTCCGCGTAGATTTCGATTATCGTTATTCCCTCGGGAACTTTTAAATTTTCCGGGATGTAAAGTAAATAATCTTTGTGATAATCCATGGTATAGGCTATCTCCATTTCATTCAAATTTCATCAAATAAATCCGTCTAGCTACTGCAGCTTGAAGGAGTAACAAACAAACACACAAACTTTCGCATATTCATAATATTACTAGCGTCCCGCCCCGCTTCGCTTCGGTTTATGTGAGTGTTCTTTAACACCCGTCAATAAAACCGAATTAAATATAGTTAGGTTCATAAAAACCTTCCTATTGAATCAATCATTGAATCTCAAATCGCATCAAAATCCGTTGCGTAGTTTTAAAGATCGAAGCATACATAGGGACAGACAGACAGTGGGAAGCGACTTTGTTTTATACTATGTAGTGATTAGGAAGGGTACTACTTAAAAATAATATTCGTATGGAATACACTCGATGTTTAAACAAGTTATACTCAAATTGTAATACGTACGACTAAGGCACTATCCCCACCACCGATGATGAGGGGGAAGCGAGTAGACCCAGCGATCAACTATTAATATATTGTGTCTCTTTTATTGACACGGGATCTATCTCATATGTTTCGACAAACTAGTGGAGAGATTTTTCGCCGGCAGTGTGAACTGCCAGACATCAACTCATATATCTCTTTTATTGCCACGAGATTTATATATTTTGTTCGTTTCTTGAGTAAGAAAACGGTCGAAAGTCGAAAAGTCTAATCGCTTCCTCGCTGGCTGTTCCACCATGCGTGTATTCAGATGTGAGATTGATTATTATATTAATGGCAATTTGGCATAAATTAAGATATAAATTCGAAGTGTTTTGCAAGATACTTACTTCGATTGGATAATTTAGGTCTTTCACCACCGATCCATATGCTTGATTTTGGTGGTGAAAACATCAAATTGGTATTTGTCGACTTTGAGTATTTCCTCTTCGAGTAGGTACAGTCACGAGATTTAATTTGATACCCACCTTAGGACCAAACTCAATGTGACATTATACCTACAACAATAAGGTTGAGTTTCCTAAAAGTTACAAATGATTTGACATCCTAATGACATTGACGACTACAAGCATATTTTTCTTGAAATGGGCCCCAAATTAACGCTCGTGACCGTACCTACCTACTAATATAATCATCAGATTATTTGGAATTCTTAACTTTTATTGTAACATTGTGTGAGTTGTAAAACCAGTTTGTTAACATTTTGGAAACTCACAATCAGATTGCTGAACAACCTTTTATGTTATCATTAATCTAATCAAGTGATAATTTTTTTTTTTATTTTTTTTTTTTTTTTTTATGTCATAGAGTAGACAAACGAGCACACAGGCCACCTGACGGTAAGTGGAAACTGTGACCCATAGACATTCGCATTCACAAGACTGCAAAAATCCTAAGACTGCAAATGCGTTGCCAACCCTGAGGACTAAGATGGAATACCTCTATGCTAGTTATTTCACCAGCTGTCTTATCCCCAAACCGGAACACAACGATGCGAACACTGCTGTTTGTTTATATTGTCTATAATTAGTCCAAGATCCCAGTCACCCCAGACTTACGTGATTTTAGGAAAGATGTTTTTTTTAGGATTGCTGGTATAACGTAAACTTAGGAACGAATGTATTATAAAAATACTTTTATAATATGATTACTTTTATACTATATAATTATTGTTATATATTATTATAAATAGTTTTTACGTCTTTATTTATTTTTTCATTCACGAATATAAGGTTAGAAATAACCGAACCATCAGATGTATGACAGTGATATAGACTACAAGCTAACAGCACACTAATTCAGAGCAGCCACGAGTTGTAAGAGAGCTATTCACACGTTAGAGTGCATCTCACTTGTACTTATGCGCTTGAATAATGCTCTCGCGCTTCCTCGCATAGCGGAACTTTTAACGAGACTGGGGGGTGTTTGGCCCGTCAGATTTGTCTGCCTCATTGGGAAATATTTTTAAATATTATACTTAATACTTAATATATAAATTTTATAGAGACCAAAAGTAACAGAAATAAATAATAATATGCTAAATATTTGAGATAAATGATTTTATTAAAATGTATAATCAATATGTAATCTAATCATATGACGAAAAAACTGTCCTTTATCAAACCACACGAAAGCCCGGAATCCCGCGGCATATCCATACTAGCATAATGATTGAGGTCATTCACCCCAAGTCGCATCCAAAGCCCCGATCACTGTTTATAACAATTTCATACACGAAATATGTAAAAACCAGCCTTCCAACTTTGAAGTCAGTTGGAAACTTGGAATGATATCTTTCCTTTGATAGCTGCTACCTATAAAACTGCCCGCTTTCAGCTTAGCGAGTATCCATTCCTTTCTAAGTTTATGTTATACAAGCAATCCTAAAAATTTAATCGCTCCTAAAATCACGTAAGTCTGGGATCTCACTCTAAGTACTATGTTTGTTTACTGCTATATTACATTTATTACGAAGTATCTGTACGAGTAGTAGTTGATCCTTCATTTAGAATGCAATTGTTATTTTATTAATTACTTTCAGGATCTCAAAAAGTTCATCGAAGAATCGGAGCATGGCGTAATCTATGTTAGCTTCGGGTCCATGTTAAAAGCATCCTCTACTCCAAGAGACAAATTAGAAGTCATCATAGCCGCCTTATCCGAGCTACCACAAAGAGTGGTGTGGAAGTGGGAGGAACCTAACCTCCCAGGAAACCCGAAGAACATTTACGTCTCTAACTGGCTTCCGCAGAATGATATATTAGGTAAAGACTATTCTTATCTATTAAGTTAGTATAAAGGCTAACTAAAAGAAAAAAAACCCGAGAGAATCGGAATACAAGTGTAAAATTTTGGGGAGAATCTTTCTTTGATTAGAAAATGTCAAAACAAGGGCGCTATATTAGCCTACCTCATCTAATAATCTGTTTTAAGTCATGCATAGTAGATACTTACCTAATGGGAAATGTGGCACATTTTTTGTTTTCGCCATATTCATTGATTATGGTTTTTATTTCAGCGCATCCGAATGTCCTCGCTTTTTATTCCCACTGTGGGCTGTTAGGCACCACAGAAGCCATCCACCACGGGGTCCCAATGGTGGGCATGCCGATCTTCGGAGACCAGCCATCCAACGCTGCAGCGGTCAGGGAGAGCGGCCTGGGCGTGACAATACAATTCAACGAGCTGACTAAGGAGAGCCTGCTGGAGAAGTTCAAGACAGTTCTGGATCCAGAGTAAGTTAATTTGATGTGTCTTCACTCTGATAATAGAAATTGCTGTCCAACCTATTTTATCTTACCTACATTCAATAAATAAGGTAAAAAATCGATTTAAGTACTTATTTAAAAAAGTTTCAAATTAGAAACGATTCTTGATTGATTTTATCATCTTTCTTTTTTGGTTTATTTCAGGTTTAAGCGAAAAGTGAAACTAATTTCAAAGGCGTGGCACGATCGTCCACTTTCTGCCATGGACAGCGCCATCTTTTGGACTGAGTTTGCAGCGAGAAACAGCAACTTCACCTTCCGTTCCGCTGCCGCCGATGTTCCTCTATACCAATACCTTCTTCTAGACGTCCTAGGCATATTAACCTTTTTATTTTTAGCTATGATATATTTAGTTAAGTCTCTATTTTGTGAAAAGACAACTCAATCGAATGTTAAACAACAAAAAACCAAGAGCAAAAAAGCGTAATATTTATAAATAAAAGTGTGATGTAAAAAGAATGATGAATGATTGAATGATTAATTAACTACAGTACAGGTCGATTCACAAGAGCTGGCACGAATGGATCGAACGAAAGTAATGTCTTATAACTTTGTAAGGCCCGTCCTCTAAACTGATGTTCGAATTTCAAACCGAAAACGTGTTATTATTTTACACACTTGTATACTTTCGTTCTCTCATTCGATCCATTCGTGCCAGCTCTTGTGAATCGACTTCCAGCTTCCAAGTAGCGTTTGTCTATCGCTACCACACATGCAATCGCAACTGACAGTATATCGTCCTATCCTACGATAAGAGCCACAATCACCACAGTGGCTTTTTGTTTTTATTGTAAAATTGAGTTCTACGTCTCAAGTTACATAAGATGACATCAAAAATTTGTAAATAAATATATTTTATTTAATAGTAAATTGAGTTTTTGAATAAGCCACATTTGCATTGGACTTACTTTCAACGCGGAGTAAAGCCCTTAGTATATTGCTGTCCTTGTTCACCGTGCGATACCGAAAGGCGGGTGCGGGAGGAGGGGGCGCAACCGCCGTTTCTCCATTACTCGGCGGACAGCGGCATTGAGTGGTTTGGCGTTCCAATGGCTTTAATTTTCATTCAGAAGATCGTTTATATTAGTTTATTGTATGTTTAAAATACAAAATGAATCGTCGAGGGCACAGATTAGTGAAAATGGTGGAAAAAAACGATGGTGAACGAAAAAGGAATGTACCAAGTAAGTTAAATAAAACTAATTTTAAAAATCTAATGATTATTGAAATCATATCTAGTACTTTTTTTAAATATATATATTTATGAATTTTTAAAGAATATACACAATACATATTAACATACTTAGTGTCAGAAACTAGCACAATTTAATTAAGTAGTGCACATTCCGTTGATTAAAGTCCGAACGGTAATTGTGGCTTTATTTTACGGAATTGCTTAATTTCCATTGTATGGCAAATGGGTGGCTACAATGACATTTGTGTCCTTTTTCTACTCTCAAATTGTGTTTTGTTTAATTATTATTTCAATTTTCGATTTTGTAGGATATAATTTAGGTGGCTTACAAACTATACGAATGTTTGAAATTATTTTATTGCTTTTTGGTAAAAAAAAATACTTTTGAAGATGTCCGTTTGCATATTTTCTTTTTGGGCTCTAATGGCAGTTGGGGCTTTTTTCGTGTATAAAATGGAGTTAAATATTATATAAAACGCTTGTTTCCGACAAATTTACTCAGTTATTTTCATTGTTATGTCAGTATATGAACTTGCACGAGCTTTTGCTAATGGGGTCTTATAAATTTTAAATATTTTCTCAGCTGGGATGTTTATTCTTGACAAGCTCTTCTCGTGACATCATCAGATACAATTTTGTTAAATTCGAGTTCGTCCACCGATCTATGACCCACTACAATCCGTGTCTTCGTTACATCGTCAACAAATAGACGAGCGCACATTTATAATATTAGTATTAAGGTAAACTCATTTTTATTTTTAATTTTTAGAGAAAAGATCACGTGCAGAGTCTCCTTTGCCTCCTGGGAATGAGCAAGAAGTTAATTATTTACTGTATAACATAGGCCAAAAATTGGACAGTGTAAGATTAATGAAAATCAGACTTTATAATTTACTGCTTTTGTCAAATTAGTTGTTTTTTTTTCTATTTTTTTTTCAGATACCCAATAATAAAAGCATTTAATAAAAGCATAATAAAAGCAGTGATCAAAGCCGAGTGGTTGATTAAAGAACGCAGAAATATTACCCATCGGGAAATAGAGCATGAACTTGGTATTGGATCACCCGCAGTTTCAAGCATTTTACATGATCATCTTGGCGTCAGGAAGGTCGCTTCGCGTTGGATACCGCATTTGCTGACCGAAGAGCAAAAAACCCGGCGAGTAGATTTATTTTAGCCAGTTTATGCTCAAAAAATTCGACGGAGGCAATTCCCAACAGGTTTCTAATATCGTTACTACTGATGAGTCCTGGATATACTGCTATGGCCCTCTAACAAAGCAACAATCTATGCAATGGGTGTTTGAGGAAGACGGGCCGCCATTAAAAATTGTTCGTGGCCGTAGTGTGAACAAAAAAATGATCGCCGTTTTCTTTCGCCGCGGGGGGCCAGTAGCTGTAGTTCCACTCGAAGATCGAAGAACAGTTACTAGCCAGTGGTACACAGAGGTCTGTTTACCCCAGGCATTTGACAGACATGGTGAGGATCGTCCAAAGAGCGGCACTCATGGAATTCTTTTTCACCAAGATAATGCACCTGCACACACCGCGGCAATAACAATGGATTTTTTGACCAGTAAAGGTGTTCAGCGGGTGTCGCATCCACCCTACAGTCCTAACCTGGCCCCGTGCGACTATTTCTTATTCCCCACTATAGAGAAAATGATGCGTGGCCGGACTTTTATGGACTCGAATGAGGCAGTACTAGAATTTGAGCGACTTTTCTTTGACCTTCCGCAGTACGCATTTTTTAAATGTTTTGAGGATTGGTTTTATAGAATGAGGCGATGTATTGAAATTGGAGGAGTATATTTTGAAAAATATTAAAGTAATTTGTAAAAAAAATGAATGGTTTTAATTAACTAAAAATATTCATAGCAACCCTCGTATAGTTTTGGACAGTCCTACATCCAGTTTCACTATTCCGACTCCGCAATCGTCAGCTGCAAATAACAATCTATTTTGTTACATTTTGTTCTTACCTAATATTTTATGATAAATAAAGATTTTGCTCAACTAAAATTAAGTATTTTTTCTTAGTGACTAATATATATTCGAAGTGTGATTGTTAAAATCTGGCCCTAAGGGCAGTAGTGGCCCTGAATTTTCCGACGATAAGAGGCACAATGTAGGTAATGGCTCTCTTAAACCTATTTACCCCGACGAATAAGGATTTAAGGGACAAAATATAATCATAAAGTACTATTACGAACGTAAATGCAATTTCAGTAGGACTCTAGAACACAATTCCACATGATCTAATTGCAAAATTATATATTTTTTAGTTTTCTTTTAAAATAAACAGAATAATGCTTCTCCTGAAAAGTAAGCATTTTGCAATTGTGGCTCTTATCGTAGGATAGGACGATATTATGTTACTCGTGTTTCTTAGAAAAATTAAGATTTCCAATTGCTAGTAAGAAACTGGTAGGTACTTTGTATATACTGTAAGTATAATGAACTGAACTAAATAACTAAATATTCTACCTATGTGATTTGATAATGCTTTTCTCCATATACAGGCGCTAGTAACCATTTTTTATCGCGAGGGCCGAGAGCAGTAGCTAATTTTGCAATAAAAAAGATACGATCTATTTAGTTATTGTGGTATAAACTCAGAGAGGAATTTAACAAATGTAATGTAACTATTTAAATTAAGTACCTACTGATTTGCCACTAATCATGTTTACTTCGTTAGTCTCGACGTTTTTTGTATCCTTAAGCACTAGGACCACATAAACGTTTCTAAACCAATGCCACGTTCGTTTTACTAAACCACGAGAATCCTTTTACTTCTTTATCGTCAGTCAGTCGTAAGTACAAGATTCACTACTGGAAGTTAGTAATAATGAGCGATGCGTAGCAAAACTATCATGTTTTAAAAATGCTGAATTTTTACACTTTTGGAGACAAAGATTAAGTAAAGATGAAATTAGTTTACTTTTGGTTTTGGCTTAAATTCCTCTTACTTCGACATTGTTTTTAGTTAGAGTAAAATCTCTGGGCAAATATCTCAAAATTCAATTACGAACGATTCCTGTAAGTAGGTAGGTACCTACCTATAAACTTTCTTAAACGTAAAAAAAAGTAGAATTCTTGCGCAGATTGTAAAAAACTATGTATTCAAAAGAAACTAAAGAACTTACAAACTTACTTAAAACTACACTAATCTAACAAACCGCTACCAGTGGGCAATGTTCCTAAAACACTGGCAACATTGCAAAAATAAAAAAATAAAAAAAATATGGATTTTAATTAACTATCTGATAATAAATGTTTTTTTTTTTTTTTTTTTATTGCTGTTTGTGCCAAGTACAGGCCAGCATTTTTGTCACGGGTTGCGTTGATCATAAGCTTTGATATATCTTTAAAGATACGGTGTGCTCCTGGTCCCCACGGTCCTAAAGTTTCCACCCAAAAACACATACACCATAGACCGTGGTGACCAAGCCGATCGACGCTGGCGCCACACTGGACCTAATAATTACTTACAATAGAGCAAACTATAATATTAAGGAGGCAAGACAAGTTTCTTAACGCTAAGGTAGTAGTACCTAAACGATTTTCGAAAGCTGACAAAATGAATTGACGTAGGCGCTCGACGCGACCGTCTGACAGCTTACGTCAATACTATAAATTTTAGCTATACCGATAGCGAACGACGAGAGCATCTTGTCTTGGGCCTCAGGGCAGCTGGTGGGTAGCTGTTGGTGAGTGCTCCATTGGAAGGTCCTGTTCCTCACCTCACGCTTGCTTGCAGTGGCTGGCTGGGAGTGTACGATGATGAGGAAAACTCTCACCTCTGGCTTGCCTTTTAAAAGAACCTTTAGGTTTTATGAACTTGTAGCGTGCGCTACCTTTCAGTTGTCGTGCCGATGTCGTGAGGCCATCGCCGCGACAATCGTACAGTACTAATGTCTCACCTCTTGCGCACGATCAAAAGAATCGGTCCGGCGCCGGCGGCGCCCTTGCTCAGCTGGCATCTGGCAACGCCGCGCCCCGCGCGCGCGCCGGCCATGCGCCAGTCGCGCACTAACCTTAGCATACGACGCATGTTATTCTCTCGCTCACGCGCCATTGTTCGTGTTTACTTACGCCAAATCCAGTCTTCAATTTAACTACCTGTAATAATAACCGAACTAACCATTATTCTTGTGTTGTGTAGTGTCTGTGCCATTTCAATAAACTTTTAACATAATCAGAACTAAAGTATCATTGCTCATCCTATCCAAAATAGTGATTAACCTTCGCCATACCTACCGGCGATACCTAAAAACTTAAGGGATTTTGAGACATTAGGCTTATCAATTTTAGGCGTTCTCATACGGAACCTTTATGAATATTTTATCACCAACTATACACGTAAAATAATAACCTCTTTATCAATCATATCATTTCACTAAATACAGATAGCATCTACTAATACGCTTGTAGTATTTTTATGAATTAAGTAAATGGAGTTCCAAATTATCAAATCGATAAGCAGTTATTAAAACACCGTGTAATCGATCGGACACATCATGAAAAGTGCTGTTGTCTTTTTTTTGGCAGTTGTGGCAATCAATATTAGTAAAGTGAACGCTTTGAAAATATTGGGCATTTTTCCCTATCAGGGGAAGAGCCATTTTTTCGTATTCGAACCGTACCTGCGCGAACTGTCGAGAAGGGGGCACGATGTCACAGTTATCTCATACTTCCCCCAGAAGCAGCCGATCCAGAACTACACAGACATAACCTTGACGGAAAAAGAAAGCATATACGTAGACACTTTCAATGTTGAACAAGATATATTTTCAATAATAAAGATGTCAAACAACTTCGTGGGAAATAGTTTAGTAAATTGCAAAGTCTTATTAGAAAATGAAAACGTGCAGAATTTGTGGAAATCTCGTGTAAAATTTGATTTGGTTGTAACCGAAGCGTTCTTTAGCGACTGCAGTTTAGGTTTGGCTTACAAATTAGGAGCTCCTGTGGTCAGTCTGACATCACACTTAATATTCCCACTGCATTACGACCGATTTGCTCTTCCATACAAATTCCTGCAACTGTCACCCAGTTGGCCGCAAACTGTTTTGCAACGCCTGGGAATAACATTGACTATATTGATAACCAAAATATACTTAAATTGGGCAGTTCAAGCAAATGAGCAAGCAATATTAGCGACATACTTTGATGACATTCCGCCTCTTGAAGAGTTAGGGTGTGAAGTCAAACTCATGCTTGCCTACACACATTACAGTATGTTCGGGCCTAAAGCGTTGTCTGAAAACGTCAAAGAAGTTGGAGGATACCATGTAGCTGCACCTAAACCATTACCCGATGTAAGTA
This sequence comes from Acleris laterana, assembly GCA_963966035.1. Classification (NCBI taxonomy): domain Eukaryota; kingdom Metazoa; phylum Arthropoda; class Insecta; order Lepidoptera; family Tortricidae; genus Acleris; species Acleris laterana. Next base: position 7,797,102 of record OZ014452.1, read on the forward strand.
TGTATTAAATTTCTAGGCTATCCAACCGTATTCGCTCGTTGGTAATTTTCGCATTAAGCTACGACCTACGAAGGTGCGTGTGGGGGTATTAAAATGTTCCAATGTCTTCCAATGGGTAATTCTTTATTTTCACCTGACATCCTTTTATGCTGAAATTACAGATTTTCAATCAAACGATTTTCGACCAAACATTACATTAGGAAAATAATGATAATGCCATATGGTATAAACACCTTCCAATTATTTTTGGACGCATACTTAAACGATTCCGTATCAGGAGGCCTAAAATTAATAAGCCTAACAAGTATATCGTCCCCTTACTTCTAGAACCGCTTAAAGTACCTTTTAGGCAAAATCAAGTTACGAACATCGTTAGAAAGTACTTTCCAATATCTACATTTTGGTAAAACCCGTTTTTTAATACCATGCTCCGTTCCTGAGATAGCCTCTTGCTTAAAGTAGTTTAACGACGATTTTTTTAATATTGAACAAGCAAAAGCTACTAAATGGTTGTTATAATCGATATTTTTAAATTTTTAAGAAGAAAAACATTTTGTCCTCATTAAAGTGGTTTTAGCAGGTTTCATGTTTAAATAAAATACAATTTAGTTACTCTAATAAAATACTAAACATGTGTAGTAGTTTTTTGGTGCTAACCATAAAGATATAAACGTTTATTTTGCCATCTACAAAAACATTCAAACCAATCGATAATATGTTTTTCCACTTCCTAATTACTCAAAAGTCAAAAATATTAATCAGCAAAAACAACAAAAACATATTATAATGTGTTTTGTTTGCATCTTTTTTGCTTTCGCCGGTAGAATCCGATACAGCAAAAACCGCTTAACGTGCGCGTACGCGCTTCACGCTGTACTCCCTAGTGAGGGCCTCCCCGCTAGGCGCTAACCATGCTTACGGCGCTTAGTCGCGTCTCACCTGTTTGCAAGTGTCGACGCCGATTGCGTGCACGCATGTAATATTTACCTAATAACAGTGATGACAAGGGTTAAAACATGAATTCCCGTACAAAAAAAATGTTAAGCTTGGTGCTTGGAAACAGTGGTTTGCATAAAGGTAAGTAAAAATGACTGTTTCTATTAATTATGTTAAAATTGATAGGTTAGGTAAATCACGAGAACAATATTAAAGCTCCTACTGTTAAGTACCGTAAAATGTTCCTACTTTGCTCCCCCATGGGTAACTATGCTCCATAGTGACTATTTCGTTTGCTACCTTATAAGTCAAGGTTGATGTCAAATTTGCTTAAAAGAATCGATGTATACATCCAGCTACGAAGTAAATGAAAGCAATGGAATGATTTTCAATACAGATTACCTCAATATAACCATGGAGCATAGTTGCCCAGGGGGGAGCAAAGTAGGCACATTTTACGGTACTGTTACTAAAATCTCACTGAATAAGGCGAACTATTTTAGTCAATGTCATTTAAGACAACGAATTTGCATGTTGAACATATTAATTACGGCAAATCGCGCGGGCGTTGACCCCAACATACCTAAACAAAAAAGTTTTCGTTATAGATGATGACAACAAGCTATCTTCTGGTGTCAATGAGTCGCCAAGTCACGGACAAATCAACCAAAGGATGTACTTAAGTCGAATGTGAAAACAATTTAGGTAGGTATTACAGCTACCTACTTCTTAACTGTTTGCCGCGGATTATAACACG